>BSBM01000595.1:0-600000 GCA_027924585.1 Larix kaempferi | reverse complement strand
TTGAATCATCTCTCCCGGATTGAAACTGGAGAGGAGCCAACTAACATTGAATATGGGTTTCCTGATGCGCAATTGTTTAAAGTTGGAGTCGCTGATGGATATTTTGAAGAAATCATTTAGTTTTTGGCTATAGGTACCGTACCAGAGGAATTCACCACTAGTCAGAAGAAGCAGTTGGTAGTCAAGGCTGCAGACTTCCAGCTAATCACAGGAGCGCTATACAAGATGGGTGCCAATGAGATATTGCGACGGTGTGTTTTGCCACATGAGCAAGAGCAGATCCTTTCTGAAGCACATGAAGGAGTGGCTGGAGGGAACTATGGTTGCTGTGTGATGGCAAGGAAGGTGCTTCGAGAGGGGCTCTGGTGGCCTACACTGCACAGTGATGCGACCGATTATGCATGGTCCTACGACGTTTGTCAGAGAACCGGGAAGCCATCCAGACGGGATGAGATGCTGTTGATGCCTCAGTTGACATTGCAACCATTCGACAAATGGGCAGTAGGATTTGTGGGACCTATCAATCCACCGGGTAAGTGCACTGGTGCTAGGTATATCATCACGGTGACAGATTACTTGACACGATGGGTAGAAGCTGCACCAGTCATTGATTGTTCCGTGGCCACAGCCACGCGATTTCTCTTTGACCACATTGTCACTCGCTTTGGCTGCCCCAAGATATTGTTGAGCGATCAAGGCAACCACTTTCTCAATCTCACCATCAGCGCATTGACGGAGGAGTTGCAGATACATCATAACAAGAGTACACCCTATCATCCATAGGCGAATGGCACGGTGGAGGATTTCAATAAGATATTGGAGCATGCGCTGACAAAGGTGTGCAATGTGAACCGCGATGACTGGGATCTAAAAATCCCAGCAGTATTGTGGGCCTATCGCACCACATGTAAAAGGCTAATAGGGCAGACACCATTCAAGCTAGTGTATAGGAAAGAAGCGGTTACACCTATGGAGTATATCATTCAGAGTCTGCGCATAGCGGCAACAGCCGGTATGGATGTTGCGACAACATTAGAGGAACGTCTTGCACAGTTAATACAGCTGGAGGAAGATCACTTTGTCATCGGTTTCCATCAAGGTGTGGAGAAAGATAGCCAGAAGGCTTGGCATGATCGCCACATCAAGAACAAATGGTTTCAACAGGGTGATTTGGTGTTGTTGTATGACAACAAGTTTATGAAACATCCAGGAAAATTGCAGATGCATTGGCTTGGTCCATATTGCATTAGTAGCATCACCTTAGGAGGAGCGGTACAATTACAACAATTGGATGGAGCGATGCTCCCAAATTTGATTAATGGTAGCAGGTTGAAGCCCTATGGGTTGGGCTTGGAACAACATGATGCCTCAGTCGCATCGGGAAAAAAAAAAACAAGTGTAGATTGATTGGTGGCAGGATGGCGTACCAATAGGGACGGAATGCGGAAGCAGGGAGGCTTCTACCGCAAGTTAGGAGCGGTCTGCAATAAGTGGCAAGGTTGTGACCAAGTCAAATCAACATTAAATTCCAAAAGTTCAAATAGTTAATTAACGGCGCTTGTTCAAATGATGGGCATTAATGGCGGATCCGGTCGATCGGCTGACAGGATCGACGACAGATTTGCGTCATTAATACAAGATTTTGGTCGAATTAATGCAGGATTTAGTGATGATTATAAAGGATTCGGCTGGAAGTTATAAAAATGGGTCGAAGTTGGTCGGAAGGAACCGAGATTTTAGTTGTTAAGTGCCTGTGTAGAGCTGACGAGTATTGTTATGAGGTTGACGAGTATAGTTGTGCGTTGGCCAAGGTTCAGTTGCACTTGCAGAGTGCTGTTAGGTCGAAGAAGCTATCAGTTGTGAGCATTGGGTAAGGTATGCCACAAGAGATAGAAATAGTTGAGATTAGTAGCGAGGTTGAGTCTCATTTCACCGGGATTGTAGTTGAGGAAGAAGTTGTTGATGTATATGTAACTTCGGAATGTATTTCATCTATGTATTTCATATATATTTATTGTACCCTTATTAGAGATGTGTTATTCCTCTATAAGGAAGTGTCATCATGTGGATTGACAAGTGTCGCAAGTGTTTGTACTTGTCGATGGGTTATTAGACCACCATGTGTGGGGTCGGCCCTGAAATATATATTATATTGTGGATGTATCTAGATAGACAAGTTGGCCCCATAGTGTAACTGGGCAAACAGGTTAAGTATAAATAGAGATCGGGAGATCTCTATTTGGATCATTCGGAAAGACACACTTCTCTCACTCAAAAAGTGGCGCACTAGTGAGGAGGAGGATCATCTGCTACTAGGATATTATGTCAATGTATTTTGGTTGTACTTTGGTTGAGCCATTGCTCTCTCTATCTTTGAGGAAGTTGTGGGGTTTTTCACCTTAGGGTTTTCCCCACGGAAACTCTGTGTCTCTTGTCTCTCATGCTTTTGATTCTTGTGATGCTTGTCATGTTTATTGTGATTGTTATGCATTGATATACTGTATATGTTATTCTCTCAGTGAAGATCCTAGAGTATTGTGAATTAATGCTCAAAATTTAACATGGTATCAGAGCTAACCTGAGAAGAAGACATTTTGTAGTGATGGAAACTTGAGTTTCTTGTTTATTGGGTTTCTCTCCACAGATTTTGGAAAAGTAGTATAGTATATTGACTCTACTCATCAAGGAGAATCTATATGTCCAATCAGAATTCAATTCTGAGCATTTTCAGATTTGGCCCTAAACATTAGGGTTTCCACAAAAATAGGAATTTCTGGAATCTGAAGACATAGCTGGAAGTGCCTTGCAAAAATCAAAGTTAGAGCTTTGGATCGAGATTTTTGGCTGGGTAGATCTCCGGGAAACTCAAACCCTAATTCAGGGCTCTCCCCTAGTGAACCCGAGAGGACAAAAAGACAAATCTTAAGGGTAAAGCTTTGCTGATCTCAAATTCTGAATACACCAGGCTAATCATCTCATCAAGGCGCATCTTTCTATCCTTTCAGAAAGTTGAAATTCACATTTTGAATTTTTAGGGTTTTTTCGACAAACCCTAATCCGGGACCTGATCCAGTTTTCAGCAATTCAAGTGGTAAGACCTGAATATTTTCTATTTCCATTTGAAGTACTCTTTAAAGATGTCTCACCACACCAAGCTTGAGGATAAGCTTGAAGGGGCTGATAACTTCCGAGCTTGGAAGTATAGGATTGGGTTAATCCTGGAAGAGAATGAGTTGGACTCATATATAAAAGAAGACATCCCTATCCCAGAGGATGAAGAGGCTAAGGTATTGCATAAGAAGAACTTGGTCAAGGCAAAGAGAATCATTGCTGATTCTATCAAAGACCATCTCATACCCCATGTGTCTTCTCTAAAGACACCCAAGGAGATGTTTGACTCTTTGATTAAGCTATTTGAAGGGAAGAACATAAATCGAAAGATGACTCTGCGGAATCAATTGAAAGGGGTCAAGATGTTGAATGGAGAAACCATTCAATCTTACTTCTCCAAGGTCTCTTAGATCAAGGAACAACTTGAAGCTGTGGATGAAGTAGTGGACAATGGTGAAGTTGTTATGACCACTCTGAATGGCCTACCTAGGTCATGGGACTCCTTTATTCAAGGAATCCGTGCAAGAAAGAAATTGATCTCTTTCAGTAAACCGTGGGAGGAATGCTCTCAAGAAGAAGCTAGACTTGTAGCTCGTGAGGAAAAGATGGGAGGTGAAGATCAAGCTCTCGCATCCCACACCAAAAGAAGAAAGCCCAAGAAGGAGCACTCTCATTACAAGAGATCCTATCAAAAGAATAAGAAGGATCTAAGATGGTTCACATGCAATGAGAAGGGTCACTTTGCTTCAGATTGTACCAAGAACAAAAGGGATAATAACAACAACTCCAGCAAGAAAAAGAAGGGAAGCAAAAGAAAGTTCCATGCTCATGCTGCCGAGGATGATGAACCTCCAAAGAAGAAGGCTAGGGGAGAAAGTGATGATAGTGATGATGACTCATCAAGTGAAGAAGAATATGTTCTAATATCTGCTCTCACAGGTACTATCTCCCATGGTTGTAATGATTGGTTAATTGACAATGGGGCTTCCAAACACATGACTGGGTTTAAGGAATCTTTTATGAACCTATCTGAACATGAATCACCCCATAAGGTGAAACTTGGGGATGATTTTCAATACCCAATCAAAGGAAGTGGTGAAGCCTCCTATAACCTAGATTCTGAAAAATATTTGAAGATGAAAGAAGTCCTCTATGTACTTGGGCTCAAGAAGAATCTTCTCTCCATCTCTGCATTAGATGCAAAAGGCATGAGGGTTGCATTTGTAGATGGCCAAGTCCTAATGTGGCCAAAGGGTAAGACTATAGATGATGCAGTGGTGATTGGAGAGCAAGAGGGAGGATTATACAAATTGAAGGGCCAACCAGAACAAGCCATGGTCCATGATTTAGTAGAGCCAAGTGAACTTTGGCATAGAAGGATTGCACACATGCATTATAGGGCATTACCAATTGCAAGCAAAGCGGTAGAAGGTCTTCCTGAAATCCAGACAAAGCATGAAGGCATTTGCAAAGGTTGTGCAAAGGGAAAGAACACAAAGAAGACATTTCCAAGCAGTGAAAGCAAGGAAAAAAGAATCTTGGAAATCATCCACTCTGATGTATGCGGTCTGATGTCATCCAGTTCTCTTAGTGGGTATGTATACTATGTTTCCTTCATTGATGATTTCTCTAGGAAGACTTGGGTTTACTTCTTGAAGAACAAAGATGAATTGTTTGACAAGTTCAAGGAATTCAAAGCCTTGATAGAAAACCAAACTGACATGAAGATCAAGATCTTCAGATCCGAGAATGGTGGAGAATTCACTTCAGGAGACTTCAAGAAGCTATGCAGTGATTCAGGGATTAAGAGGGAGTTGACTACTCCTTACAATCCATAACAGAATGGGGTTGCCGAAAGGAAGAATAGAACAATCATGGAAGCAGCTAGGGAAATGCTTCATGACCAAGATCTACCTATGCACTTATGGGCTGAAGCAGCCAAGACAGCTGTATATGTGCAGAACAAAACACCTCATAAGATACTTGACAACAAAACACCAGAAGAAGTGTTCACTGGTAAGAAACCAGAAGTTAGCCATCTCAGAATATTTGGTTGTCCAGTATATACTCACATCCCAAAATAAAAGAGGACAAAGTTAGATCCTTCAGGAAAGAAGGGCATATTCGTGGGTTATAGTGAAAGCTCGAAGGCTTATAGAATCTACTTCCCAGGATTCAAGAAGATTGATATCAGTAGGGATGTAACATTTGATGAAAGCTCAACATACATCAAATCAAGGAAAATGCTAGTTGAAGATAATGAAGAACCCATAATATCCAGAACTCAAGACACCAACATGAATGAAGCATTTCCTGAAGAAGATCGTGAAATGGAAGATCCACAACAACCTGTAGATCCACCCTGTGAGAAGAACTCTCACAAGAGGAAACCAACATGGGCTAGAGAGCTCATTCAAGATGCAGAAAGGTTTGGCATTCTAGAAGAGGAACACAGAGAAAGAAAAAGGACAATATCACATACCAGCTATGTTGCTTTACTCTGTGACATATGAACAAAGAATCTTCCAGTTATGAAGAAGCAACAGAAAAGAAAGAATGGAAGGATGCCATGATCGAGGAATACCAGTCGATCACGAAGAATGATGTTTGGGATGTGGTACCAAGACTAGATGGGAAGTCTGTGGTGACTTCCAAGTGGATCTATAAGATCAAGAATGCTGCAGATGACAACATAGAAAAATATAAGGCAAGGTTTGTAGCTCGTGGCTTCACCCAGAAAGAAGGGATTGATTATGAAGAGACCTTTGCTCCTGTGGCCAGATACACTTCCATTAGATCAGTACTTGCTCTGGCTACAGTGATGAAATGGAAGGTATACCAGATGGATGTCAAGACAAATTTCTTGAATGGTGTAGTTGAAGAGGAAGTGTATGTGGAGCAGCCACTCGGGTTTGAGACACATGACCGAGAGTCACATGTGTGCAAACCGAAGAAAGCCCTGTATGGTTTAAAACAGGCACCCAGGACCTAGTATGGTAGGATAGATGGCTTCCTATCCAGTTTGGGCTTTACCAAGAGTAAAGAGGATTCCAACCTTTACTACAAGGTTGAGGAAGGAAATCCAGTGATACTACTATTGTGTGTGGATTACTTGTTTGTAACAGGTGAGGATAGATTGATTGTCGACAGGTAGAGGAAGCTTGCTGTCGAGTTCGAGATGAAGGACTTGGGTATGATGCACTACTTTATTGGTATGGAGGTGTGGAAAAGTGCAGATGGAATCTTCCTTGGACAAGGGAAGCATGCAGTAGAGATCCTGAAGAGGTTCGGGATGATGGATTGCAAGTCCATGGCCACACCTATGGCATCAAACTTGAAGCTTCTATGTGATGCTTCATCTGAGCCGGTTGATGCTACGATGTATCATCAGATGATTGGGTCCTTGATGTACCTGACGAATACAAGACCAGATATCTAATTTGCGGTGAACACCTTGAGCCAGTACTTGATAGATCTGAGACATGTTCACCTGATAGCTGCAAAGCATATTCTGAGGTACCTGAAGGGTACAGTTGGCTATGGGCTCAAGTATTGGGTGAATCAAAAGTTTAACCTAGAGGGTTATGTTGATTCGAATTGGGCAGGAAGTTCCATTGATCGGAAGAGGACTTCGAGGTGTTGCTTCAGTATGGGATCCGATATGATCTGTTGGTTTAGTAAGAAGCAGTCTTGTGTGGCACTGAGTACAGCTGAAGCAGAGTATGTCGCAGCTTGTTCGGCTAGTTATGAGGTAGTATGGCTTAAGAAGATATTGTCTGATTTGTTTGATCTCCAGCTGAGTGCTACTTGTATATATTGTGACAACCAGAGTTGTGTGAAGTTGTCAGAGAACCGAGTGTTCCATGACAAGTCGAAGCACATTGAGATCAAGTATCACTATATCAGGGATATGGTGCAAAGAGGAGCAGTGAAGCTCATGTATGTTGCGATGGACAAGTAGATAGCCGATGTGTTGACCAAGCCGTTGGCCAGAGTGAAGTTTGAATACTTCAGAGGGAGACTTGGTGTACTTTAGATCGATATACCTTCCAAAGGGAAGTGATGAGTCCGGAGACACAGATGCACACGAGCCATTCTCACATAGTGGTAGGAAATTCCTCCTATGGTGTAGATGTAAGGGTTGGAGCCATTCTCACATAGTGGTAGGAAAGTCCTCCTATGGTGTAGATGTAAGGGCTGGGGCCATTCTTACATGGTGGTAGGAAAGTCCTCCCATGGTAAGATGTAAGGGCTGGGGCCATTCTTACATGGTGGTAGGAAATTCCTCCCATGGTAAGATGTAAGTGATGGGCTTGGCTTTTCCGACATGGTTAGAGGAAATTCGTTCCATGGTCGTGATGTAACTGCCGATATTTTCCAACATGGTCAGAGGAAAGTCCTTCCATGGTCATGATGTAATTGTTGTAGTCGTTCCGACATGGTTAGAGGAAATTCCTTCCATGGTCGTCGATGTAAGTGGTGTGAGCCTTTCTTGGATGGTTAGAGGAAAGTCCTTCCATGCCGGTGAGTGTAAGTGCTGAGCCTTTCCTAGATGGTCAGAGGAAAGTCCTTCCATGCTGGTGAATGTAAGTGCTGTGTGTGTGCATCTGGGTTGTGCTCCGTGGACGATGACGATGATCTGAAGATGATGATGTGACAGTATGGTACACAGGTTTTGCATAGGCATATGATCAGTCTTGAGATGCTCTTGCATGTTTTGTAGAGGCAGTGTAATCAGTCCTGGGAGATCTTGCAGGTTTTGCAGAGGCAGTGTAATCGGTCCTGAGGTGTACCTACTTGATGGCTCGCTCGCAAAGATGTTGAAGACCTACATGGAGGCTATGCCTACATCTAGCATGGAAAAGGGCTGGCTCTGTAGATGATGAAGACCTATAGGTGGTGGGCCTACATCCAGTATGAAAAAGGACTGGCTCTGTAGAACTTCCTATGATGAGTAGATTGGAGATTGATTGAGATAGCAGCAGCAGTGATGATGATGATGATTCTATGATGATGATCCAGAGAAGAAGACTTGTGCTAGCAGATCCGTGTCGAGAAATACCTTCCTAGTTAAGAGGGAGTGTTGATGTATATGTAACTTCGGAATGTATTTTACCTATGTATATTGTAATCCTATAGAGATGGTATTATTCCTCTATATGGAAGTGTCGTCATTTGTATTGACAAGTGTCGTAAATTGCTGTGATGGGTTATTAGACCACCAAGTGTGGGGTTGGACTTGATTAATGTAACCACAGGTTATTAGACTCTCCTAGAGAAGTCAGCCCTGCTAGTTTATTAGGCAAGTCAGGATAAGTATAAATAGAGTGCGGGAGCACTCTATTTGATCATCTCATTATTCACTTCTACACTACTCGAAAAGTGGCGCACTAGTGGAGGAGGAGGTTCAACTGCTAGGAGGACTATCTCTGTGTACTTGGGTTGTATCATTGCTCTTTATATCTCTGAGGAAGTTGTGGGGTTTTTCACCTTTATGGTTTTCCCCAGTGAAACTCTGTGTGTCTATTGTCTCATGTGATTGCTTGGTGTGATTGATATGCATTGTTATAGTTGATATGTTGTACATGTTGTTATTCTCTCAGTAAAGATCCTAGAGTATATTGAATTAATGCTCAAAATCTAACAATGCGAAGCGCCCGGTCCCGGACATCCTTGATGGGAATCTTCCCACCAGTCATCGGCATACCTGGAGTACACCACTGATCTATCATATCCTCAACGGTGCGATCACCACCTCGTGATCCAGTCAGGGACACACGGTTTCCCTGCCGAGACAACCTTGTCAAAAAAAATATGTCCTCGACATCTATGGTCAGCGTGTGCTCACCAATGGAAATGCTATTGTATTGGGTCCCAGCAGTGGACCAAGTATGTCAACAAAGTCACTTGAGACCTCATCCCCAGCACTCGAAAATACTTAAGCAACTCACAGTTTCGCAGCGCTGCAACACATTGCGGATCATTTTCCACTTGTACATCATCGAGCTCATGCTCCTGTTCCCGCCACTTAATAACCATTGTTATCACTCCCAACCTGTCAAGGAGACCATTTTGACACTATTAGAACTTTTCCCAACCATCAAAAAGTTTTTATTTTGGGTAGGTTTTGAGTTTGAGTTGGCGGTTTGTGCCGGCGCAGGACGTCATTTCGGACAGTGCGTTGCCGATGCAGAACACCCTTTCGGGTTCTGCGCCGGCGCGGACCCCGAAAGGGCGACCTGTGCCGACATGAGAACGAAAATCCCCCAAATCTAAAAGATCAAAACCTACCTAAATGGAAGAAAAGGAAAATTCTAATCCGCTGAAAAGTTAAAAGGTCAAGTTTAGGGTTACCTATCGCTGACAGCGTTCCAAAATGATCGATCACAGCTCTTGGAATCAGCAAAATAAAATCGGCTCCAAGTGGCACTTTTCACCTCTCCAATTTGGTAAAAGACAAATAGTAATTCTCTTTACTATTTACCCCTTTTTATATAGAAAAAGAGCATATTCCTTTTCTAATTTATTCGAAATGTGGGTTATTTTGCGATAGTTGGAATTATTTATGCTCGGTTAATCATTTTGACCTAGTTTCAAAGCTTGCAAGTGAAGTTAAGTACCCCATTGGTCTTGTTTTTCGCGGTTGTGGTATTTTTCCGTGTATTTTTGTTCGGGTACACAGGGTACTACCAAAGGACCGAACACCAAGAGCAACCACTTCACACAAACAAATCACAGATCAACACACCAATGTTTTGACGTGGTTTAAATCCTCTTGAGGGAAACACTCCACAGCCCTGGCCGAATAGCTTCTACGGGACAATTTATTAAGCAAAGAAAGAAAGTTACAAATGAGCTTCTCATAATCGATCAACTAAACAATGACCCTCCATGCTCTTTAAATAGAGGTCATGGACCAATCGGGTGTTAAGCCACGGATCAAGGTTAGGTTTGATCTAAGAGAAGTTGAGTCATCGGATCACTCTATGTCGGGAACATATCGTGACCGTCGGATTAAGTATTTACAAATGCATACTAATGCATACTAAAGAAACACACTATCCTTAACGGATATATTACATAAGTTGATCTTAACTAACTCCTAAGTGTCTAAATATCCTAACATCCCCCCTTAAGAACAACTTGGGATAGGATTGAAGGATTTACAAAAGTGACACTATTAGGAGAAGGAAGGAGGCATTAGAGCCTATCCCCCCTTAATGACAAGTTCCTGAACTCCTAACATAGATCGAAGTTTAGAAAACTTCACTTCTGTAAGAGACTTGGTGAAGATGTCTGCAACTTGATCATCTGTAGGGAAAAAGAGCACTTCAAGAACACGATCATGAACAAGATTTCTGATGAAGTGCATATGTAGCTCAATGTGTTTGCTGCGTTGATGTAGAACTGGATATTTGGCAAGCTTGATGGCACTTTGATTGTCGCACCAAAGTGGAGTAGGCTGCTGCTGCTCGAATCCAAACTCTGAAAGTATCTGTCGAAGCCATAAAGCTTCCTGACTGGCATTAACTGCTGCTCGATATTCTGCCTCTGCTGAAGAAAGAGAAAGAGCTTGTTGTTTCTTACAAGCCCAAGTAATAGGTCCAGATCCCAGACTGAAAACATAACCTGCAGTAGACTTTCGATCATCAGGATCGCCGGCCCAATCTGAATCAGTGAAACCAACCAACAAACGTTTCCCCCTTGTACTGTAATGAATCCCAAACTGAATTGTACCTCGAATATATCGAAGTATTCTTTTAGCTTCTTTCCAGTGACTTTCATGAGGTGTCTGCATATAACAGGCAACACGACCAACGACAAAGGAAAGGTCAGGACGGGAATGAGTCAAGTATAAGAGACTACCAACAAGCTGACAATACAAGGTGGCATCGACTTCAGGTGAAGTACAAGTGGCAAAAAGTTTGACTCCAGACTAGAAGGGAGAAGGGGCTGGTGTACAATCTTCCATGTGAAAGCGTCGAACAAGGTCACAAGCATACTTAGACTGAGAAAGAAAGATTCCTTCTTTGGTTTGCAGGATTTGGAGACCAAGAAAATAATGCAAATGTCCTAAGTATGACATTTCAAAATTTTGTTTAAGACTGGATTTCACATGGGTTATAAGCTTAGGGTCACTACCAGTAAGAATAAGGTCATCAACATATAGAAAAAGTATGATGAGATGGTTTCCTACTTTCTTGGTATAGACATTGGGGTCAGAATGGCATCTAGAAAAACCAGTGTCAAAGAGAAAGTTATCCATTTTGGCATACCAAGCTCTAGGAGTTTGCTTAAGGCCATATAAGGATTTCTTAAGGCGACAGACACAGCTAGAGTTATTCTGAACATAGCCAGGAGGTTGTTCCATGTAAATTTCCTCCTGTAAATCACCATGTAAGAAGGCAGACTTGACATCCATTTGATGGACTTCCCAGTTGTGTACGGCTGCAAGGGAAAGAACAAGGCGGATGGAGTTCAT
This sequence comes from Larix kaempferi, assembly GCA_027924585.1. NCBI lineage: Eukaryota > Viridiplantae > Streptophyta > Pinopsida > Pinales > Pinaceae > Larix > Larix kaempferi. The sequence continues at coordinate 588,407 of BSBM01000595.1, read as the reverse complement.
TTTTGCGATGGGAGCAAATGTTTCATTGTAGTCAATCCCTTCAACTTGGGAAAAACCTTTGGCAACTAACCTTGCCTTAAGTCTTTCAATACTTCCATCTGATGCATACTTAGTTCTATAGACCCATTTACATCTGCCAAGTTTTCTTCCTTTTGGAAGAGGTACAAGATCCCAAGTATTGTTCGCCATTAAGGAACGATATTCTTCATCCATGGCTGCATCCCAATCTGGATTCCCTGAAGCTTTTGCAAAAGTTTCTGGATCATGATTCTCGGAAACTTGAGCCAAAAGAGAAGAGGCTCGCTGAAACTGAGAAGGTGTTCGACGTTGATCTCTAGGATCGTCGACAAGATCACCAGCTGCTTCACATGTTGAACGGACCAATCGAGGAAGCACTTGTGCTGGTGCAACTAGAGGAACATGAGCAGGTGGAGGTGGATTTTCATCCTCACTGTCATTATCAGAAACTGGAGTTGGAAACCTGTCAAGGAAGTTGGAAGAAGAAGAAGAAGGCACAAACGCCGAATCAGGCTCACAGGACATAGATAGCACAATCGTCGAGTTAGGCTCGCAAGCCAAGAGATTTTCATCAAATTTAACATCTCTTCTAATGATTATATCATGAGAATGTGGTTGAACAAGTCTATAACCTCTTACATCTTCAGAATATCCAACAAATATGCACTTTTCACTTTTAGGCTGCAATGCTTTCCGTTTTTCATCCGGAATGTGAGCCCATGCTTCACTACCAAACACACGGAAGTGACTTACATCAAGTTTAGTTTTACTCCATGCTTCTTCCAGTGTTATACCTTGTAATGCTTTAGTGGGGGTGCGATTTACTATGTAATTTGCACAATTAATGGCTTCAGCCCAAAATTGAAGACTTAGTCCCTTAGATTGGATCATACAATTAGCCATTTCTTTTAAAGTGCGGTTCTTCCGCTCAGCTACACCATTTTGTTGTGGTGTATATGGAACAGTGTGCTGTTGTTGGATGCCTTGTTCAGTGCAGAAAGTAGTGAACTTTTTGTTAACATATTCTCCTCCATTGTCAGATCTTAACTTAATAATTTGATGACCAGATTGTTTTTCAACAAGGGCCTTGTAGGCCAAGAACATGTTAAATACTTCGCTCTTAAGTTTTAGGAAATAAACCCAAGTGCGTCTGGTGTAGTCATCAATGAAAGTTAAGAAATATTTGAAACCAGAAAAGGAAGCAGATGGAAGAGGACTACACAAGTCACTATGCACAAGCTCCAAGGGAACCGAGGCGTGCCAAGAGGCACGTTTGTCAAAACTGTCCCGATGATGTTTTCCGAGTACACAACCGGAACAAACATCAGCTCTGCAAGATACCATCGGAAGACCTGTCACCATATTTTCTTTCCATAGTTGTTGCAATGAGCGATAATTTAAGTGACCAAATCGCTCATGCCAAAGTTTGCTCAAGTTATCACTATGAGCAACAAAAACTGAGGGGAAAGATGATGACCCAAATAGCTTCTACGGGACAATTTATTATGCAAAGAAAGAAAGTTACAAATGAGCTTCTCATAATCGATCAACTAAACAATGACCCTCCATGCTCTTTAAAATAGAGGTCATGGACCAATTGAGTGTTAAGCCATGGATCAAGGTTAGGTTTGATCTAAGAGAAGTTGAGCCGTCGGATCACTCTATGTCGGGAACATATCGTGACCGTCGGATTAAGTATTTACAAATGCATACTAATGCATACTAAAGAAACACACTATCCCTAACGGATATATTATACAAGTTGATCTTAACTAACTCCTAAGTGTCTAAATATCCTAACAATTTTCAGGTATGAACAACTCGTCGAGCATCTTTTTGTCGTTATTTTGCTCATTAAATTCAATTATTCATGACACCGAGCTAGCTCTTGTTCTTTCTCGTTCTCGTAAAACGATGAGAATAAGTCACCGAGTTATAGTTTATCACTTTTTCGGGCTCCTTAAACTCCCACGAAAAAGGAATCCCCCCCGGAAGTCTTTCTTTAAGCGCTTTTAAGGCTCTTTAAATACGAAAAGATCGCCAAGCGAACTTGATACGTTCACACTTGTAAAAGGATTTGAATGATTGTCTTCCTGGTGATAGTTTACCCCTTTTTTGGACAAGGGGGAACTACTTACGGAAAAGGAATACTCCAGCCAATCATGACTGGAAGATTCCTCTCTCGCGTTGTTTTACCCTTTTCTGAGCGAAGAGGCTAATCTTACGAAAAAATACCTTTGGATTCTTCTTTAGTTCTTTTCAGACTCTCTAAAACTCGACATTGAAGGGCCCGTCATGGGACGAACCCTTCTTATCCTAGGTTCGTAAAATATTTGGGATTGGACTCATCCATGGGATGAGCTATACCGAGCATCTGCTTACCCTCTTCAAGCTCGTTAAAAAACACATGAGGCATTCATCAGCCATGATGGGGAAAAGGGAAGATTTTGTATTACACTTTACTTACGGACATACATCGTCACTCTTGAACATGTCACTCATTTTCATTTGCATTCCATACTTGGGTAATCCGTTTGTCTCTGAGTCATACTTATTTCATGAGTCTCAATACTCCTTTGGGTCATCCGAAGAATGCTTCTATTTTCAGTCGCATTGGGGGTCAGTGTCGTCTTTGTCATGTCAATACTACCAAGTCATTCCATGCCCATGTTCAAGAGATATTCATTGCTCATCATCCGCAGTCAGTACACCTTCCATCATGTTGGTATACCCTGAGTCAGTCTTTCATGTTATTATACCGTCCGATCCACTTCAAATATTTGTTATCGAGTTTCGTGTCAATGATGGGGGATTCATCATGGCCCTCCTTCGACGGATTCATCTTTGTCGGCTTCAACACATCATTCGAGGACTGAATCTAGAAACCAATCAAGTACCTTGGGTTTGCATGCCTCAATGGTAGGTTACCTCGCTTTCAACATGAGTTCACATCATTGGCTCTTGATTGAAGGATTTCATTGGGTGTTCGACCTCAACTCATTTATTCACGCTCAATGATATGTACTATGATACCTTGGGGATCATTGACATCAATGGTGATTTCCCTCTCACTTGTTAACGGTATACATCAATGAATAGTAATCAAGTGGTTTATACCATGTTCGACTCCAAAACATTGTAATCACATGGATAAAATCGTATTGTTGCGGGTTCGGATTGAAGATCTCAAGGAAAGCCATATTTTACCCAGGTTGCGATGGAGATGGTTTGAGTCATATTGCACGGATCCACTTTGTATTGGTCGTGTTTGTGTTATCATCTCATCATGGATCTACGATTGTGTTTAGTATCCATGATTGTGTTCAGTCAGTATTTACTACCATGGATCTACATTGTGTTGGTCGGTAGTCATGTTGTGAGTCATGTGAGACTAGTATCTCAGATTCAATTGTACTGCAACACCATCTTCCATCCAGCAAGTCCTTGCCATCCATCTTTCAAAGCACTTCACCTATCTTTTTTTACTAGCTTCATGCTTTGGGGGGCATTCTGTTACACCTAAATCTCGTCATCATGAGTCCCTTGTTAGATTAGTGCCTCAATCCCTGCAGTTCCCTTGATCAAGAAGTCATGTAGAGCAAGTTGATGCCCTTTTTCCACAACTTCTAGTTGGGTCAGCGCACTTTGTCTTTGAGAAAGAAGCGCACAACTAGGGCCGGCGCAGAGAGTATTCTGCCATACCATGTCGGTGACGCAGAGTGTCTTTGTGCAACCTGCGTTTCCCCTATCAGACGCAGGTTGCCTCTATGCAACTTGCGCTGGAGTTGGTTAATTGGGATAAAGGTGGATTTCGAGCAATTTATAGAACTTGGATGAGGTGGATCTCTATCCCTAAATTATAGGTGAGCTGTCATTCGGTTCCCTAACCTTAAGGGAGGATCCCTTAGCCCTCTCCTCATGATCCTCAACCTACTCTATCCACTTGGTCCTATAAATACAAATCTCCTCTCCATTCCAAAGAAAGGAAGTCAATAGCACTTACATGCTGGTGGAATTAGCCTAGGTGATCCCTATCCATCTCTTGGGAGGATTACATATCCTTTGGAGGCTTCGGCTTGGCTTGTTGGAGGAAGATTGCAACATTAAGGATTGGGTTGTAATCATCTCTCTACTTTGTATTTTTTCACTCTTTATACAGTAATATAAACTCTTTCCATAAACGTTGTTGTGTTGATGATTTTTATAGTTTACTTCCTTAACTATTTACTTAGATCAGTTAGTGTTTAGACATGTTTTACTACTTGTTGTGTCTCTATATGTTTTGACAGGTCTTGCAACTATGTATCTGACGACCGTGAAGCTTGGAGCAATAACGAGAAGAAATATCTACAAATATGAAGGTAAGACGTCTAATTACTCGATCTCTAACTTGATTGAGGAAAGTAGCTTTATGTTATTTCTTTATTTGTTCTAGATTCACATTGAACTAGGGAGATCTAGCTCGCGTCCACTCGAGTAGATTGTCCAATAACACCCTAATTCAAGATTTCCAAGAATCCGACTTTCTGGATAATTTCTTTGGATAACTCTGGATGTAGTTTTGGTGGTTAGTGGATCAATTTCCTCATGATCCTCCTTTTTCTTTGCTTCTCCTTCTTCATAGTGCTTTGTTTCTTGATTTTATTCATCTAGATTTTTTGTTTCACACTTTATTTGAATTTTTGGACTATTCGGTAACTTCTCATTTACTCTTACATCAATACACTCAATCATCTTTCTTAGTCTCTCGTTGCAACACTTGTATGATTTGTTTTTTGTTGAATATCCTAAAAACATACCTTCATCATCTCTTGAGTTGAACTTACCTAGATTATCCTCATTGATCTTCATGTAGCATTTACTTCCAAAAATCTTGAAATATTTGACTGAGGCTGGTCTTCCTTTCCATAGCTCATAGGGAGTTTTATCACTATTCACTCTTAGTTGTATTGTGTTCATAATATAGACAGTTGTTGACACTACTTCTCTCCAAAATTTCTCAAGTAGATTTGCTTCAATCAACATAGTTCTATTTGTCTCTTTAATTGCTCTATTTTTTCTTTCTACTATCCCATTTTGTTGAGGAGTTCGTGCAGTAAATAATTTCCTCTTAATGCCATGTTCTTCACAAAATTTTTTGAACTCATTTGAAGTAAATTCTCCCCCATTTTCTGAACGTAGGAACTTAATTTTGCAATCACTCTCATTCTTGGCTAAAGCCTTGAATATATTAAACGTGTCAAAAGATTCATATTTCTCTATATGAAATGTAACCCAGGTCGTTCTAGTGTAATCATCAATAAAAAGCATAAAATATATCCCACCTTGAAGATTTTGTGTTCTTGCTGGCTGATATAGATCTGTATGTACTAGCTCCAATGGTATTGAAGTTGAATGTTCCTTGGTCCTAAAGCTGAATCTTGTTTTATTTCCAAGTTGAAATGACTTAAATACTATATTTGTAGGCTTGGAGATATTGGGGAGGCCATCCATTGCTTGTGTTTGACTGATCTTCACCATGTTTTCAAAGTTTAAATGTCCTAGTCTTGTGTTCCAAAGCCAGGTTTCATCGCCCTGTCCTACATAACACTTCTCTCCTTGAATTTCATCCAAAATATATACATTTTTAGGAGTCCTAACTCATCTTCCAACTACTTATTTTGAACCATTGGTTAGATCATACACACTTCAGCATAAAATGTGAGATTGTAATCAACTTGAAACAGTTGTCCAACACTTGGGAGATCATGTTTCAATCCTACAACATATAGTATATTTTGTGCTTTATCCTTTCCTTTTAGATTCGATGTTCATTTCCCAATAATCTTTGCAGTTCCATAATTTCCAAATGATACTCCTCCACTATTTTCTTTCTTAAGTTTGATCAACTTTCCTTTGTCACCTAATCATGTGTCTTGTGCAGCCACTATATATATACTATTTATCTTCTTCTTTTTTAGCATACAAATCTACACTGCATATTTCAGTTTCTTCCTCAATCTGCTTCTTTTGGCTGGGTTGACATTCTCTTACCAAATGTCCAAGGTTATGACTCTTGTATAATTCTACACAATGTTTGGTTAGGAGGTTAAATGGGTTTTCATCTTCTCCTCCATCATCATCTAAGAACATATTGTTTTCCCAGAGAGGACACTTCGCTGCAAAATAACCAATCTCTCCACATTTAAAGCATTGATTTTGCACTTATCTACACCTTGTTTTAGCTTCCTCATGAACTGTGCCATTTTATCATATTCTTCACAAGTAGCTATGTGTGTTCTTTAAAATCCGCTTCAAGTTGGTTAGAATTGCATGAAGGGCCTGCTCTAATACCAATTGTTGAACACACCTGGGACACTCAGGGGGGGGGGTGAATCACCATCACACAATTTAATTACTTTTTCTATCCACCAAGAATCTCTTCAAAACATATTTATAAATTAATCCACAGTTATAAACATTCATTAACCATTCAACATCACATCAACAAATAGTACAAGAGTAGACACACGGTATATATGAAATTTTGTAATGTATATTGATAAACTCAATAGATTACACTAGATTTGTGAACATCTCAATCTTCTTGATCAACCATGATCAGTGGTAATCTGTGATTGCCTACTGCCCTCTTCTTATCCTCTAATGATGGTAAACCACCATTTATATTCTACCACGAACAGTAGTATTGTTCATCCTTCTTATCTCAAAAGCAATGGTTTCCAAATGCACATTCTTCTTAGCCCACAAGCAATGGTTTCCCAATGCAAATTCTTCTTATCCCACTAGCAATGATTTCTCACTTCTTTATTTCTCATCCAACAAGCAATGATTTCACACTACTTAACTTCTCAACCCATAAGAAATGAATTCTCACAACTTAATTTCTTAGCACACAAGCAATGATTTCTCATTGTTTAACTTCTTCCCACGAATATCTTCTGCCCACTGAAGTTCTGCGTCAAAGTCTTCAATCACCATGTCTATAAAATCTAAAAAGTAGATTTCCTTGTCTTAGATCAACAAGTTGTTGATCTCTCTACACTCTTATTGTTGTTCCTTTGTTTACCGTTATCCCCAATCAAATTTTATTATCTCTCTTATCTTCCATGCACTTCACCTTTTAATTTTCCATTTTTCACATATCTTCACAAAATGAAGTGCAACATTTTCTTACTTATACATGTCTACCTTTGTTATAACTTTACATTATGGCCGACCTTCACTTTTATAAGAATAAATTTTCTTTTATGAAATATATTTTGTATGGTCGACTTATTTATTTCATCATATTGTATTTAATTTTATATGGGGCCGACCTAATTTAATGGTCACAAATTGTCTTGGAGACACCTTTCCCATGGGTTTGAATATTCATATTGGGCTTCACCTTGATTGACTTGTCTTGTTTAATTTCATATTAAGTCTCTCCCATATCTTTTCATGGAACATGACTACTTCATTCTCTTGCACATTGTTCTTCCTTAAATTGTATGCTTGGATAGAGTTACTCCTTGGTCTTGGTCCACTTTGTCATCACTATATTTACTTAATTTCTTCAACTTGTCCACTTGTTCATGAGCCTTCTTGCTCATCAACTTCTTGTTCATATTGCCACCACTTCTTTCTTCTTTCCCATGTTGCTAATAATTCTACATCAATCGCTCTTGTGTTCATGTTGACATCAATGACAACACTACATTTCCAACAGTAGAGTGGAAACTACAGGATTGAGTGAAAGTGATAGAGTGGAAATTACATGAATGTGATTAAATATGAGACAGAGGGCTTGTTTATTGAGGATGACCAACTGGTAATAAGGACTGAGCTCTATAGAGAGAAGATACTACAAATTGATTACAAAACATTCTTATTCACTTTAGGGTGGGAGGGTGGTGCTTGGGAGAGCAAGTTGGTGCTTAAATAGGATTGGTGTCCTCATCTACTTGACAAGATGGTGCATGCAAAATTGAGCTAGTGCTCAAGAGGATTATTGTCCTCATCCATCAAACAAACCGGTGCATGAAAGTGCGGGTTGGTGCTTGTTGATTATGAGTTGTTGATCATGAGAGGATTGATGTCCTCGTAGGTTGGTTACTGTAAATAGGAAGTTGGTGCTTTCATAAGGGATTGGTGTCCTTGTCAGATTGGTGTCTGCAAAATCCGTGAGTGGGTTCTCACACCATCATTGGAGATTGGTGTCTCCTCCAAATCAATGTAACTTATGATTTTATCAATACATTAATCATTAGGGGAGTTTTGAGGTCTAAAATGGGTCTCCTAGGGAAATAATAACATAAGAGTTTTAATAATAAAATAAGAGTTCTAAATTTTAGAGAGGAAAAAGAAAAACTATTTTTTTATTGTATTTTTGACATACATCTTTAACATTCACCCAAATTTCAAGTTTGGGCACTCGATGGATGTGGATTTTAATTCTGCATCCAACCCATACCTACACTGCATACTTCTGAGGCACCCACGACATGAAAAAATGAAAATTTCATTTTTTTCATGTCGTGGGTGCCTCATAAGTATGCAGTGTGGGTATGGGTTGGATGAATTAAAACCTGCATCCATCGAGTGCCCAAACTCGAAATTTGGGTGAACCGTTAAAGAGATATGTCAAAAATACAATAAGAAAAAGTAGTTTTTTCTTTTTCCCTCCAATTTGTTTTCCAAATTTTACCCTTATGGTTGACATCATCATCTTGAATCCTATTGGTTCTTATAAAGTGAATTTTTATGGTACATTATTTGTTTTGAGGCCCATTTTTTACCTCAAAACTCCCCTAATGTGAGTTTCCATACAAATATTCAGTGTATTCTGATTTGATGTTGATGAATGTTTAAGGTTAATAATGTTACATGTTTTAATGAGGTAAAAGTGTATGATACTTATTCACCCCCCCTCTAAGTATATGTATGGGGTCTAACACTAACCCCAACAATGTAGAAGATCCCTCAATGCCCTCCCCTTTATCAAGGTAAATCTTTTTAGAATAAGAAGATGTCAAGCACATATAGACCAAGAGGAGGGGTCATATAATAGAAAATAAGGTCCAAGTGGGCATAAAGGAGGTGACAAACCTTACAGGAATCACTTAATATGTAGAAAAACATAAGTGTGCCCAGGAGGCCCTAAGCTATGTGTCCTAATTGGCCCATCCTAGGAAGCACCAAACACCAACCCAGGGCCCAAATGGCCCAACAAGGCGAGGGACTTCTGCCCATCAAGAGGAAGTCAACAATCCCACTAAGACAATACATCCTGGAATGAAAACCAAGAGGACCTTCCATCAGCATACAATGGGTCTTAATCCCCACTAGACCACCACTTTTACATAAACGAGCCAAAATGTTTCCTTTTACAATGGAAAAAGACCCCTTTTACTCAGGTATATCCCGGAAAGAATGTTGTGAACTATCTGGGAATTAATAGTTGGCTCCAACTATGGGACATGCACTTCTCACATGAGTGCATGAGAACCTCTAAATCATCTGAGACATGTAGACTTACACACACATACAATAACAAATATGTCAAATGCATTAGAGGCAGATATTTTCGTCCTACCTTGTTCAAATCAAAATGACAACCTAGATCTTTAATTTCCCTAGGGTTGAAAATACTAAGGTCATAACCCCTTCTCTGTCACTCTTTTTTATCAAAATTCGCTCGTACATTTATTATAAAAATCCAAAAAAAAATTAATATCGAAAAACACTAAAAATTTATATCTCAAAAAATACTTGGAAATTGAAAATTTTGTTCTCACAAATAGATATGTTTTTATCATGTGGTTGATTTGAGAGATACCTTGATATTTGTGTTGACTAGGATTTTGTATTGCAGATTTGTTATTGCAGGTGCAATAGGTATATCAAGTCCTTTCTCCAAGTTTGAAGAACATAAAGGTGGTTTCTAGGCCTATTTTGAACCCTAGGGAGTTGTAAGTTCATTGGTGAACGTGTTTAGCGGGAACACACTCTATTTGAGGGTTGTTATAAATCTCATATTAGATTTGATATTCTATTTCCAGAACTATTATGAGGCCTCTTCTTCACCCTCATGCTCATCCTCCTTACCCTACTATACAAGGTACACTTCATACGGTAAGGGTGGCATTGTTATGATTGATTTTTATCAAGTTTTCTAAGATATATTCATTGTTGCAATCCTAAAACAGTAGTAGCAATTTGATGTTATATTTATCAGGATCCGTGATTAAAATCTTTAAATCCCCCCTCTCCTTTAGTGATTATTATGGTTCATTATTTTGAGTCCATAAGGAATTGATCTATTCCAAGAGATTTCTTAGGAAACATGTTTATGTAGTGTCTAGGGAATCACAATTATCATCGACAAAGTTCTAGGGATTCCCCCTTGATCTCAAGAGTTGACCTAAATCGTTCAAGAAGCTAGGTTGAGGTGGCATTGGGCTTGAGCTTATCCCATGCTTGTGACTCATTGCACCATGATCTGTGACTCGCTAAAATTGGTATAGGCGACAATGGGTACAAATACATGTAACATACATAATAACAATAAATAAATAGTAATAATGAAAATAATAATAGTTAATATTTAATAATTAATGACTAATCAAAGGACACATCATATCCAAAAGACATAACATATTGAAAGGACACGACTAACCATTGTGACTAGTCAATGCTATAAGTACATGATTACATGGTCATTGTATATCATCTCATCTGATATTTTATATATTTATTTTATTTGTCCTTTATGGATTATAACATGTCCTACGTAGATTGGATATTCATCTATTGAATTATTGTTTGTATTTGGGGATACGAATAGTGTTTGTTTCATTGGTATCAGAGCTTTGTCCATGATCCTGGCCTTTGGCCAGAAACATTTTTTAAGACTTTGTCTAACCTGCCATTTTGCCACATTGAAAATTTTTCAAAGTTTCTCTGATCTTGATCCTTGACCATAACCCGATCATTGGCTATTCTAACTTAAAAGTCTATTAAAGAATTATTATGTTTGCCCACTCATTCTGAAGCTATCCACTCATTCTGAAGACCAATATCTTAGGGGACCAAGTTACATTAGGGCATGATAATTTTGAAATCCAATCAAACCAGTAGTTGGATATAGATAAAAAACAATTAGGGTAGCCCTCATCAAGAAATCGACAAGGACATCTAAATATGAAGGTTTAAAAATCTGAAATTAATTTGAAATCAAATTCTATAGGTGACTCGTAAGCTAAATGTTCCCAAACATAATCGTGAAACACCATCAGTTAATCCAATCAAATTGTTGCGTCATTTTACACACTATTGTGGCCGAGGGCATAGCCAAAATTGTTATCAGCTTGGGAAAAAGTCACAACCTCTTTTATATTTTAATTTGTGAGAAATCTTTAAAGAGTTTGAGATAAAATTAATGTATATATAATGTATATACAAAAGATAAAGTACCTTTACTTCAACGAAAAGTTGCTGCTCAAGAGATGAAAGAAGCTGTTGGTATAATTATAAATCAATAAAAAAGTTACTTTTGAAGGACCATCATCTAGATATCACAAAGCATCGTTACTTAATATAAAACCAAGTTTAAGTTCTAAGGTCTAATTAAGAAGCATATTATTAAAATAATATCTAAGATGGGGTTTTTAATAAGGTTTTTTTACATGAGATTGATAAAGTACAAAAAAATATATTGAAGAGACATTTAAGTAAAAATCTTTTCAAATTTAATTAGGGGTTTATTTATAGTTTATTAAATCCTTATGCTTAAGTCAATGAAGACAATTTATATTAAGAAATATATAAGTTTCATAATCAGGGTTTCCTAACGAAACAAAATGGAATCTTGTTGTGAAAAACATGGAAGATTCTCTAATACTTATAAAAAAACATGTAGATAATTTATATTAAGAAAGATATAAGTTTCATAATTAGGGTTTCCTAACGAAATAAAATGGAGTCTTGTTGTGAAAAACATGTAAGATTCCCTAATACTTATAAAAAACATATAGATGAAGTTTATAAGAATTTAATTAAATTATTCAAGAAAGGGATATCAACATCGTTATTTGTTTGACAACCAAGAAAAATCGTATTAATGTTGACTTGGTGAACCAATTAATAGTTCTAGTACCAAATATAATTGAAAATGAAATGTTTTTTTTTATGAGAAATATGAAATCAAGAACCTACAACTATCTATTGATGATTACAAATTCATAGCTCAATTCAATGTCATATCAATGTATCAAGATAATGTTGATCAATTCTAGGGCCAAACTAGGTGGATACATTGGGTACTTTTATTTTCAACACAAGCATAATTTTTTTGACATTTTCTTATAAGAAGAAGAAAATCACATTGCAAGACACTACAATGAAGTCAGATTCAAAAGATCCCTCATCAAAATACCTGAAGGACGTATAAGAAGTGACCCTTCAAGATAGCTAGAATTCAATACAAAAGTTGTAAGGTTGATAGAAAGAATGTGACAAGGTCATCACTGAAAAAGAAAAGGACATTTTTTTCCTAAGAAATCATAATCAGAAACTACTTTCAAAAATCATGAAGTTCAAGGAGAAGAAGCAGTGTTTTCAAAAGTTAGAACAAAAGAATCACAATCTTGTGAAGGAATTCAACAAGAAGTTATTAGATAAAGATCAAGAAGCTTCTAGCTTAAGGAACCTTAACCAGAGGTTGCTCAAGCAAATCAAAATATTAAAAGAGACGCAATAAAAAAACCAATACCTTAAGGACAAAGTTGAAAAGCCAGAGAACAATGGAGAACTTGCACGCTTAAGGACACATAATCAGAGTTTACTCACCCAAATCAAGAAGTTAAAGTATGATAAGAATTCTCTAATAGGAAGGCTAGAGAAACTTATTAATAAAGAACTATCAATCAATAAAGAAACAATGATTGACCTCATTGAAACAAAGAAGTCATCAGAGATACAAATTGAGACATTAGAGAAGGGAACCAATACATATCCAATTAAAATATGACCTACCAATAAATCACCAAAAGTATCAAAAGGCAAAGGTTTCGAGAACATGGCACTAGATACAAGCATACCCTATCGTCATCCTAATTATAAGGGTCATCAACAAACTAACCAAAGACAAATTAAATATACAAGGTTTAAGTAGAGTTCCTACTCTATTGGCGACAAGTTCAAGTATGGAATCCCATAATCATAAAATTCATTACTAAACAAAATCACAAAAGATCGAATTAGGGTGGTCTGACCCTCAACACAATTCAACAACTCTTCTCATCACTTAGAATATCATATCGCCTTTTGTCCCCAACATTGATGGATGTAAGAACAAAGATTCATGTGAATGCATTACAATCCAAAATGAAGACATAACTTTTTATGCTTTAAGAACAAATCATTTTTTAAAGGGAAGGCAATAAATAATTATTAATAATTAATAATTAACATTTAATGACTAATGAAAGGACACATCCTATCCAAAAGACATGACCTATTGAAAGGACATGACTTACCATTGTGACCAGTCAATGTTACAAATGGTTATTGTATATCATCCCATCTTATATTTTATGTTGTCCTACTTAGATTGGATATTTAGTTATTGAATTATTGTTTGTATTTGGGGATACAAATGATATATGTTTCATTACAAATAAGGTCCTAGCCAATAATACAAGTACGATTATGGTCCTAGCCGATCAATAAAGACAATAATAATATAATAATATAAATGTAATGTCACATTATATATGAGTTAACATGCCCTTCCCCTTCAAACAAGTGATGTTCTCAACACTTGATTAATTGTGGATGTTTTTGTATGAAGAACTTATCTTCCAATGCTACCTCTTCTATTGGAAATTTCTTCCACTTGATGAAATACTCAATAATTTCTCAATTTCATATTTTCTTGATTCACGTGTCAAAGATTGTTTGAGGTTCTAGTATCAAGTTCTCTTTTTCATCAATCTCTGTTAAAATAACCTAGATTAAGATCTTGTCACTAATCACATTTTTTACGCAAAAAATATAGAATATTGGATGTACACATGAAGATGAAGGAAACTCCAATTTGTAATCCATACTTCCAGTCCTCTACAACACCTTATTTGGAATATAATACCAGGGTATTTTATATGGATTCAAATATTATATCTTAATATAGTATTCTAAGTAACGATTTCAAATTGAAAAATCATACATATACATATGCAGGTAAATACTCAATAAAAAATATATAGTCTATATTAAAACATTTAAATCTTCGAAAATATTACCAATATAAAGATATTTTATCTAAAAGGGGACTGAATTTTAAAAGTGAAAAATGGTCAATCGATAAATTTATTTTTTGAAAACAAATTGCCTCTAAAAAATACCCTCCATAGTACATGAGCGATAATCTATTGCCCTTCTTTTGTTGTTTGAGGGCCATCTGTTTGTATGGTTGTAGCCTACAAAATACCCAATCCCCTATTTCGAATTTCCTTTCACTACAATGTTAATATCTTTGTTGTTTCATCCTATTTTGTGATATAGCCAAGTTGTTTTCCAATAGTTGGAAAACCTCTTATTGGTTCTCTATGTGATCCTCCATTGCCTTAATTTGTGATGGATGGATGATGATACCCATAAAGTGCCATATTTAGTGGCATTTTTTATTAAGTATGGAATGATATGTTGTACCACCATTATAACAAAGAAAACAACTTGACCCATTGCATTTGTCTATTGGATGCAAAGCAATGAAGATACATTTCTAGGCATTTATTCACAATCTCAATTTCCCCATCGGATTGAGCATAGTAAGAGGAGTTGTGACCCAATTGAGTGCCTAAACAAGAAAATATTTCATCCAAAAATTACCATTCAAAATTGGATCTTTATCACCTACAATTTTCTTGGGGATTCCATATAGTTTCTAAATTGTTTCCATGAATTCTACACCTATTGTACTTACTTTAAACTGATGAGAATGAGAGCATAAATGAGGATAATTTGAGATTCAATCCACCACTACCATGATAGCATTATTTCCTTCACACTTTGGTAGACATGTGAAAAAATCCATTAATACTTCTTCCCAATGTTGATTCGGTGTGGCTAATTGTTGCAAAATACTTAGTATCTTGAGTGTCTCTCCCTTATTCTATTGGCAAACCAAAAATTCTAGCACAAACTTTTGGCCATCAGTTTTAATACAAACCTAGAAAAAATCATTTGTTGTCCTCTAGTAATTTTTAAAGAACCTTGAATGTCCTCTAATAGGATAAGTGTGCAGTTTCAAGAAGACGTTTTATTTGAGTTGGGAATTCTTAAATAAATATAACTTATCATAGTACCATATTAAATCATTATTCTACACAAATTTATCTAGTGCACTAGGGTCCTTATGTAGTTGTTTAATTATTGTCCATGCATTATGATCATGCTTTTGTTCTATCCTTGCTTCTTCCACCCAACCAGATTGAAAAATGGAAGCCCAAAATAAGGCCTCTATGTCTTGTTCTACCACCACTTTTTTTCTAGAATCATAATTTAAAAGTCATAACCTATGTAATATCCCTGATATGATATTATTACAAATATAACTTTAAAAATCACAAAATTGCAAACAGTAACTAGTTCTCAAAACTAGTAAAGAAGGAACTGGAACTGGTTAACCCACCCAGAGCTTGACAGTTGGAAACTTTTGGATCTGCAAAATGTACTAGGGAGTGTGCAGAAGCAAGGAACTAAAAATTAAGGCCAGATCCCGAGTTCTAATAAAAATGGACTGGGGCCATTTATGTTTCGAACATCATCCAGGCTAAAGTCTACTCCAAGGCTTCCTGGGCACACCAACATATGCTTACAAAACTCTTCCAATTACACTTGACATCAACCAGAGGTGGATGATAATTCATTAAACCCCTAATATGATGATGGACAAGAGTTAGTGATGATTTGAGAGGATCTGGAAGTGTTTGGAGGAAAAGGGAGAAAGAGCGCTATGTAGGATTGCTCCACTAGCTTGTTTCCAAGATCTTCCAAACATACTGAGATGGTCATGAATTCTCAATATGATGGTGGGATGATCTTTATAGATGTATCAGGGACCCATCAAGAATGACATAACCGAAATTGAGTATACAGAGACCTTTTAATTAATCAAACTGCAAAACTAGTCAAATTCAGGAGCCCCAATGAGCTAGTCTTGATAATTATGGACTCAAACAGCTAGAGAAGGTCATGACTCTATTATTTTTGGATTGGAATGGATTATATATGTATTTACCATACTGAAACAACCTTAAGAAAGGAAAATAGTTACTCTGAGCTTTATATATTGCAAATCATGGAAAACTAGTTAATAAAAATGCACAGAGAACTAGTCTTGTGAAAGGTGTGCACAATCAACCTCTAAGGCTCTCGAATTATCCTTATGATGAAAAATATGGATCAGATACATATAAACTAACATAAACATACTATATTATAGAATGATGAGCAACAAATGAAGACAGTTTGATCTCATACTTTACAGAGAATCTCTAACCATGGAATTCTTATAATATTGAGTGTAGAAGGAGTCTGAGAAGAGAAGAAGAAGCAGGATATTCTCTGGATATGAAATAGACTAATACAAGGAATATTTCTTCTCATGGAAGGCGCACCATATCTCAGTTACTGTTCATAGGGGCACATTCATCAACTGAAACTTCTCCAATTTGCACACGTGCGCTCCTCAACACTGGAACCTTAGCTCTAGTGCGAATGGTTGTATCTTGTTCATCCAAACACCTTTTTCAACAAGAAAAAAAGAGTTTCTTACTGGAAATGACCCTCCGGATGCAATGGAATAGGTCTCAAAACCCAAAAATGCTCAAAAAATTCTAACCCATAACCTCCATTTCATACCTTCAACGTTGTTTCCATCGAATGAGAAGAATGCTTCAGAAGATAGAAAGAAGAGAGAATGTAATCATAGAGCTGGAAAAAATATACAATTTGACATCAATGGATGCACTGGATCATGTGCAAAATACTGGAAAAAAAACTATGGGGCACATCTCCCACATGTGGCTAAGGGTGCATCACCAAAGCCTAGAGAAGCTTGAGCTTACTCTCATACAAACAATAAATTGTCAAAAGATGTGAAATGGAGTTTTCCTCCTTCTTTTATAGACTTTTCTCTGCATGGTTGAGCTTATCATATTAGAAATTCGAATTTGAGGAGGCATGGATGTTTCCTTGATTAGTTGGATTGGGTTTGGACCCACTTAGCATCTGGATGCATCCTCACTTGCTAAACTTGGGTCCTATAGATTTTCTGGATGTTTCTAATCCTTCTTGAGTTGCACAAATCAATAAACTTCTTTATTTTTTTATTTTGATAACTTTCCTGCTTTTCAAGACTGGTTGTTTTTCTGCACTTGCGTTCTATGTGCACTTTTCTACTTTATGCACTACTTTTGTTAGTTTCCTTCTTTTTTCTAACACCTTGCTTTGTGCATGCTTTCTTCTAGTGTCATTTTTTTGCTTTGCTCTTCTTTTCTTTCACTTTCCTCTTTGGTGTGACAAATCATAAGGCTATCCTTATGTCCTTATGCGCCCTTGTCATCATCCAACTCATCATCACATGTAATTAATAATTAAATACAAAAATAATAATTACACCTCCTTCAATTTACATAATTAAAACAACTATAAGCTAAAATATTCCTAGTTAATAATTTAATTGCCTAAGTAATATCACCCCCTTATTAATTAATTAATTGAATTTCACTAGGATCCATGGGGTTTTGATGTGACATTATCTACTTCTTGGTACTGTCAAAATGGGAACATGACATGCCTCCCCTCCCAAGCTTGCTTGTCCTCAAGCATGAAACCAACTCCCACTCCAACCAAAATTCCACCATGTTTCTGATGCACCACTCTGATTATAGCCATTCTCCCAATGACTTAACTCTTTTTCAACAAAATTTTCAACCCAACTAAGACAACTATCAAGAATTCCTAGATCCCACTGTTTGTGCTACATGTCTCCCAGTGGCACTGGTACTTGTGGAAAACTGTCATTCCAAAGAATTCCAGGTTCCCACTGTCTTAGCTGCATCCTTCCAAACATCATAATCAACATGAAGAATACATCATCATGGAGGATGTCTATATCACTCCACCAAACCGGAAGTTCATCACTTCCAATGCCAAAACGAACCACTGTGAGTCCCTCCAACCAAGTATGAAACTCCTTATGTTCCATGTGCAAACGAACACATAGACTCTCATCACTGCTAGCAATTGACATAGGTGACAATCCCATGTCTTCAAGGCATCACATAACAACCATAGATTCCCATACAAGTGCTCACAAAATATGTATGATTTGTCCAAAAAATTTCCATTGATGCAAACAACAAACTTACCCTTTGGAGTGCTCAGCTCCAATATGTATCCATTCACCCAATCATCCCTATGTGTGATGGTTTCCATATTTATGTGCGGTGAAGGAAAGTGAACCAACTCTTGGAAACAATTATCCATCAATCTTGTGGTTGGCTCAACCAAAATGAAATCATGTTCCTCCCACAAAACTGTGCAACTTCCTCCATGAGGAAACTTATAATTTTTCTGGCTACGAACAAGTGCTTGGTCTTCATCTTGCTAACTCCAAGCTCTCCAAGCACATGCAAATCAGATTGTAATTCATGTGCCCAATGCACACAAGTACCAAGGGTCTAAACAAATCTACTCCAATGACATAGGTGAGGATCCAATGTCCCACAATGTTGCTCCAAAAGAATGTAAAAGGCTTCAAAATAATCATCCATGTGTTCTTCCATCCAAGAGGTGAATGAAGAACCTCCTCCAAAATCTGAACTAAGTGAGGAGCAAAGAAGACAATGAGCCTTCAAGGGGCTCAAAGGAGTACTATATATGAATCCATGAAGATGTGTATCATCATACGGTAACCAAGGATGCTACTGCAAATGTAAGGAAGAAGGTGATATATACATGCCATCATCAAAAGGATAAATAGGATTTCCATACTCCCCAGGTGGCACCATAAAAAAGAAACCTTTGACCCAAACTTTCCCCTCAAGTGACATGGAATCAATAGAAGGAAATAATGTATGATCATGGACCAAAATTTTATCATTGCAAACCTCATCCATCAAGCTAATGGATGCATCAAATCCATAATAAGCTGGTCCATCAAACTTGAGCTCTTCTGATTCCTCAATGGAGGAATGACTCACTTCGGGAAGAAGATCAGTTTCGCTCTGGGGAACTGTATGTTCTTGAAACTCTTCATTTGCATCTAAAAAATCCTCGAGCACATGCATGCTATCATGTACCTCATGAAATACCATCTCATGAGCTTCCTCCATAAAATTCTGAGTACAACCAACCATAAGAGACTAGCTGACTGGTATGTATGATCTTTGCGAATTTTGGTGAAGTTGCTCTATCTCCATCTTGGACTCTTGGAGGGAATTTGAGTGCTTCTCAAAGAATCTTAGATGGCCATCAATTCACAATTGATCTTGTTGATTTCTTCATCATTCATCAAGGATGCTCCATCCAACATATGAACAAGTTCATGCAAATGATCTCTATCAGAAAGCATATCTGAAAATTTACCTTGGATTGTAGACATTGCTTTCTAAATCTTCTCCATGGCTTCAAGGAAAGATGAATCTTCCAATAAAGCATCTCACCAACATGACTAGGACATTGAAACATGTGTGTCACGGGTAATGTGCAAGGCCTCCTTGATCTTCCTCTCACTCATCTTCAAGGGCCATGCAAGGAAATGAGGTTCTTGAGGATGAACCTCTTCTTCTTCTTCGGTGAGGTCAACTTCACAATGTGGTTCAAGTGATGGAGGAAAAGCTGACTCTAGAATAACGTTTTCTACTACAAGCTCTTCGTCTTCATGCTCAAGGGAGCTTGTGCTTGCAACAACCTCATTAAGTGGTATCTCTATGTCACCAACATAGAGAGATGGACATCCATCAGTAGATGTCTCCTCAAAAGTTAGACACCCATCCATAGGTACCTCATCATAGCATCCATCAGTAGATGCTTCTTCAATACTTGAGAAACCATTAGTAGATGTCTCTTCTTGGCACCCATTAGTAGCTACTCTCAGATCCATAATTTTTTTATCCTTAGCAGAACTGGAGGTGGCTTCTTCATTTTTACAACCTTTGGAAGATCTGCTTGAAGAAAACCCAAAGAATCTCATGATACTAGAAGATGCAGTTGGTTGATTTTTTCTTCCTTCTTCTTTACTCACATAAGCAAAACAACGTGGTTCCTCCATGGGTGGTTTGATGCTCTCTACTGAATACAAATATTCATCCTTGATCTCAAATCCAAATCTTCAATAAAAGTAATCTTTGAAAGAAATGGCCTTACCAATATCTTCTCCCAAAGCTAGATACTCCCGATAGTGGTAGGAAATTTTTTTACTTGCAAATATCCTCTTTGCTAAATCCTTCTTAGGATTATCCATCGATGGTTCAGTGCATTGATCTATGTACATCTGGTCACAAATGTAACCATCCTAATCTCTTCGTAATCCTCCATCAATGCAAATTATCTCTTCTTCCTCATACAACTCGAAGCCTTCATCTTCCATGTCTGCCACTAGTTCCACAATAGCAACTTGAAAACAATTCTGAGATATATTCCACTGAAAGTTGCTTTCCATAGGTTGAGCCAAGGAAAGAGATCTGATACCACTATAATATTCCTGATATGATATACGATGATATTATCTCAAATATAACTTTAAAAATCAGAAAATTGTAAACATTAACTACTTCTCAAAACTACTGAAGAAGGAACTAGAACTAGTCATTGGTTAACCCACCCAGAGCTTGATTGTTGGACACTTTTGGATCTGCAAAATGCACTAGAGATTGCGCAACATCAAGGCCAAATTTTGAGTTCTAAGCACAATGGACTAGGGCCATTTATGTTTCAAACATCATCCATGCCAAAGTCTACTCCAAGGCTTCCTGGGCACACCAGCATATGCCTACTAAAATCTTCCACTTACACTTGACATAAACCAGAGGTGGATGACATGTCATTGACCCCCTGATATGATGATGGACAAGATTTTCTAATGATTTGGGAGGATCTGGTAGTGTTTGGAGGAAAAGGGAGAAAGAGTGTTATGTAGGATTGCTCCACTAGCTTGTTTCCAGGCTCTTCCAAACAAACTGAGATGGTCACAAATTATCAATATCATGGTGGAATTATATTTAGAGATGTATCATGGACCCATAATGACTGATAGAACCGAAATTGAGTATACAGAGACCTTTTAATTAATCAAACTACAAAACTAGTCAAATTCGGGTGCCCAATGAGCTAGTATTATGGACTCAAACAGCTAGAGAAGGCCACAAATCTATGATTTTTGGATTGGGATGTATTATACAGGTAGTTACCAGACTACAAAAGCCTTCAGAAAGGAAAATAGTTACTCTGATCTTTATATATTGCAAATCCTGGAAAACTAGTTAATAAAAATGCACAAAGAACTAGTCTTGTGAAATGTGTGCACAATTAGCCTCTAAAATTCTTGAATTCTCCTTCTAATGACAAATATGGCTCAAATACATATAAAATAATAGAAAAATACTATATTATAGAAGACTGAGCAACAAATGAAGACAGTTTGATCTCATACTTTACAGAGAATCTCTAACCATGGAATTCTTACAATATTGAATGTAGAAGGAGTCTGAGAAGGGAAGAAGATGCAAGATCTTCTCTAGATCTGCAATAGATGAATACAGGGCATATGTCTTCTCATGGAAGGCGCACCATATCGCAGTGACTTGTCATAGGGGGCACATTCATCAACTGAAACTTCTCCAATTTGCAAACGTGCACTCCTCAACATTGAAACCTTAACTCTGGTGAGAATGGTTGTATCTTGGTCATCTGGACACCTTTTTCAACAAGAAAAAAGGAATTTCTTACTGTAAATGACCCTCCTGACGCAATGGAATAGGTCTCACAACCCAGAAATGCTCAAAAAATTTGAACCCATAACCTCCATTTCGGCTCTTCAACGTTGTTTCCATCGAATGAGAATAATGCTTCAGAACATATAAAGAAGAGAGGATGTAATCATAGAGTTGGATCAGATCTGAAATTTGACATCAATGGTTGCACTGGATTATGTGCAGAATATTGGAACATGAACTATGGGGCACATCTCTCGTAGGTGGCTAAGGGTGCATCACCAAAGCCTAGAGAAGCTTGAGCTTACTCACATACAAACAATAAACTGCCAAAAGATGTGAAATGGAGTTCTTCTCATTTTATAGACTTTTCTCCTCATGGTTGAGCTTATCATCTTAGAAATTCGAATTTGAGAAGCCATGGATGTTTCCTTCATTACTTGGATTGGGTTTGGACCCACTTAGCCTCATGGATGCGTCCTCACTTGCTAAACTTGGGCCTTGTAGTTTTATGGATGTTTTTAATCCTTCTTGAGTTGCCCAAATCAAGAAACTTTTTTTCTTCTTTTGGTAATTTTCCTGCTTTTCAAGACTGGCTTCTTTTCTGCACTTGCCTGCTTTATGCACTGCTTTTGTCAGCTACCTTCTTTTTTCTAACACCTTGCTATGTGCATGCTTTCTTCATTAAAGGAAATTTGGGGTCTAAAATAGGTCTTATAAAAAAATGTGCCATGGATGAGTTGGATTTCTCAAACCAATAGAATTTCAATAAATTTGGTCAATGGTTGAGTTGGACATATATAAGTCAAAGATGTTTATGTGTCATAATTTTATTTGACAATAACTAACTTTATATAAACCTCACCTTGGTTAAGATTTGAAAATTTCATCTCGAAATATGATAAATATACTTGAAATAATAAATATACTTGATATTTATTTCATCTCATTATCTAGTGCCGGTCAACCTAACTTTTTTGCTAGGTGATGGTCGTGATGAGCATGGAGATATCTATCGATATGTCTTTTTTCTGATAAACTTGGTGGGTTAAGAATCCATTAGGAAGACATGTGATAAGAACATCCAAAAAAGAGAGACTTGTCTCGTTGGGTTTCCATAGTTAATTGAATGTGAAGGATATGACATTAGCGTGGTTAAGAAATAAATTTAGAGGAACAACCATAAGGTTGAATAGCAAAGGTATCATCAACAAACTCAAACGAACATTTCAAATTTATACTTTCCATCACAAGCATGCTAGATTAGTTGCTTTATGTTTCTTACATTAAAAAGCCCTAAACTTTCGATCAAGTTGCAACCATATAAAAACCAAAAGATTGGATCAAGCCACAACCATATAAACACCATAAATATTGGATCAAACATTTTGCCTCGTCGACACAAGTTTATTGTTTCAAGGTTTGGTCCTCCACTAAAATTATCATAATATTATGTTGGATCAATTAATATTTCTATGTCAAATTTTAGAATGCATTTGTCCTAATATTTTAGTTTCCTTATTGGATTAAGAAAGAATTAACTGTGGCCTTTTGAACATTGATTTCCTTGCCCTTATTTGCTGCCTCAAATTCTAGGTAATTAACATCATAATAGAGGCATATTTCTTTTTGTATTTTTGAAATTTATTTAATAACTCTTATCACTGCTATTTAATTTCTTTTAATTCCATTTCCAATATTTCACAGCTTTCTGCAAGTAGTTGCATAAAGGTTCCAAAGGTAATTGTTGATGACAATTTTCGCCACCAGCATTATTTAGCTGACACAGAGCTGCCAGCCTCTTCCCGATATAAAAATTTTCACCATAATGTACAATGCCTATCGAGTCACCGGATCCCATTGTTGAGTTGAAAAACCTAACTTACGTCTCTAGCTAGCTTGAGGTCTTTTGGGGTTTCCATCATTAGGGAGTATTACGAAATTTTAATGAAATGAATGAGTAAAGGATGGCATGGTTAACATATTGATATGAATATTATTTACGGAGAAAGTTGAAAGGAGTTTATGGTGCACTCATACGACAGTTGCTGCATTTAGAATGCATTATGCATGGGCTGACTATTTCACTAAAACTCTATATTTAGCAAGTGTTTGATAATGAAACAATGACTCGTTTTCTCAATTGTGGTTCATTGTAATATTTTCCATTGTTTGTTTACCTTGGAGAATACATTTTATCACTTTTTTAACATTGTGTTACTCACATATTCTGACACAAAATATGTATCAAACATGGAATCTACAAGTCAATTTGATGGAGAGTTGGCACTTCTTGCATTTTATTTCGCATAAAATCAATGCCTTTATCACTACTGTATTCTCTAGAGTTGTAAGTGTCAACGAGTGAAAGTATATTCGTTAAGTGAAGAAGAAAAATGGGACAAAGGCATCAATCATGTATGTGTTGAATGCTTCGAGCGATCAGATGTGGTATGGTTGTAATTGATAAGGAAGACAATGAAATTTTACCTGTATCTCAGTTGATGACATCCATCATTGCCAAAAATATACAATTGTTGTATGGCAAGATCTTGAAATGGCCATTGGTCTTGCTCTTACTTTCCAAGAAGCTATGGGTTGCTCATTCATATGGTGTCAAATATGTAATGTGCAACGATCTATTTGTTTGCTAATGTTGGTGCTCTAGACAACACATCACATCCTGGTTAGAGAGTAGTGCTTGGCAATAACAATAAATTTCAATATCAGTCGACATCTTACTATTTATATACTTCATGTGCAATTTGGAAACTTCAGCAATATAACAGATGCTAATAAAAAGGGAAACGTCTACAATAAAGAGGTGACATAAGCACTGGAATCAGTTAATCGGAATCATTATTGTGGAAAAAATGATTGTATTAATGCATCTCTCTGTGAGAGAAGAGAATGCATAGAAAACTTGAATCGTATTCGTAGCCTCCCTTGTAAAGTGCAGTTCTATATGGCCTTCCTTCTCGGCCAAAGAAGTGTATCAAATATGAATCATATGCATATACAATGAAATATTATGTAAGCGAAATATAATTGGTTCTAATTCGAAGATCAAATAGAAAACATCCATGTTTTGATAACACAAAAACCAAACATATTACATGAATTTAAAAATTCAAAACAATACAAGATCACCCGCAACTTCAATATTGGTTATTAAAGTTTCATTTACTTCCTAATTGGTGGAAAACCCCAATTCAATTGAGATTCAATCAAGGATAGAAGTTACGTTTTTTTTTCAAACCTTCTTTTAAAAAAATGAAGCAACCACTCACAAAATCTTTAAAAGGGTAACGCATTCAATTCACAAAAGGAGTGTGGTCTATACAATAACAGTTTCTTTACAGTTTGACTAATTAATAGTTTTGTATGCGGGGGTAAGACATTGCAACATTTATAATTGATTTACTTAGTCCAAATCCCCTTATCATTCCTTTTTATTGTATAACTTGATCATATCTTGTTGCAATGTAACATACCGCATGGTGTGGTTTTGAGTTATTCTCGATCCACGACTTCGCAAAGTTTTGAGAGTAGAGTTACTTCTTGAGAAAAATGTGTGAAGTATTCATATCAATAAAAAGATATCATTTTCAGCTCAGCTATTATTTCTTTTAATTGATTTATTATTATTTATTTATTGTTTATTTAACCTTCAACTATTTTGTTGTTCTTCTTAGTATAATTTTGGTTCAAGTTCTTTATTATTCAACGCATAAAAAAAATCCGTAAACTTAGGTTTGATTTTGTATTATTGTTCTATGTATAAATATTCCTAACATTTGTGAATAATCCTTTCTTTTCTTTATTTAATACATTACTCAAAAAAAAAATTGTTAA
This sequence comes from Larix kaempferi, assembly GCA_027924585.1. Classification (NCBI taxonomy): domain Eukaryota; kingdom Viridiplantae; phylum Streptophyta; class Pinopsida; order Pinales; family Pinaceae; genus Larix; species Larix kaempferi. The sequence goes on along the minus strand of BSBM01000595.1, from coordinate 562,551 downwards.
AACAAAAATAAGCATGCAAAAAGATATTTCAAACTTCTATATCTTAAATGTAAATAAGTTTTATAGTTAACACATTACTCTTTCCTTTTTAAAATTTTGTTAATTTTATTTTATAAATATTGTATGCCTTAGGATTCATCATTTTTTATAAAAATAAATTAATTCTTTCTTTCTTTTAATTCATTTTCTAAATTGATGTATTGTATTTCGTTAAAATATTTCATTTGTTGTCATATTTATTTTAAATAGAATAGACAAATACAAATATAGAAATCAAATAATACAAAAAATAAATAAACAAATAAGTATAATGGAAACAACTTAAAATTAATTAATTAAAGAATGCATATTTAATTCTCATACACACATTCTCTTTTAATTCAGGATGTGATTTCATTCTAATTAAGTTATGGTCTTTCCTTAAGCAACTTTAAACACAAGGTGCTTACTTTCGCCTCTTTCCACTTAGCCATGCGAGAGGTTGAGTTCTGGGAAACATTCAATTTCTTGCATCAACAGTAATTGCTTTTAGTAATTTTCAATTGTACTTTTCTATGGAATTATCTGAAGATACAAAAACTGCATGTGCTATTACTATATAAACCTTTTTATTAAATACATTTTTGTATAACCAATTTCCATATTAGTAATATTGGACTAGACACGATCTTTACCTCAACTATTTTTCTACCCATTATTCTCGACTCATCTTTTCATAACATTGAAATCATTTCTAGCAAAATATCATTCAACATTTTGATTTATTATAGTCCAATTTCTCAAGGATGTTTCATATGCATCCCTATCAATTTCCTCCTTAATGGTTCATAAGCAACCTTTCTAAATGTTAAGAGTATTCAAACAACAAAATATACCATTATAAATCTTTGATTTTCAGATTTTGACAAAACCCCCAGTGACAAAGTACTTGCTTGTATATACTTGAATTTATAAGTGAGTTGTTTTCCAAATATAGTATTGTGTTTATGTGCTTTTAACAAGATTATCACAAATCTTTTATTCTCACTTTTTGACAAAACCCTAGTGACAAAGTACTTGCCTGTATATACTTCAATTTATAAGTGAGTTGTTTTCCAAATATGGTATTGTGCTTATGTGTTTTTAACAAGATTATCACAACTGTACAATGTTTTAATAAAAAATTAGAAGTTTGAATCTTGAAGCACTAGCACTATCGAAAGGATATAACTTGTCTCATCAATTGACAATAATCATTCTTGATGATTTAATGACATGCCAATTTTGAAAAAATATTCTATTATTATATTTATTAAATATATATACACTTGCATGTATTAGAAAAGAGTAGAACTACAGTAACAATTAAGAACCCTTAATTCAAAATATTATCTTTTTTTTCTCAAGCGATTTTCCAAATGATTTTGAATTGATGAATCAAGATGTATATGTTACTGAAATTGAAAGAAATTTATGTTTAAATGTGTAAGTTATACTAGGTCCAAAGGTTTAATATAATATATGGTCAATTGTGCTAAAGAGCACACTATTAATGCTATCAAAATAGCTTCCTCAAGAAATTGTAAAATGTTTTGTATTTTATATTTCTTTAATCATTAATGTTTCATTTTCAGGATATAAAAAAAATTGAATGATATGATGAGTATAAAATGCAACAAACCGATTGTTTCATAAGCTTCAATGATGAGTAACACATGTATCTTTTATTAAAGATATAATAGCAGAAATAGCGTACACCTAATGTGCATACAGAAGATACACATAATAGCGTACACATACGATACATAACTATTCATAAGATTCAATGATGAGTAACACATGTATCTTTTATTAAAGATATAATAGTAGAAATAATGTACACATAATGTGCACTGCACATATTAAAGAAGGTACATAATTGTCACAAATGGTGTGGTAGTGTACATCTGTCAGTGACGATATATACTTGTAAGAAATAAACAATTCAAAATGGCATCATTTACTTCCTCAAAGGAATTCTTGTGAGTACATGAATTAGATGACTTCATGTCAAAACTGGACTTACTAAACTAGCTAAAGCAATAAATACAACCAGTAAATACATTAATAATATCAAAGACAGAACTCTCAATTTTTAAATTTGCTTGTAATTGCATCTATAACTTTATTAATAACCACATATTTGGTTTAGAAAAGTCATAAAATTATAGAAAAAATGGCACTCATGAATCATGGAATTATATCTATCTATATAAATATAATCAATGCATATAAAAGTATGCTACAAAATTGATTGGCCTGCATTGCCTATTTGCTCATCATCACATATTATATCACAGTCAGGACGGGGGCGTGTTTGATGACCATAGTCAGGACAGGGGCGTGTTTGATGACCACAGTCAGGACAGGGGCGTGTTTGATGACCATACTCAGGACGGGGGTGTGTTGGCCGATCCAAACCATTTTTCTCACCTTGACTAAAACTCCCACCCCTATTCTCACTCCGACCTCCACTATTTTGATCACCTACACAACCATCACTCCCACCATTGAACTGACTCCGACCCCCACCATTTTGCTCACCTACACTCCACTCCCAACGTCGACCCCCACTATTTTTCTCACCTACACAACCACCACTAATGCCCTTTTGCTCAACCCCAACAACTTGTTTCTCATCTGTGCCCACACTTACAGACACACCCTTTTGCTCGCATGTCTCCACACTTTCAGTCACACCCTTTTGCTCAACCCCAACAACTTGTTTCTCATCTGTGCCCACACTTTCAGTCACACCCTTTTGCTCACATGTGCCCACACTTACAGCCACACCCTTTTGCTCACATGTGCCCACACTTACAGCCACATCCTTTTTCTCACATGCCCTTGCACTCACATGCTTTTTCTCACCTTCACCTCCATCCTCACCCCCACCCTCATGTTGGCCTTCATCCCAATCTTCAATCCCTCCCATCTGTTGACCTTCAAGCCAAGCCTCACTCCAACCCTCTTGCTGACCTTCAACCCAAGCCTCACTTACAGCCACACCCGTTTGCTCACATACACTTACACTCAAATGCTTTTTCTCACTTTCATCCCATTCCTCACTCCAACCCTCGTGTTGGTCTTCATCCCAATCGTCAATCCCACCCATTTGTTCACCTTTACCCCAAGCCTCACTCCCAACCTCTTGTTGACCTTCACCCTCCATCTCCACCCTCATGAAGCTGGAGACAGGTTTGAGTTTAATTTTAAATACTTTCTTTATGACTTCCCTCACATTTTTACAATGTATTATTGAAAAATCCTCCCATTCAAGGCCACTAATAGAATTCATCGATGATGTGGGAATAACACATCTTGTAAATCCCAGCTTTGCCAATTCATTTATCCGCTTATCCATCCTTGCAACCTAGCAATAAATAAAGAATGAAACATGTCAAGTCTCATGTAGAAAATAAAAAGGGTACAATATATGAAAATAAAATTGTAGCTTTATTTGACTTCATAACATTAAATTAATATTCAATATATGATCAATAATTACTTCCATTCAAAATTAATAATAAAATATAAAATGAATTTTCAGTCCTTTCAATAATAAACTTGTTTTATGAAATGAACAAAAAAATCCCTTAGACAAGTTTTTTCATATCATTCATAGTCACTATGTTGACTAAAACAACCAGCATCTGAAATGAAGAGGCCGAATATGTAACATATGTGGCTGAATATATAACATCCCCATGGTGAGGACAGAATATGTAAAATCACCATGGAATATGAGATAGGAATACATTAATACTTGAAAAATACAAACCAAATTGAATATGTAACATCCTCAAAATACAACAAAAGGAATATGTAATATACCCAAAGTACACGAGAAGGATACAAGAACACCTAAAATTGATGACATTAATAATACATTAAAAAAATGGAAAATTTAGGAATCAAAACTATCTTACTGAAAGCTAAGTATGATTTTATGAATCTTAACGATCATATTCAAAACTGTGGTACAAGCATTGAGCTGTGTGAAATTTCTTCTTCTTAGTTCAATAATGAATAACGGAGTCGTTCCCACTTTACCAAACAAGGAAGGATATGGATAAACAAAAGATTTGATTCCCAATTCACATGGGGATGCAGATGTCACACGACTTAAATCACTATTTCTTTTATAGAAGAGGAACAAAATTTAATTTCAAGTCAAACCACCTAAGATTTTAAATTTTCTAATATATTCAATCTATAAATTAAATTTCAATTTCGACGCAAACATTTTAAAACCTTTATATTTGTAGAATACTATAAACATGCCAGTAAAAGATGGTATTAAATTCAAACCAGAGAAGTTATTTTGAAACTCTCAAAGCGAAGTGAAGGTGCAACTTTATACAAAGTGAAAATAACATCTCCTTTTCAGGGTGTCACCTTTAGTCGAAGTCAAGTCACTTGACACTGGGACATGTGTAAGATACTGGAACCCAGAGAATGGAACAAATAAATATAACAATAATAAAATATAAATAATAATAATAATAGTGAAATATAAATAATAATAATAATAATAATAGTGACAATAGTGAAAGAATTCAAAGATCAACTTGTTAAACAAATGAAAATTTAAATGGACCATAGGATTCAGGTCTAAAAAGGCAAGTTCTAAAGGGTGGGCTCTGAGGTGTTAAGCATGAGTTATGCTCAGGAAGTACTGAGAGCACCACGATGAATTGTCAAGCTTAAGTGACAACATGTTGGCCGAGAAAGCAACCAATATATGCCCCTCACATGAACCAATCAACAACCGTGTTGACAACAATTCAAAGACTTGGGTATAATGTATTGACCACAATGTCCACCTTATATTTTTAACTTAGTGATGCTTAATGGAAAGAAGACTAATAGATGATGTTATGGTCTTGAGTCTTATTAAATATATATTAAAATACTAAAATGACATTTTTACCTCTTCAACACAGATTCATGCAGGGTAAAATACTCTAGTCTTTGTATTCATTACAATGACCGTCACTGTTAATCAGTGAAGGCTCACTTAGAACAAAACAGTGTAACCAAGTATTAAACTACCAATACATCTAACCATCGACGCAGAGCCTAAACTACCAGCAACATTGAACCGCATGCACCTTCTCTAACGAGAACCCACACATGTAATCCTCAGTCTGCTCACCATCTCTTCACTAATGGAAGCTATGGTTTGCAATTTGGTCATAACCACAAAACTCACCTAACCAACACAATTGGGCACCATGAATGCTCCCATATGTGAAGACCGTCATCTTTCTAAATGGGCAAAACTGATTCCCAACATATGTAGCTGAATATATAGCATCTCAGAGAGGATGGTACCCTACGCAGTTAACTAGGGTTCCTAGTCAATTTAACCAGGTAGAGTAAAGAGTAAGACCCTAGAAGGTACCCAAGGGCCCCCAGCTGTCTCTTGGGGTTCTTGGTTGAGGACTAAGGAGGTTGATACCATGGAAAAAGTCCCTAGCATGTGGCTAGGGCCCCTATTTGTCTCTAGGGTATTTTGGTCAGGGACCAAACAATTTCTTGGCCACGAGGACCAAGAGATAGTTTCTTGGTCACGAGGACCAAGAGACAGTTTCTTGGTCATGAGGACCAAGCAGGTCCTGCAGGTTGAGACAGAGACCTCTTGGTTTGGGACCAGGCAGATTCTTGGTCACGAGGACCAAATAGTTCCTGTAGTGACATACCTGGTCAGTTAACCAGGTGGATCTTGGTCAGTGGACCAAGATGATGATGTGTGATGTCCTCTTCTCCTAGGTCTTTGAGATGGTTGAGCTAGATGATCTTCTCAAGGGACTGGCCACCCCTTGATGGAGCCACTAGCAATTGACTAAGGAGTAGTCTAGAGGACCACATGATCACATCATCTAGTGTGGACCCTTCCTTATACAGTGATGATGAACTTTCAGGTTGTGTATGGAACACTTGTACATTTGAGAGAGAGATGATTGATTGTACCCCACCTTGGTTGCTCATCCTTGGCCTTTACACCTTGTTGATTATTGGTCTTGTGGTACTTTGTCTTTGACTTGTGGTCAGTAGGGTCATCTACCCACCTTGAGTTGTTTTGATTTGTACCACCTTGATGTTTTGGTCTTATGGGTATTATGATTGATTGTCCACCTTGTGGTACACCCCTTGGTCCTAGGGTTATGGGTCATGTACCTATCCTTGTTCTATGTTTTGACTTGTACCATCTTGTCGGTCCTTGTACCCTCACCTAATGGTAGCATAACCCTAGTACCCACCTAAGTTACCTTTTATATTTTTTATGTTATTTTATTTTAATGTGTTGGCACCCACCTAATATATGTTATAAACTTATAAGTGACGTGATGTCTTAACTTATTGGTACCTTCCACATTAAGTGGAACCCTAACTAAGTCAAAGATTTATTTTATTAATCTTCTAGAATGATCTAAAGACTATTTATTGGAGTCCCTTACTCCTCATTTGTAATTATCACATTATCATTGAAGTTTTTGAACCCCAACCCGGTTTCAAGTATTCCAACTTCTTTGCATGTAGTTTAATGGCTAAACCCCAACATGCATATACTTCACATATATAAAAATTGTTTTTGCTTGAAACACATGAAATTCTTTCAACCTAAATAACTGAGAAACTTTATTTTCAGCCTAACGTTTCTTACTCAGAAAATTTTAACAGCCATGCACATAAAAATTTGACTCAGTATTTTTGACCAAAATGGTCCAGGATAAAACCCCCAAGGGAAAACCTGTTTTCTGAAAAAAAAAAAATTATTTTCAGACAAATTTACAAATTACAACAGCAGTACTTATCTTTTGTTTCAGTCTAGAAACATGTGTCAGAATAACTCTGAAACTGTTGTACGGAAAACTCAGAACACCTTGAAATACGTGCATGTACGACCAACACATGTGAACTGACAGTACGGCCCGCCTCGTTTTCTGTGCCTGATTTTTCTCGAAATCTATGCATTGTTACAGCTTATCTCTGCCTCAAAAATCGTGCTCTGTATGGTCTGACAGCAGCATTAAATGCTGTAGCTTTCCTCAAAATCTGTGCCAAATAAATGCTTCGATTTCTGTGCAGATGTATGACCTGGTACAGTACGAAATGTCCTTGATTTCTGTGCAAAATTCCCTGTTGTTAATGCCTTGATTTCTGTGCAAGCGTTCTAGAAATTTGTGCCAATTGTCTTGGAAACCGTGCCCATCTCAAGCTTCTTGATTTCTCTGCAATTTTTCCTTATCTCTTCTCTAGGTTGACTTCTCTCTTGCTCCTCCTCTCCAAAATTTCTCTCGGAATGTGAACAATGAATTAGGTTTGCCTTTCCCTAGCCTTTTTGTTTGAGTAACCTCCATCTTCAAATCCCATGGCCAAGATTAAAACATAACTAGAAGAGATCTAGGGCCAAGATTAAATCTCACTTTTCTCGTTAAAAAGCATTTACTCACTTTTTAAATATTAAATGAGACATTAATACTCACCCACCTTTTTATTTCTCATTAAAGTCACATTTAAAACTTTATAACTCAACTTTATTTATAAAGTGACTTTATAATTATAAAGTCAATCTCACTTTATAAAATATGCTAGGGACCACATTTAAAGTGTTCCTATCCACCCCAAGTCACTAATGAATGGACAAACACTTCCTAGGTAATTTTTCAACAACCATATCTCAGATTCATCTGTTTTGCTGCTTGACGTCAAAGGTTTAAGAGTTTGTACTGCTGCTTGCATACCTGTGTTGAGGCCACCCACCTGCTGAAGCTCACCATACATCTCAGATCTGAAATTATTGACTGCTAGGGCTGATGTCAAGGTTTATAGGATGCTGCCACTTTTAGCGTGGGTCTGTTGAAGGCTTATTACATCTCTTTTCTGCTACCCGTGAATTTCTTGAAGGACTGCTAGGGTCTCTTGGTGGTCCGATCTACTTGTTTGAAGTCATTTATGCTTGACTAAGATTTGAACCAAGTCCGAACTAATTTATAGAGGTCCGATCCGCCTGATGGTTACTTGATTGAAGTTGTGATGAACCTCGATCTGCTCATTGAGCTGCCACACAGGTCCGATCTACTGTTTAAGAGCTCTGATCTTTTCCACACCTGCTTGTTTGGAAGGCCGTGATCATAAGTCTCAGATGTAAGCCCTAGATTTGACTGTTGGTGGAGGACATAAGGCCTTAGGGTCTATTTTCAGTCTGCTGGTTGAAATTTTATGGAGGCCGTGAGGCCTAAAGATCTGATCTAGTTGACGCCGTGATACCTGGGATCTGATCTGCCTTTTATAGTGATCAACCAGCCTGCTTTAAGTCTGATCTGAGCATTTCTTTGGAGGTCGGGGATGTTGGGGTCTGCTGATTGGTTATTTCTATACCAGATCTATGTTTTATAAAGTGCCCTAAACCTGATCTAGACTTCTGAGACTTGTTATATATCTTTACACCTGATCTACTGTTGAAACATGATCTATTGTATTGAGATCTTACTTGAATTTGATTTATTTATACTGAGCTTTGTTGAGATCTGTGGTCTAACCCTGTGTTGAGTCTTGTTTATACTGCTATTGTGTTTTTACTGTCATTGACTATCTTTGGTTGACTATACTACAGTCCTCTCTTTTAAAAGAATGTAACTGCAGAAGATATTCTATTTGATATTTGTCTAATGAATTTGTACTACTCCTTCGGGAGATGTTATTGATGCAATTATTAATGTAAGAGTCATTGAAAGAGTCAATGTAAACCCTAGGTCTTATGTCGGCCTAGAAGAACCCAAAAGAGGTTATTATATTTTGTATTTGACAAGTCGGCCCAGTCAGTTAGGAGAAGTCGACCCAGTTGGGGAAAAGTCACCGCAACGGAAGAATCTAAATAGAGAATGAGTTCCTCATTTATATTCACTCATTCACTCACACAAGTTCGCATAGGAGAGAGAGAGAGAGAGAGAGAGAGAGAGAAGTTTGCACAAGTAGAGGAGTAGCTGATTCTGTCTTGGGGTTTAATTTTGTACTTTGTGATTTCTATATTGAGGAAGATTTTGTTGAGGTTTTCTCCCTTGTGGTTTCCCCGAGAGAAATAATGTGTTCATTGTGTTCTTGTTGTGCTTGTATAACTTTCAGTGATAGATTGTTTATTGTTATATGCTAAACAAGTAAAAACTAACATGGTATCATAGCTGGCTTGAAAGAATACATTGTGCAGCCTCTGTAACTGCAGAAACTAGGGTTTCTTGTTCTGGGAGCTCCCTCCACGGATTTACTAAAAACGATAGTGCATCTAGCTCGCCTCTCTAAGGCGCGTCTTTCTGTCGAAGCAAATTTTCATTTTCTGGTCCCCCACTGCAGCCCGAGAGAACTAGGGCATCAAGTTTTTGGATTATCTGCTCACTGAATTGAGAGGAGTACTTTGCTCAACTCGCCTTGAGGAGGCGAATTTGCTCATCCAATTAGATTTTGAAAATTCCAAAGTTGAAAAATTAGGGTTTCTCTGACAAACCCTAGGTCAAGGAAGAAGCAAATCTCAGAAGGACAACTTTTCTGGTAAGTCTCAAATCTATTATATTTCCATTTGAGGTTCTCATTTTATCAAAATGACAAGCAATACCAAGCTTGATGAGAAGCTTGAGGGGGCTGAGAACATCAGGGCATGGAAGTATAGAGTCATGCTCATCCTTGAAGAACATGACCTAGAAGACTGTGTAAAGGAAGGCCTTATAGAACCTGAGGGAGTTGAAGCCAAAGCAAGGCATAAGAAGAATATTGTCAAGGCAAAGAGGATCATTGTTGATTCCATCAAAGACCACTTGATTCCCCTTGTGTCTTCCAAGAAGACACCAAAATAAATGTTTGATGCTTTGACCAGCCTGTTTGAAGGGAAGAATATCAATAGGAAGATGACCTTGAGAAACCAACTCAAGGGTGTGAAGAATTTGAAGTCTGGGTCCATGCACTCATACTTCTCCAGAGTGTCCCAGATAAAAGAACTAGAAGCTATTGGAGATATGGTAGAGGATGAGAAGTTGTGATGACCACTCTAAATGGTCTTCCCAGAGATTGGTAACCATTTGTTCGTGGTATTTGTGCTAGAAAGAAACTAATCCAATTCAGACAGTTATGGGAAGAGTGTGTGCAAGAGGAAGAAAGAATAGCGGTGAGAGAGGAGAAACTAAACAATAATGAAGATCAAGCTTTGCCACCCATGCCAAAGGTGGAAGGAAAAAGAAGAGTGATGTACGTACCCACTCTCCCAAAAGATCTCAAGGACATCAAAAGAACAAGAGATTCAAGAAAGACCTCTCCTCTACTAAATGTTACTCCTGTCACAAGACAAGACATCTAGCAAGAAATTGTCCATCCAAATCTAGACATCATAAGAAGCAGAAGAAGAGGTTTCATGCACATGCAGCGGAAGATAGTGAATATGATGAAGAAGTCAAAACCAGAGATGATGAAGACCCCAGTGAAGAATATGTTCTAATATCAGCCCTCGCTGGTTTAGTATCTCATGGGACTGATACTTGGCTAGTGGATAGTGGACCTTCAAAACACATGACAGGATACAAAGAATCCCTCTCACATCTTATTCAAAAGGAATCTCCACACAAGGTAAAACTTGGAGATGATTATCAATATCCCATCAAAGGAATGGGAGAAGCCTCTTATAAATTGGACTCTGGAAAGTCCATGAATATGACAGATGTACTTTATGTACCACGGTTGAAGAAGAACCTTCTATCTATTTCTGCATTAGATAAGAAAGGTCTTAGAATTGCTTTTATAGATGGTGAAGTTCTTATGTGGCAAAAGGGGAAGACTATTGACGATGCAGTAGTCATTGGAGTAGGAGGACTTTACAAACTAAAGGGTCATGCAGATACAACATTAATGACCAGTACTATGAGCCCTTGTGAACTATGGCATAGAAGACTAGCCCATGTACACTACAAAGCCTTACCAATAGTAAGTAAGGTGGTGACTAGACTACCAGAAATTCAGGTGGATCATGAAGGAGTATGCAAGGGATGTGCTCAAGGAAAGAGTACAAAGAACACATTTCTAAGTAGCGACAACAAAGCAAAAGGTATTCTGGATATTATTCACTCAGATATCTGTGGACCTATGTCCACCACTTCTCTAAGAGGATATGTATACTATGCCTCTTTTATTGATGACTACTCCCGCAAAACATGGATTTATTTTTTGAAGAACAAGAATGAAGTATTTGAAAAGTTTAAAGAGTTCAAGGCTCTTGTAGAAAACCTCTCCGAGAAAAAGATAAAGGTTTTAAGATCAGATAATGAAGGGAAATATACTTCAGGTGATTTCAAAGACTTTTGTAAACAAGCAGGGATTAAGAGGGAGCTTACTATTCCCTATAATCCACAACAGAATGGTGTAGCTGAAAGGAAGAATAGAACGATCATAGAAGCAGTGAAGGCTATGATCCACGATCAATATTTACCCATGCATCTTTGGACAGAAGCAGCCAGAGCCGCAGTATATGTAAAGAAAATAATCTCTCATAGTGCTCTTGGCAAAAAGACGCCAAAAGAGATGTTCACCGATAAGAAGCCTGAAGTTAGTCATCTAAAGATATTTGGATGTCTGGTGTTTATTCACATTCCAAAGGAGAAAAGATCGAAATTGGACTCTTCAGGGAAGAAGGGAATATTTGTGGGCTATAGTGAAAAATCTAAGGCTTTCCGTATCTACATCCCAGGATTCCGCCAGATCGAGCTCAGTCGAGATGTTACATTTTGTTAGAGTGTGGTAACTTCGGGATGTCCTCCATGATTCAGATGCCTTGAATGAAGGTACATCGGTACTATAGGCATCGGGATGGAGTAGAGGGTGAGATACACTCTACTCAGTGGCATGAGTCCAGTGGTGGCTGCATGCGGAACTTCCGGGGTGATTTGACCATTACATCCTGTTATCAGCTATTTTGTACAAAAGCTAAATTTCTTGTGAGCCACCAGTCTATTGAACATGATTCATGTTCATCATCAGTGTTTGAAAGTTCAGAAGTCAATTTCAGGGCAATTTTGCCCCATTTGTAATAACTGCATGTTCATACCCCCATGGGGAATTTGTCAAAAGTTGGTCTAAACGGGGTCCATTTATAAAAGACTCGGCTATTCGTAGGTTTAGCAACTGGGGGATACTCTAGAGTGTTTTTTCCTTAGGAATTATGCGCTACTCATCAGTGGCGTATAATCCTTGAGTTTTTCACTCAAACCTCCAAAGCTGGAGTATTTCCCATGGTGGTCAAAACCTAAGGTGGTTATTAGAGTCTTGTGTCTAGGATTTTTTACGTGTTAGCCATCTTGATTGAGTCGTATGAACATGCACTAGGTCCCCTAGGAGTTTCGTTTGATTCCGACAAGAATAAATTTTTTCATAAATTAGACCATTTTTTAATGGTTTAATTAAAAAATTTCGAAAAATGATAAAAACCTCATCCAAAGGTGGATTTTGGCGTGGGGAGGCTCGTTTTGACGCTCAGAGCATCCTTTTCACCTTGGCACCCTCTTTCTTTAATTTCCGGGCAGTTACGTCACCCCAGGAGCAATGTTCACTAAAAATGCATCATTTTGGCATTTAATTGCCAAAAAATGACAAAATGCACTTTGGACAAATATCCAAATAAGTAAAAAATCATTAAAATTTGATTTGGAAAAGCAAGGAATGGTTTTTTATAAGGTGTACGATCACATTAAGTGATGTGTCAAGTGATTCCAAAAGTCAAAAGTCAAATTTGGATTAAATCTAAATGTGAGCTCCCCCTTCCTTCACGTGGGCAATACTAAGCTTATGAGTTGAGCAAATAAAGGCTCAGTGTGGTGGACCACCATTTTAATATGTAAACACATGCCAATTCATAACTTTGGATAAGCAAATCGAATCACTAGAGAAGGGATGACGTGAGATTGGGGTTTGGTCATACGGCTAAGCTCTCACGATTTGGTGATGTGTCATTTGATGAATGGATTGGTGTGGTAAAAATTTTTTTTTGGGTAGGCACCCTCCTTAGTTGGTGCAATCACCACTTGGCTCCCTTTGCATTTAAGATTGGATCTCCTTCAAAGCATTCATGCCCTCCCTCAATGGCTCACGCATTTACTCTTAACTCACGTCTTCATGCATGTGGAGGGTGGATCTTGGATAGGTGATGATCCCAATGGTGGATCGGAGGTGCCTTCCCTAGGTGGATGCCACCTCCCCACCCTAACTCAAAGCAAACTCGAGCTGTATGGTATGTTATCACTCCAATCCAAGATTTTGGAGTTTATAATTGGAATTTGAGATTTTTGTCAAGTGTTATTGGCTCCCTTAGATGCCAATTCGAATTTGGGCTATGAGCTCTTGTAAATTGTATAAGTAGAGGCTCTTGGAGCTCTATTCTGCATGGAGATTTAAGCATAGAAACTTTGGAGAATTTTGTAATTTGTTTAGCATTTGAATAAAGTTGAAGACTTTGGAGGTCAATTTGGAAGCTCTTGGTGTGCCATGCTTCATCTTGTATGAGGTGATATCATGTTTTGTTTACATGCTTTTGATTCGTAAGTATTGGATTTTATGATTTAGCGGGCTAACAATCTAGCACAATATTATAAATCTATGCTTTTCTCTTAAGTGTGTGGCTTTCAAGTATTCTCCCAAGTGCAAGAGCTCTTGCTTGGTTTACACTTTCATTCTGCAGGTTACCAAAGGAGTTTTTGCTTTAAGAAATCAAGACACAAAGGGCTTCTTGCCTCCTCCATCAACCAGCAAACATTTATCTATCTGGTTACTATTTCCCTTCTTTCTGTTTCTATTTCCAAGTCGTGTCTTGAGAAAGTAAGCTTGGGATTTGATCCCAAGTGCCACATAACTTTGTGGCTACTTCTCTATCCACATTAGCATCCTTGCGTGCATCCAACTAGCTGGAAGGTAATCGAGACTAGTGCTTCTAGTGGTCACCTTGTTCCAAGGTAGATCCCACCTTATTGTTTGGTTCTTTGGTTTTCTTGACTTGCTTTGGCTTTTCTCACTCTCGTTTTTTGCCTCTCTTCATCTCTTCGTTTTTCTCCTTTGCTTGGCTTCATTTTCATTGGTTGTCCATCTCCTTAGGGCTTCTTCTCCTTCCCTAGTCTCGTCCCACTCTAACCTCTCCCTCCTTTAGCTTTCGTTTCATCCCCTTGAGATCTTCTACCCTAGTTTCGTCCTACTTCTCTTAGCTTTCCCCTTTCCCTCATTTCACAACTCTCTTTCCCCTCTCGTTTTTCCTTTTTTGTCTTGCCTCTTCCTCCTTTCCACTCTCGTCTTCCTATTTCTTCAAGTCTTCTTTCATCCCCCTTTGAGGCATCATCTACAAAAATACAAACAAGCAATAAAAGACTTTGAGAAAGAGAAACTCAAGATATTTCTTGAAGCAAGTAGAAGAGAAAAAGCTCTAAACCAAGAAGATTATCAAGAAACCAAGAGAACGATCCAAAACAAGAACCATTATTTATCCTTTGTAAAAGCTCTGAAGAGCTTGTTTCAAGCATTTTTCCAAGTTATTTCTCTCAAGAAGTCCTTCCAAGGGTTAGTTCATGTTTTGCCAGTGGCTTAGTTTCAATTTGTTGTAAAACACTAATTGCTTAGATTAGATAATTTTGCTTTAGAGTTCTAATTTGCTAGTTTAGATCTCTCTTTCCACTAATTGTTAGATCATTATTTCATCTTTTTATCATTTGAGCTATCAATTGTGTTCTTTATTTGCAAGCTACTTGTCTTATAAAACAAACCAAAGTCTCTTGAACTTGCAGTAACCCAAGTCAAGAGCACTCTCTGTCGGAGAGCATTCCCAATGCATCTTCCTTGCATCAAACATATAGATTAGCTAAAGTCTCTTGAACTTTCCTCTTAAGACAAAGTCAAGAGCACTCTCTGTCGAAGAGTTTAACTGTGTGCTCTTAATAATTTAAAACATTTCAACTCACATTCCCCCAGTAAAATTTACTTCGTTGCTATCCATCACTCAGTATGCTCTGCCGACACTAGAAGGTTGGACTAGTACCCAGAACGGTGATTGAATTTGTTAATCTTGAAAGTGATAACATAATAAAATTTTCACCCCACAACCAACGAATCAGCGTTGATTTTACAAGAAATACTCAGGTAGTGGGCAAAGTTCCTAACTAGTGGTGCCGGGCAACCCAATCTGGGCACTCGTTGGTTAAGTTCTCAGAACACCTAGCTTGTGATCCCAAACAGGTCCGTCATGTCTCCAAGGGGAAGCCACTGAAGGTATACTTTTTCGGTTGGATGCATACCCTGCCTTCTTTTCAACCCTAATAATCAAGATCACTAAAACTTTCAATCAACCAAGATAATTTGCACAATGTTCTCACAAACATTTACTCTAAGACTTGTATCTTCAGCATCCCCAAGCACTACACAGTTGTTGACTCCATAAGGCACTGGTCTATTTACACTTTCATTTTAATCAATTGGGGCCATTTGTCCCTTTTTATGTCTAAGTTATTTATCAATGGATGCTTTTATCTTACAAGTCTTTATTAAACTGTTGATCTGTTATCTTGTATCGCAATGTGGATTGCTCTTTTATCTTGTGTTTGTCTCATTTATAAAAAGTTGTGATCTTTCATCAGTCAAAAACTCCTAAAAAACACCCATCCGCATCACTCAACACCAAAAACACATTAAAACATAAGAGCCGTAGAAAACGCTTTGTAGGGACTACCCCCCTTGGGTTCGTTAGGAGTTAGCCTAAACGGAGGAGCTGGGATTCAAGTGACAGTACCTGGATCAATGCTTGCCCCCAAGGCCACACTTTCCCCACTTGTAGTGAGGGAACAACTTTAGAAAGATTTTTGCTGCTGGTGTGCATCTCGACGGACAACACATCCATGAGTTTTGCATGACCTGTTAGCGATCATTGGATGCATGCAAAAGTGACTTTTGCATGCACCGAGAATTAGGGTTTTGGTAAACCTAATTCATCAGTGAGATTATTTATAGAGGCAGGAGGTCCCCAGTTGACGTTACTCAGTTGTATTGTCAGAGAGTGATAGCGCTGGAGTGAGGAGGGCGCAGTTGTGCATGCAGGGTGACTTTCTGAGAGAGAGAGGAGTTGTTGCAGGAGCTAGGAAGGTCAGATCTGAGCTGGATCAGTGACCTTCAGCTCCAAAGTCACTAGGCACCCAAGTCTGTGGATTGAGAGAGTCCATCAGAAAGGATTCTGCTCAATTTTGAGGACGTGTTCCCTTGGAGGAGGGTGCATTTTGCAAGGAGGGAGGAGCTCGTTTGGAGCTGGATTGACCAATTTAGAGTCTACGACTTCTAGGATAGCCTTGCCTCGGCATTTGAGGAAGGTTAGGGACGATCGGAGCTCAGATATGCTGAGACCCGGTTCGGTATGAGCATCAGACATCCAGAGGGGGAGGGTGCACTTCTGCATGCAGTGGAGGTCACATTTTTCAGAGGGTTGTCTTTAGAGAGAGCAAATCAGTAAGAGGCCCCTGCAGAGACACTCAGATCCAGTGCATGCATCAGTTGATGCGTGTAGATCTAGAGTCTGTCCAGTTCAGGAATTGAGTTACCTTTTGAAGTAATCCTGTATTGTACTTTTCCATTTATATATATGCTCTGGGCTTGAGAGAGAAGATAGCCCAACAGTTTGTTGGTTTTCACCGATTAGGGTTTCCAGGGTATATTTGTTGTTAATGTGTGATTGCATATGTTTCAGTTTGGTAAATGCAGATCTAGTTGTTGAGTTTATATTTATATGAGCATGTATTGATATCGAGACTCAAACCGCTTGAGATCTTTGGGTGATTCAAAGGGAGTAGTGATCTCTGAATCAAATATTTACACATTTGATGAAGACACAACCTTCAACAAATCCAAGAAGACTCCTGAGGATGAAGAGGATCAGGAGACTCCTAGAGTTACAAAAACAAGTAAAGTACCAGACAAAAATATTGAAGAAGATCCTATTCCAGAGGATCATGACATGGCAGAACCTCAGAGACCTGAGGAGACACCTCATGAGGAGATTTCTTGAGAGAGAAGACCAGCTTGAACACTAGAATTGATGCAAGATGCAGGATGGTATGGTTCCCCAGAAGGAACCAGTAGAGAGAGCAAAAGACCAAGGCCATACTCCAGTTACATAGCCTTGATGTGTAATCTTGTTGAAGAGGAGCCAAATTGTTTTGAAGATGCAGTGAAGAAGAAGGAATGGTTGGATGCTATGAATGAAGAATACCAGTCCATCATCAAGAATGATGTTTGGGATGTGGTACCAAGACTGAAGGATAAATTAGTTGTATCGTCAAAATGGATCTTCAAAACAAAACACTTAGTAGACGAAAGCATTGAAAAGTACAAGGCAAGATTTGAAGCACGAGGATTCTCACAAAAGGAAGGAATTGATTATGAGGAGACCTTTGCTCCTATGGCCAGATATACTTAAATTAGAACCATTCTTGCCTTGGCAGCCAAGATGAAATGGAAGTTACATCAGATGGATGTAAAGACGACGTTCTTGAATGGGAAGATAGAAGAAGAAGTATATATCGAGCAACCAGAAGGATTTGAAACAGAAGATAGGAAGTCACATGTATGCAGACTAAAGAAAGCATTGTACGGGTTGAAGCAAGCACCCAAAGCATGGTATGGAAGATTTGATAGCTTCCTGATGAGTTTGGGCTTTACCAAGAGTAAAGTTGATTCTAATCTTTATTACAAGATTATGGATGATGAACCTATGATACTACTACTGTATGTAGATGATTTGTTCCTGACAGGAGAAGACAAGCCCATCACCGAATGTAAGAGAAGGCTTGCAGCAAAATTTGAGATGAAAGACCTTGGTATGATGCATTACTTTCTAGGTCTTGAAGTATGGCAGTTTCCAGATGAGATTTTCCTATGTCAAGGAAAATACACAATTGAGATCCTAAAGAGATTTGGATTGTAAGGCCATGACTACTTTGATGGTGACAAACCTAAAGCTCCTGAATGATGCTTCATCACATATAGTAAATGTCACCATGTACAGACAGATTATTTGGACATCGATGGACTTGACCAATACTCGACCAGATATATGTTTTTGCTGTGAACACATTAAGTCAGTATATGGTGGAGCCCATGAGTGTTCACCCAATTGTAGCAAAACATGTAATGAGGTACGTTGGATTATGGACTCAGATATGCTTCAGATATTGAGTTCAGGTTGTACGGGTACACAGACTCAGATTGGGATGGAAGTGCCGAAGACAGGAAAAGCACTTCAGGATGTTGCTTTTAGTTTGGGATCAGGTATGATCTCATGGATCAGTAGAAAGCAGCCCTGTGTTGCACTTAGTACAACGGGAGTTGAATATGTAGCAGCTTGTTCAGCTTGTAGTGAAGCAGTTTGGCTTCGCAAGATGTTGGCAGGATTCTTTGATGCAGAGATTGATGCTACGGAGATACTCTGTGACAACCAGAGTTGCATCAAGATGACAGAGAATCATGTGTTCCATGATAGATTGAAGCACATCGAGATCAAGTTCCACTATATCCGAGATATGGTGTAGAAGGGAGCTATAAAGCTCAAGTATGTTCCTATAGAGGAACAAGTTGTTGATGTGTTGACTAAGCCTCTATCTCACGTAAAGTTGGACTACTTTCGAGACAAGCTTGGTGTGGTCCAGAGGGACCTCTCTAGAAAGAGAGACTGATAGTGTTCCAGTTCTTCAAAACT
The DNA here is from genome assembly GCA_027924585.1 of Larix kaempferi. Classification (NCBI taxonomy): domain Eukaryota; kingdom Viridiplantae; phylum Streptophyta; class Pinopsida; order Pinales; family Pinaceae; genus Larix; species Larix kaempferi. Next base: position 543,779 of record BSBM01000595.1, on the reverse strand, counting down.
GATGCTTGTCCCGTGGGCAGAAGATCAATACTGGCTGACTCATAGAGTTCTTATCCGAAAGGATAGATGCTTGTCCCGGGGACAGAAGATCAGTACTGGCTGACTGATAGAGTTTCTATCCGAAAGGATAGATGCCAGTCCCGGGGACAGAAGATCAGTACTAGCCAACTGATATAATTCCTATTCGAAAGGATAGATGCCTTTCCTAGGGGCAGAAGATCAGTACTGGCTGCCTGATAGAGTTCCTATCCAAAAGGATAGATGCCTGCCCCGGGGGCAAAAGATCAGTACTAGCTGACCGATAGAGTTCCTATCTGAAAGGATAGATGCCTGTCCTGGGGGCAAAAGATCAGTACTAGCTGACTGATAGAGTTCCTATCCGAAAGGATAGATGCCTGTCTTGGGCGCAGAAGATTAGTACTAGCTGATTGATAGAGTTTCTATTCGAAAGGATAGATGCCTGTCCCAAGGGCAGAAGATCAATACTGGCTGAGTGATAAAGTTCCTATCTAAAAGGATAAATGCCTGTCCTGAGGGTAGAAAATCAGTACTGGATGACTGATAGAGTTCCTATCCGCAAGGATAGATGCATGTCCTCGGGATAGAAGATCAGTACCAACTGAATGATAGTGTTCTAGCTGATGATGTTGCTGACAAGGATGTTCCAGCTGACGATGTTGCCGATGAGGATGTTCTAGCAGAAGATCTTCTAGCTGACGATGTTGCTGATGAGGATGTTCCAGCAGAATATGTTCCAGCTGATGGTGTTGTTCCAACTGACGATGTTGCTCATGAGGATGTTCCAGCAGAAGATGTTCCCGTAAATCTTAGATTCAGAGATCACTACTCCCTCTGAATCACTAGTTCTCAACAACTAGTTCTCTTTACCAAACTAAAACATACATGCAATCACACATAAACACCAAATATACCCTGGAAACCCCAACCGGAGAAAACCAACAATCTGTGGGGCTATCTTTTCTCTCGAGCCCAGAGCATATATATAAATAGACAAGTACAATACAGTATTAGCTCAAAGGTAACTCAATCCCTGAACTAGACAAACACTAGATCTGCATGCATCAGCTGATGCATGCACTGGAAGAGTAAGCCCTAACTAGTAAACTGGATCTGAGTGTCTCTGCAGGTGCCTCTGACTGATTTGCCTCTCTGTATCACACTGCTCTGATCTGCTCTCTCTGAAGACTGCCCTTTGAAGAATGCGACCTCCACTGCATGCAGAAGTGCGCCCTCCCCTCCGGATGTCTGATGCTCGTAGGAACCAGATCTCAACAGATCTGAGCTCTGATTGTCCCTAACCTTCCTCGAATGCCGAGGCAAGGCTATCCTGGTAGTCTCAGACTGTGAATCGATCGATCTAGCTCCAAACAAGCTCCTCCCTCCTTGGGAAATGCGCCCTCCTCCAAGGGAACATGTCCTCTAAAGTCAGCAAAATCGTCTTTGATAGACTGTCTCAGGCTGCAGACCTGGGTGCCTAGTGACTCTGGAGCTGAAGGTTACTGATCCAACTCAGATCTGACATTCCTAGCTCCTGCAGCAGCTCCTCTCTCTCTCAGAAAGTCGCCCTGCATGCACAACTGATCTCACCGATGAATTAGGTTTACCAAAACCCTAATTCTTGATGCATGCAAAAGTCACTTTTGCATGCATCTAATGATCGTTGACAGGTCATGCAAAACTCATGCATGCAAAGGTCAAATCACCGGGAAGTTCCGCATGCAACCACCACTGGGCTCATGCCACTTAATAGAGTGTATCTCACCCTCTACTCCATACTGATACCTATACTGTTGATGTACCTCCATGCAAGGCATCTGAACCATGGAGGACATCCCGAAGTTACCACACTCTAACACTCCCTCTTAATGAGGGAAGTCCTACCACTGATGCCTGGATCCATCAAGTCCCCTATTGTTGACACTGATCTAACTGATCTACCTGTCACTGCCCTCTGACCTAAAGAACTCTGATCAATCTCCGTAAGTGTGGCTTCAGAAGAAGCCCCCTGATCAACCACTGTTGACTCTGTCGCTACTTGTCGAACCAAATCACTATCTTCTACCTCCTCACCCACTGCTCCCAACTCATCTCTCACCTGAGTTATCTTGGTGAGATAGGTAGTCATGCTCTCATCCTTCCCCATCTTGATGCTCCTCAGCTTCTCTCTGACAACCATCTTCTTATTAGCATTGGAGCTCTGGTACAAACTAGTCAATGCATCCCACATCTCAAACACGTTGTCCTTGGTAGAGACATGTGGGATACCATGATCCTTGATTGCATCAAGAAGGATCCTCTAAGCCTTCACATTCTTCTTATCATACTCAATCTCTGAACCGGACAGACTCTAGATCTACATGCATCAGCTGATGCATGCACTGGAAGAGTAAGCCCTAACTGGTAAACTGGATCTGATTGTCTCTTCAGGTGCCTCTGACTGATCTACCTCTCTGTATCACACTGCTCTGATCTACTCTCTCTGAAGAATGCGACCTCCATTGCATGCAGAAGTCTGCCCTCCCCTCTGGATGGTTGATGCTCGTACCAGACCAGATCTCAGCAAATCTGAGCTCTGATCGTCCCTAACCTTCCCTGAATGCTGAGGCAAGGCTATCCTGCAAGTCTCAGACTCTGAATCAGTCGATCTGGCTCCAAACGAGCTCCTCCCTCCTTGGCAAATGCGCCTTCCTCCAAGGGAACACGTCCTCCTCTAAATTGAGCGGAATTGACTCTGATGGAATGTCTCAGCCCACAAACTTGGGTGCCTAGTGACTATGAAGCTGAAGGTCACTGATCCAACTCAAATCTGACCTTCCTAGCTCCTGCAGCAACTCCCCTCTCTCTCAGAAAGTCGCCCTGCATGCACAACTATGCCTTCCTCTCTCCAGCACTATCACTCTCTGATAATACAACAGAGCAACCTCATCCAAGGACCCCCTGCCTCTATAAATAATCTCACCGATGAATTAGGTTTACCAAAACCCTAATTCTCGGTGCATGCAAAAGTCACTTTTGCATGCACCCAATGATCGCTAATAGGTCATGCAAAACTCATGCATGCAAAGGCCAAATCACCCCGAAAGTTCCGCATGCAGCCACCATTGAGCTCATGCCACTGAGTAGAGTGTATCTCACCCTCTACTCCATACTAATGCCTATACTGCTGATGTACCTCCATGCAAGGCATCTGAACCATGGAGGACATCCCGAAGTTACCACACTCTAACAGTTCTAGCTGACGATGTTGCTGATCCAGCAGATGATGTTGCCGATGATGATACAGAGGATGCTACTGATGATGATTTTCCAGCAGATGATGATGACGATGTTGATGATGACATTCCAGCAGACGTTGATGATGACATTCTAGCAAACGTTGATGATGCTACTCCAGCAAATGATACCCCAGACAGATGATGATCCAAAATCTTCCTACGACATATAGAGTTTCACAAGTTAGTTGTGCAGATGTTATTGTTACCCGTAGAATACCTTCCTAGTTAAGAGGGAGTGTTAAAAGAATATAACTACGAAAGATATTCTATTTGATATTTGTCTATTGTATTTGTATTCCTCCTTTGGGAGATGTTATCGATGTAATTATTAATGTAAGAGTCATTGAAAGAGTCAATGTAAACCTAGGTCTTATGTCGGCCTAGAAGAACCCAAAAGAGGTTATTATATTTTGTATTTGACAAGTCGGCCCAGTCAGTTAGGAGAAGTCGTCCCAGTTGGGGAAAAGTCACCCCAACGGAAGAACATAAATAGAGGATGAGCTCCTCATTTATATTCACTCATTCACTCACACAAGTTCGCATAGGAGAGAAAGAGAAGTTCACACAAGTAGAGGAGTAGTTGATTCTGTCTTGGGGTTTACTTTTGTACTTTGTGATTTCTATATTGAGGAAGATTTTGCCGGGGTTTTTTCCCTTGTGGTTTCCACGAGAGAAATACTGTGTTCATTGTGTTCTATCTGTGCTTGTATTACTTTCAGTGATTGATTGTTTATTGTTATATGCTAAACAAGTAAAAACTAACACTCTCTCTGTCTCTCTCTCTGGTTTGTACTTACCCTCTAGCAGGGTCAGCTGGTTCCTAATGATTGACTGGTTTCTGAGAGACACAGTTCTTTTCTGAAAGTATATTCTTCTGAGTATAAAATAGGAAGGGTGTTACAAAAACCGAACCGGTGGTCGAACCGGCCAACCCTGTGAACCGGAACCGAACCGGAACTGGACCAAAACCGGAATAAAAACCGGATTACCAAAAATACATAAAATATTCAAATTTTGAAAAATTATAAATATATTCATGTGCATCCATGTGCATTCAAACCATTATACACAAAATATGAAAAGTATCTCATTTATATAGCAAATAAGAGTGCATAGAACCAAAATAGTAGTTAGCACTGAGTGCAATACATGTCTGAATCAAAATACACCAAGGCATAGATTATTATCTATATATGCATTTTGATTTTTGATAATGAGAATGAATAGAGCTATTCCCCGATGAAAGTGAATAGGGTTTTGTAAGTTGTACTAATGTATGAGTTGCAAACTACTATGCTTAGTACGTAGAGTATGAGATATTGGAGAATTGGGACTATTGTGCCTCGACTTTGACACCCACTAATTAGTTTCTTGTGATGTGTTATATGTTTTTGTTCTTAACCATAGTATTGATCTATTAGAGATTTGGTAGACTCGCTAACACTAGGTTGCATTTTATTTCAATGTAGCAATTTGGATCTAATTGACATTAGAAGCCTATTTTTTCTAAACAATAATTTTTAATGAAATTTTAGCTTTAATAGATTTTTGAACATTCTCCATACAATTTTGATCATTGAATGCAAAGGATATTTATCACACGACACTCCTCATGGCATAAGATGTGGGGTTGGCTTATAGTTAAACTTTGCACTTTACTAATAAATATTTATAAAGAAATTTTCATGGATATATATCTAGAGATTCTTTACTTCCAAGTATAATTTATCTTTTGAAGCTAGGTGGGAGGATATTTATGTCTATGGGGAAGTTGCAACTTTTGATGGAACATTATGAGAACTATGTAATTTGCCTTGTGCAATTTTTGCTACTAGTCCCCTTTCCTCTTCTGGTGAATTACTTTTCCACTAGTTGTGGTCCAATCTTTCTCTAGTCTTCTCGAGGCTTCTTAATGGGGTTCTCCGTGTTCTTGTCTCGTGTATCAATAATCGCATCATACATAACCATTGCAGTTTTCAAAATTTAGTTGCTTCTTCATGAAATTGTCAACTTTCATCATTATAATCTGTACGGACCGGCCGGTTCACAGTAAAAAACCGGTTTTATGCAAAAAAATCCGGTTTTGACCAGTTTATAAACCGGCCGGTTTTGGCAAAAACCGGCCAAAAACGGTTTGGTTGACCGGTTTGGACCGGAAATGCTTGTGAACTGGTCTAACCGGCCGGTTTTGCCAAAACCGGTCCGGTTCTGGTAACATTGGTCCTAGACTGCAGGTAAGTACCCTAACTTGTTAAATTTGTTATTGTTAAACTTATACTGCTGATTACATGTTACTAAAGATTACTTTAACACGGTGACCAAACTGGTAGAGTTAAAGGTGAAAGAAATGAAATTTATGTTTTAAATTATACAGTTCGATTACTGTGTTTAGCTACTGCTGTATTATTTCAGTTCCGTACTAGTCTATTATATGTAATTTTGCATTAAAGTATATTGATTTTTTATTTTTCTGCATCAAACCCTAACCAAAATTTAACAGAAACATCTCCACACTTTCATAAAATGCCCTTCAACGTATCTAGATTCTAAATTCGTTATTCTTAAGCAAGTCTACAATGCCTACTCTGTTGTCCCATCTTTTCTTATGTTTTACTTCATTCATTCTTTCACAGGACAGAGATTCTCATTGATGAGGAGAACATAAATCAATTTTTTAATTTAGCATTTCGTACTAATATATGCAGTCCATCATCAGAGGACCACATTATGTGAGAACTGGAATGAGAGAATGACAAAATCAGAAGAGCTCTACATAAAGCACTGGAAGGAAACCAGAGAGCACCAAAATGATATAGATGGTCCAAGTACTACACTGCCATATATCAAGAAAACCACTAACCGAATTGTAAAGATCCTTCAAAAGAAGAATATTACAGTTGCTTTTGCACCACTGAACACCATCAGAGGTATGGCTGACTCCGCAAAATAGCACAAACATATCGCTCATTACAAGGTTGAAAGAACATAGCACACACATATCGCACAATCGTGTTAAATCGGAACTCCAATACTCTTGACAGAGATGATCAACTATTATTGAACGAGCCTTAGAGATTTGTTATAAATCAGAGTAGAGGTCATGCAACATAATGCACATCCCTATAACCTCTAGTCTCGTGGTTATCTACACAGAACTCTACCAAAAACTTAAATGATTATCCTACCAAGCTGACCCTACTTGCCATATATAATTCACATATGGGAAGTAGACATTAAAAAAGTCACCTTGATGCAGCCATCATGATCCTTTATGTAGATATTTAAATAGACTTCCACAATGATTTATGTATTGACTTGTTTTGTCTTTTTGTGGCAGAAGGAGTGACAACACATGAGCTGAATGTATGGCAGTCTCGATAAATCTATTTTTAGAAAATATTTGTGCTTAGTAAATTCATACTTTGGATTCCAGATGCTTCATTGTTGCAAACCCTCCAAGATACTTGTTGAGCAGTTCGTTAATGTGATTCTGTTGAGTGAAACAACGTAGGCAATGGAAATGAACAGTCACCTTCTGGTTTACAACGGCTTGTTCTTGTTTCTGCATGCGGATTGTCGGAAGGCCTTTCTGTTGGGGAATTGATACAAATTATAATCTTAATATATCCCTTACAAAAACAACTAAAATTTAACTCCCTTGTAAGTTATTTAAAAAGAGTTCACCATAACCTATTACTGAAGATAGCATTCTAATTTCTAGGTCATTACCTCATATGAATGTGTACAGCCAATTAATTCCTTTACTAACACTGGTAGAGTAAATATTTCACAACATAGGCATTATTGAAGGAAGATAGCTGCATGCTTCACTACCAATTTCCTTAACACTAAAATGGATAAACCATCCACAAATCATAGGAAGTGTGCATATCTTCAAAGGTCACTCTTCAATGACTTGAAGATCTTAATTGTAGTTAGAGAGGCTAAGTAGAATTTGCATTGAACATGACTATCCTAACAATAACGTGTGAAAATTGAAGTTATTATTTTGTTGCTGGTTTCATTTCAATAGAAGGTTAAACTAGAATTAAGATGCCTTTATAGATTTCATTGCATTATTTCAGTAGCCAATAGATTGAAGGACAAAGGATGCCTACTATAAGCTTGGTATGAACCATAGTAATCTCACTTACAATGCTTGGAATTAACTATTTATTAAAGAGGTACTTTTTCTGTTAGCCTTTTATTGAGATAGTCAAGTTCATATTTACTATTTAGTTGATAGTAACCTTAAATTCACTCTTTTGAAGCTATCCCAATTCAAATATGAAAGTACTCATATAAAAATATATATCTAAGAAAATAAATCTATTTTTTATGTGCCATAAAAAGCACAAAATACTAATAATGAAAATAATTGTAGCTTTCATACTTAGGAAGCTTCCTCATACCGTTCTAAGTTCTCCACCAAGACCAATCTCCCCTATGAATGCCATTTTAAGAGGTATAGGAATCTCCAAGAAACTGCACAAATAGAACAAATACCGCAATATCTAAACAATTGAAAACGCTTTTGAATTTAGATGTTACAAGAATTACTTTAGAAATACTTCCAAAAACCATGTAGAAACGTCACCTGCTACAAATTGAGACAGCAAATGCAAGATCTGCTGCAGTTTCTTCCACACGTACTCCTCCAACAACATTCAAAAATATTGACTACATAAACATGGCATAATTTAAAATGTATCTAAAACCTCGTAACCTCCAATAATAAACAAAAAACTAACAAAATCTTAAATTATATTGTTAAGCAGTAGACACTGATTACGGAATTCCAGCTGACATTATTTCCATCCAAGGAATAGTCATGAAATCAGTCATAATTGCTTTCTCATGGCACTACTTCTGAGTCAATGTTGACATCTGGACTGATACATTATAAGTGGTGCTAGGTGTGCTTCAATTATAATGATCATTACTTTGAAGCCAATGCTTCAACACAAGATGTTTTAGCATATAACCGTGCTTAAACATTATTAAAAGCAAGATAGTTACTAACAAACAGCATGTAACAACTTCTGAAAGGTTGCCATATTTAGAGCATAAAGGAGCACAAGCAGCGTACATGAAATTCTATATAGAACATTTACCTTCCTTGATTTTGTGTTAAATATAAATCAGTTTAAAAGACTCAAGTTTGGTAGAAAATAGTCAATTGTAGTATTAATCACAAAATTTTGTTCTATCCTACAAGGACTTCTATGCAATCTGGAAACAGACCAGATACAATTCTCTGTAAAATGCAAGACAAATTTGTACACCAAGATTGAAACACCATGCAAATTCTCACCAAAGAAGGATGGCTTCTATGGCACACACTTCCAAAACTAACCAAACCCCTCCTAAAATAACCAAACCACTAGACAAGCAACAAAGCTAAACCGTAAAATAATAAAGTTATTCCACTTGAGCAAATTTAGAAATTTACCCTTTAAGTGAATTAGGATCATAAACTTTACAATGACAAAAATGGCACATTACCACAATAAGATCTCATGAAGTTGTGCCAACCATGGAAGAAGAAACTCCAATAGACAAGAACCTTTGCATGCAAAATGATAGTATTTCTCTCCAACAACAACAACCAATGTCAATGAGAAGTGAGCTCTCTTATATGGGAGAAAAGCTCAACTTCCTCTACTATAAAATAATAATAAAAGTGTCAAAACCCTAGATCTATAATAGGGACTGTCTAAGATAGACTCAAAAACAATAAAATATACATCAATCCTCAACAAACCCCAAAGAAACGGTGCCCCTACTAATAATAGTCAAACAAGGTGCAAATGGTACAATATAGGCCCAAGAGAGAGGATGCTCCATCAAAATGGTCCAAAATACAACAAGCAAGCCCAAACATCTAGGGTGCCCCCACCAAAGTCCGACACGTGTGGTTGGAAATGGCCCAAATGGTGACTTCATCCTCAAATAATGGCCCAAACATGCAAATCCCCCTCAAAAATGTGAGTGCTAGCCTCTATGGTGGTGCCAAGTGGTGAGTGGGGCTATTCAAAGGCTCAAACCCTAGAACACCTTCCTCTAAATGCTCAAACAATCCATCATCAAGCTCTAATGGTCCTCTCCATTACCGCACAAAATAGCACCCTTCTGATAGGTCATGAGGCTCGATGCTAATATTGCCAACTATTTAGGAGATGCACCCACTGTCACCAGAATGCACTCTCCTGACACTTTAGGCCAACTCCTAGATGCCTAGGGCGAGCCCTAATATACGTGAAATAAACCTACACAACACGAACACCTTGCGAGCAACCTCTTAACAAAGATTAGTGCTTTATGGAGTCAAAGCAATGCATACAAGCATGTTTACAAAGTACTTCAAGAGAATAGGACTTAGGATGGGCAAATGATCAAAGGTGTTGCAAATGATTGAAAACCTTGTTGTTGTTATAAGAGTACAACCTCAAAGTATGTGCTCAAATATATATAGAAACCACTTAGAACAATGCTAACCTACCAAGGAATGTATCCCTTATCGAGAGAGGTAAGAATCTCACCTCTAGGGCAACAAATGAATGAGTACTACAAATCTGGAAATGGCTTACCAAATCTAGTTTATGACCTAACCAGCCCTCAAAAATCATGAGAATGTCAACTTGAACCACTAGATCAATACCCAAGACAGTAGGGTTGATAATAGACCTTGTTTCTAGCTTGTGAAACCCTCTAGAGATGAATTTCGATGGTTGTAGCTACAAATCAAATATGAAAAAACCACCCAAGCATTTGTGCACATAACCATAAATATCTCAAATTAACCACAAAAAAGGACGACCTTCAAGATTGAGCATAAAACCAATGGGGGTGCATCAATTGAATTGATTAGATTTCCCAATACTGCAATATTTTGGATTTTTATATTTTTATATTTAAGGTTTTTTTCATATATTTGATTTTTTTGTATTTTCTTCAATATAGTACAAGGAATTTTGTAAAATTGATGAAGATGAAGATGAGCAAAATAGACCTAGGTCTTATTCGATTGACAAATGAAAAATCAAGGGTGGCATTTCTCCCAAGAATTAGCAATTCAATATTTGAAGTGGATTAGGGGGAGGCTAAGAAACCCTAGATTATGTTAGCACTTGACCTAATTAGCAAAAACAAGATGTCGAGGCCCAAACAACGAAGATCCTTCAAGAGGAATGCCTTGTAAAAATTTAAAGGAATGTACTAAACCCTCATTCAGACATTTCTTCAAACACTTTGTTCCATAAATGATTTAATGCTACTCTGAGTTATTTAGGATCACAAATAACTTGAACAAGAAATACTTCAATGAAACAGACTCATAAATATTGTAGATTGTGAACACAAATTTTTACGGCCAAGTCAAGGGCAAAACCTCACAAGAGGAAAACCCAGAGAAATGTCTTTTATTAATGAGAGCAGAAACTGGAATTTCTCACAACTCAGAAATTCATCTTCCTTCAACAAGAAAAATTATAAATGCAATTAAATCAAACTTATCTCAACAAAATTTCAGCCTGTTGGATGGACAAGTATGGACTGCCTTGATATTTGTCCTAGCAGTTGACTATACAAACTGAATGGCCTTCTGACTGTTGTACGGACAGGTACGGACTACCTCGAAATCTGTGTCAAGCTCCCTTGAAATCTGTGCAAACAGAAACAATAAGGACTGCCTCAAAAATTGTGCCAGCAGAGGTCTGTATGGACTGTACAATTACAGTGCCTCGATTTCTGTGCCAACAATGGTCTATATGGACTGTTCATAATCTGTCTTGGAAACCATGCAAATGTTTTCTTGGGAACTATGCTCTCAGAAATTTGAAATGACTTCTTTCTCTCTCTCACTTCTCCCTTGATCTCTTACTATGTGTTTTGGCTCTCTTCCCAAGGTGCATTATATAGATGTCTTTATACTCCTTAAAACCCTAACTAACTCAAACTAACTTTTGAATGGCTAAGATCACTTTTGATCTAAGGGTTTACATTTAATGCACATTAAATGTCCTTTTTAATCATTTAATGCATAAAATACATTTAATAAAGTCATCTTAATTTTAAAACATAAAGTCTCTTTTTATATTTCAAAAGTACATTTCCTAGGGAAGACAACTTATGTCCCCACCATGGTAAACAAAAAAACATGGAAAAGGACCTTTCTCATTACAAATTTCAACACTCCCTCTTAATGAGGGAGGTCCCAACACAATCACCTTGACCATTGTCAAGAGCTTCTACTAAATATCAATGTTCCCCCAAGTTTCCGGGACGCGGGAGCGTGGGAGCGGGGAAACGCACATTGGGGACGTGTGGAGACCACCCCCAAATTTTAGGGAAATTCGGGGGGAACGAGGCGGCGTTAAGGTCATAAAAATTATAAAAAATATAGAGGTTTTAAATACCAGCAACAACAATTCATCACGTGTAAATACAATTTAAGCTGCTCCCTTTAAATACAATCTAATTCTTCAATGATTCAATACACTTCAACATTGTGTGAATCCATGGCATAGATGTTGTAATGGGGAACTGTGACTTGAGGATCCTATTTCTTCATGATTCTAGAGGAAATCACATTATTTGAGGCTTTCAAGTCCAACATACAATTATGTAGGAGTGAACTATTAATCCTATAATGGGATCCTATTCATCAATAACACCATGTGCCCCCCTCCTCTAGGCTCTTAGCCCTTGCCTCCTTGAATTTCGAAGTTGATCCTCGAGGGACATTACTCAACGCCCTACAATTTTGATGAAACTTCCTAAATCAAGCATTAAAATAAGGAAGAATTAGAAAAAATTTCCCATGCTTAATAAGTGATTTTTGCTTGACTAAAGGGAACATTTTGATTAAGGTCATGATAGAGAAGTTCAACAATCAACACCACCAACATCAAGGTACATAGAGAGGTTGATGCGCTTGATTAAATGCCAATCCCTTAACCTCATACATGATAGAATCCAGTGGAAACGTTGCAATCCTGAAATCCTGAAAACTGTTAAGTCTGTTGAATTATGAATGGGATCTAAAATTCTACTTTTTGCATATGAACTCCGATAAGGTTGGAACCACTCTCAAACATCCTGAAACAATTAATGGTAATGTTAAAAATTTAAGTAAAAGGATAGAAAATGAAAGATAAGGAAAATACAACTTTTACTTTAAGAATTTAATATTACCATTACTACTGAACAACTCTAGTAAGGAAGGAGCGCCTAAGCGCCCCCCACTTCATCAGTGCGCGATTCAAAATAGGGGATGAGCTCCCCCATGCGTTTCCTGAAGTTTCTTCAAATTGGGGACGAGGGGAAACGTTTCGCTACGAGCCCCCAAGTCCCCGGGGCGCGGGGAGCGAGAGGGGCGCGCCCCCAACCCTAGGGAACGCGTCCCCGTGTAACACTGCTAAATATGGAAGTTGATGTCGGAACATAACTGGATCCTACTCATCTTTTCTGTGTTGGCTGAGTCTGGAACAAAAGTAAAATGGTTGATAGAACCAAAATAGAAGACATTTAGGAGAAAAAGGAAGGAGAGAAGGAGGATTAGCAATTAGTAAAGCACAACAGTTAATTGCAAAAAATATAAAAAAAATCTATAAAAACAAAGGATGAGGGAGGAATGAAAAATAGCATAAAACACAACTAAAAATAAATAAAAAGGAAAATAAAGTTGAGTTAACAAACTTTAACGAGAAAGGGGTAAGGGGGGAATTATTGAGATAAATTAAGGAGGGGAAGCATAAAAAGATTAAGAATTAAGAACAAGAAAACTTTAGGTGGTGGATTGATGGCTTCCAAGCGTGACTTATCTTGGAACCATCTCCGTGATTAAGGTTCAAGGGTTTTTCTAGATTTTAAGAGCTTCCCTTATTAGACAAGATGAAAAGTGAGAGGTAGATACTAGAATTTTAGCTTGATCAAAACAAATAAGGTGTTTTGATTTTAAGGAATGTTCAACTATGGCGCATTTGTTAGACGATTATGATTAGTGTCCGTTATGTGTTTTTTGAGACGAGCTTGAATGGCCTTGCTAGTTTGGCCAATATAGGATTTACTGCAAGAGCACGAAATCTAGTAGACCACTTGAGAAAGAAAGGGTCAAGTTTGTCCTTAATGCATCTAGATAACTGTTTGAGCGTTCTAAAGGGTTTGAAGATGGTTTTAATATTCTTTTTAGAAAGGAGTCTGGATAAGTGATTAGTAACGTCAAAGATATAGGGGAGAGAGACTAATCCCAATGAAGGAGAGATGACATAGGGTCTTTTAGGTTTAGGGTGAAGAATAGATTGAAAAGATCTATTGATATGGTTAAGAGAATAGCCATTGTGACAGCTATACCGAGGGTCCAACCAAGCAAAGCACAACCTTCTTAAAGAGGCCTGTTGACTCTAAAGTAAGCTTCACTCGACCTCTCGAGTTCTAGAGATTGAATCTTTGTAGGATTTCCCTATTACACTAGTCACTCTAAGTTCCTTTCTGATTGACCAAACTGTTCAAACTAATTTGTAGCGGTCAAGAGCATACTCAGATCTTCTGAACCTTAGTTAATTTTATTAAATGTGAAGGGTGAGTTGCTTAACTAAACTAAATCCCAAGAGTCTCTTTTCCACACACCAAATATCAATGCAGTACTTCGAGAAAGCAAGGGCACAAATTTTAGAGTTTATTGAAAATTGTGAAAGTGTAAATAACAAAGCAAAAAAGTAAAATCTAATCTATACATCCCTCTAGGGATGGATTGTGTGCTCGTGATTGTTTTTATTCATTACTTGCATAAAGAAACTAATCTAAATCAAAAGTTAAGAAAATACAACAAACCACCAAAAGACTCAGATCCACCCTGGGGGGATGGGGGAAGGCGCTAAATAGCTCGCTTGCTCTTTTTATTTTTTAGTTACAATAAACCCAAAGAAGAAATGTTGCTCGTCCTTTATGATTTAGGCACCATACAGCTTACAAAAGCTAGAAAAAATGAAGGAAAAATATCACCGGTTGTTCGGATGGTCACAAATGGTTCCAATGTTCAGAGTTTGACCGAAATAGCCTTCAACCTGCTCACTAATGTCTGTAGAACAGAGATCAAATAAGTGCCAAAAAACAGTCCCAAACACTTTAAGAGCGTTGGGAAATATGCCTAAAAAATGCTCAAAAAAAGTTAAAAGATAAACTAAAAATACAAAAATTGAACTAGCAAGACAAGCTAGAAAGCTGGTCTCACTAGGATATTTTGGCTGCCCTCTTTAGAGATGGCAAACCGAAATTTACAAGCACTCAAATGCTAGATCTATCTTTACAAAAGCTTTAAACAACACTTCTCTTCTTTAATCTAGTTAAATTTTCAACTTTAAAATGCTAGAAAGTAAGAGATTTGATTACTAATGCAAGTAATGAGATTTAACTTTTGTAACATACTAACACTAGAATAATCAATCTAGATCTTCTCTCTTAAGAATTTTCAAAATTTGAGATCTAGGAAGCTATGGAACTAGTAACCAAGAAAGAATGAAAGAGATCGAACTAAAGGTGAGAAAACCCGAGTTGTGAGCTAGAAAGAGTTGAGCGAATGCAGCCTGCATGAGAGTGGGAACAAGAGGGACTACGCTTCCGTTGAAGTAGCTTGGGAAGTGGCAGAGCTAACATGCATGCCTTCTCCTTGAGCTCCGGTAACCTGCAACAAAACTTCACACAAGCATTTGCACAAGAGGACTAAATGGCACCGATATAAACAATATAAAAGACTTGAAAATAGAAGCATTCAAACAAGAGATGCTTAATATTCATAGCATTTTACACTATTATCAAATAAGAAACATGCATTAGATCATACTTCTTACCCTACTGAAATGTGGATTTCCTTCCAAGGTTAGGGCAATCCTAACAATAAAAAAAATACTCATGCAAAAATACAGGTTACCTCCATGGGTTTTGAAGCATCAAGCATCCACACATGACATGAGCCCACAATGTAGCTTCCAAATCCTTCTCTTTATTAACAATCGAACTCAAAAAATATTACAAACAATATGAGCAGAAGTTCCACCTTGAGATGAAGAATGAGGTGAACAATGCTCTCTTAAATAGAAATCTCGTGCACAAGGGGGGGCTCATTCTCCAAGGAGGGCGCATTAGTTTGGTGAGAAAGTTCAACTAGAAGTGTTTGGATTTGATTGAGGTTTAATTGAATACAAAACTCATGAGGATGCGCCACCTCTCCATGAGGTAGGTGCCCTCTCTTTGGAAATATCACAATCCAATAACACAATTCCACTTGGAAAAAGTCGCCCAAATAGAGAGAAGGTCTCATTCTCTAACTTGATGTTGCTTGGTAAGAACTCGTCCTTGTAGGAAAGACTCCCTCTTCAACTAAAATTTTATTGATTCAATCAAATATATGATTTGGAGTTAATTGAGAGCTCCAAATTTGACATCCTCTTTCCGTGGGATTTGCCTCAAGTCACTTTATTATGTCTTAAATTGACATTCATTATGTCTTTTTGGCTAATTTTGAGTAAATATCACTTTTGGAGATAAATACTTACTCAAAACTTAGGAAAAGTGGTTTTATGGGTTAAATGGGTGCTTTGGCCTACAAAACGAGCATCCCATTTCCAAATTTTGCACACAAACCACTTTTTTATTACACTTTTAATTTTCTGAATTAAACCATTCAAAAATGGCTTGATTTTGTTAGAAAATTTTATATTTTCAAAACAACAAAAAAAACACCTAGGTACCTAGCACATGTCCATATGACTTTACTATAGTGCCTAGCATGTTCATATACATTGACACGTGAACTTTAATAACCCCCCAAGGCCTAACCACCAACTTGAGCATTCCAACTTTGGAGGTGTAGGAGAAAAACTCGAAAATTATACTCACCTAATGCACAAAGCATAATTAACAAGGGAAAAGACTCCTTGGAATACATTTATTGGTTGCCAAGTCTTGGGAAGCCAAGTTCTTTACATAACCACCATGCTAACACACTTTAATACAAACACCGTGGGGCATGAACAAGTGATAAAAATTTAAAAAGGGGGCCTCTGAAAAGGCCTGATTTGAACTTCTGAACACTGAAATGCGTAAATACTTGTGCAAACTTTGGCAGATCTCTGGAAGTCTAACTGTGTGCAACTCAGTTGGTAACAGTTCCCATTAAAATTAATTTCCAGATATTTCCATAGATGTTGTCAAATGAGTGGGATAAAACTCAACATTTAACACTCTTCGGTGGATGTGAAAGTCTAGGATCGGGGTCAATACCCAGGTTAAGATTGTCTTGTTAACTCAAGTGCATGGAAATCGAAATCATAGGTAATAGCACAGTATCCAAGGCACAGCAACAGAAGTCACAACAGCAATGGTTAGCAGTGCTTTACATTCCAAATAACCACTGCAAGGAATAAAAAATGAATGCAAGTAGAACAAGCCATGGAGGAATCACCTTGAGTAAACAAAAATGCCTAGGTTAGCATAAGGGCGAAATCCCAAGCTTAGCCACCATTTCATTTATAAAATAAGCCATGGCAATGATGTTGACATAACCAAGTATACTGAGAGGGAAGGGTGAATCAGTATACTACAAACTTTACTTACTTTTTGCTTTAGTACCTTAACTCGCACAATCTTCAGTAACAGTAGATATCCAAATAATGAATAAATAGTAAATAGTTTTATTTATAATGAAATTTGTAGGTTGCAACCTACAGAGAACACCAATTCTCAAGCTGAGCACCAACTCAACAAAATAAATGTTGTAGGCACCTACCTACATGGGACACCTATCCCCAAAAATCTTCAAAATGATTCTTCTTAAAGGAATCTTCAAAAGTTACATTTATTTCTTCAAAAAATACTTTTAAACAGTTTTGTACATGGATTTCTGTCAAGTCTCTTTATCTTCTTTCAGTTTCTTCTTACAGCTGTATTTGTTCCTTGACCACAATCTGAAATCTGCTTCAACCAGTGACCTGAACAGTCCTGTTTGTCAGCTCTAGTTACAGTCAGTCTAACCCTCAAATTTCGACCTCTCAGTGACCTACTCCTATCCTGCGCATAAGATGAATGACCCCAGTAATTTCGCACTGCTTCAGATCTAGCTCAATGAGATATTGCTCCTTAAGTTCCACACACCCAAAAAATGAAAGCACAATCATATATATTTATAGTCATTTTCTCATTCAAAATATGTATGGGCCAACCCAAGGTGCTAATCTCCCTTTTTAAATTATTTTTATCATAATAGCGTCGACCTTGGGTTCTTTGAAAAAATGTCTTTTAGGTTTTTAGAACTGAAGCCGACTTTGTCCTCGTTGTCCTTTACCATGATCGGCAGGCATTTTGACCGAGCTCCGGCATTTTAAACGAGTCTGGCGGGCATTTTCACTAGCTTGGCGGGCATTTTGAGAAGCCTGTGGGCAACGAAAATTTGAGGGGCGAAATTTATCCCACAGACTATTTTTCGACCTTTTTTCCCCAAAAATGATTCGGCAATTTGCCTTTTTTTCAAAACCAATTCGCCCAAGTTCCATGGGATAAAGTTTTTTTACTCTAAAAATCGCCAAAAATTGTTGAAAATCTATATCAAGTCCTTAGAAATTTAAATTTTTTTACAAAAAAATAGCCAAATATTTTATGGTTGCAAAATTAAGAATTAGTAAGATTCGCCAAGATTTTTACACCTTGAAAAAACTATGGATCTTTAAAATTTTCCCTTCTTATGGGCATAATCTTACCTCCTGCAGGCATTTCCCATAACATTGCGGGCATTTCAGGCGTATGTTGTGGGTATTCCTCCCGCATACATTTCCCATAACAGTGCAAGCATTTTCGTCAAGCATTGCAGGCATTTCAAGAGTATGTTGGGAGAATTTTCATATTAGTGCATGCATTTCCATATTAGTGCATGCATTTCCATATTAGTGCTTATGCACAACCTTGCTTTCGTCGATCTGATCCGGCGACTATTGTTGTGCAATCGAGTTCAACCACCGACACCAATCCTCTCTGCTGCGATTTGTTGGGTCAAGTCCATGGCTTCTGCATTGCAGCACCCTCACAACTGTTTGACGTCTATTCTGGCTAAGTCCACTCCAGATTTGCTTAGATTGATCCTCATCGTACAAACTGTCTGCTAGACTGACTTTAGCAACGCGGGCGAGGTCCGAACGTTTCGTACCATGGCCATATGGTACCTTTTTTTATTCTTCGTAAATCACTATCAAAACTAATTTCCTACACAGAGCAATCTCAACCTCGGCACCAGCTCTAATACCATGTTAAATTTTGATCAACTAAATTCGATTGATATTTATTCACTGATTTTTATACCCAACCTTAATTTAAGACATAAAACTGAATCAAAAATAGCAATACACTGATTTACTTAACAAATAATGCACAGCGGAAACATCAAATAACTATACACAGTTTGCACAAGTTATTTTACCCTAGAAACCCCAATCCCTAGGGAAAATCAAGAAACAATTTGTTTTTTTATTGCAGATTTGTAACAGCACTTACAGTTTTAGGTTCCCGGATATAACACACCAGATTTAAGTCAATACAACCCCGAACAACCTCAAACCACCTCACGTAACTTCCTAAGACTAGGGCACCCCTGAATCCACCCTACGCATGGATTCTTGACTCGCACTGTAAACTATGCCCAAACCCTCAACAGTAAAAGCAAACCCATCTTGACAGAATCACTCTCTCCAAGGCCTCTAAGAGAATCTCTCTCTTATAGATTTGATCACTCACCGATCACTCACTATCAATGATCTCACACACGCAAACTGACAATGACATGATATCTAAATCTCTCCATAGACTCTTTTATAACATTCACTTTATGCAAATACCATGGGCCCTCCAATACAATTAACCTTCTACATAAAGTATTATAAAAGTCACTTTTACAAAGTTTGTCTAGAGACTTCCTTATCTCGGACACTTCTACATGGCCAATGTAGAAGTACCTGTTCGAGCCACAAACTCTAACAACAAAAATTCCAATCATCCCCTGTTAGTTTTGTACCTAGGGAAGTGTTCCCCAAGTGACATTTGCCTAATGTCACTTAGAAGGGGGAAAAAGGTGACCCTCACATTAAATGCACTTAATGAGACTTTATAAAATGAAAGTCACTTTTTTGCTAAAGTTAAGTGGGTGAGTAAAATATTTATTTAAGTGATTTAAATAAAAGTGAATTTTACTCTCATTGAATCTTAGCCTTTGGATTGGATCTTTTTCCACCGTCGGATTAGATTCTCACTTAGGGTTAGACAAAAAGGGTTGAGGGAGGCATTTCATATTTCATTCTTGAGATATTGAGAGAGAGGAGAAGAGCTTGGAGACTTGCACGCATATCGAGGCAGCTTTCATGCATTGGCACTGAAATCGAGGTACATGCTTGGCATTTATTCTTGGCACAGTTTTTGAGGAGATACTTCAGCATCTGTACAGCACTTTACAGGGCACGAGTTCCAAGGTTTTATTGGGCACGAGTTTTTAGATTATTGACTGGGCACAAAACCCGAGAAGGGCACAGATTTCGAGGGTGTGTTTGCTGTGCATTTGCTGGGCACTACTACCGAGGAGATCACGGTTTTCAGAACAGCAATCAATGGGCACAATATTCGAGACAGCAGGCTCAATCATTTGAGCTGTACGGTGGGCACAGAACCTGAGGCAGATTTCCTGCTGCACAGTTTTCAAGGAGGCACAAACTTCGAGGTATTTTCTGCTGCATATTTATTTGCTGCACAGAAATCGAGGATTTGCACAGATTTCAAGACTGTAATTTGGGCACATTTCCCAAGGCAGTATTTATTGCTGCACTGAAATCGAGGGAAGGTACAGGGTCTGTTTTGTACTTTCTGGCACGTTTTTCTGGGCACTGTTTCTGCACTGAAATCCAGCAGTGATTGCACAGATTTCGAGACAGCTCCAGGAGTGAAGTTTATGGTTGAGATAAGTAATTTGTTTGACTGTAAATTTCTGCTGAATATTCTCTGAAGAAATAAAATCTCTCTCTCTCTCTCTAACTGGTTTTCCCCGTGGGGGTTTTTCCAGGGCACAGTTGCCAAAAACATCTGAGTCTATTTTTCATGGCATGCATGTGATTAAATATTTGTTTTCAGCCTGTTAGTGGTAGTTTACTGTGTGTTTAATTGTTTCAGTATTTTTCATAAGTAACCTTAAGCCAATGCAAAACCGGCTGTTGGTGAAAAACACTTGAAAAGATGACATAAACCAGCAAGCAGTAAAACCCTGAAAAATCTACATCACCTAGAGGGTCGACAAATTTAACCATACCCAGAAGGGGCAATATCACATGCATATCCCAACAATTAAGAAACAATACACATCCAAATGAGGGCCCATGTACGTATTCTGATTTCTCACTTCAGTTGTAGGGAAAGAGCTCTCATAGTGGGGAAAGAACTCTCACAATGGGCAAAGAGCTCTCATAATCTCTCATTGTGTAGGTTAACCGTATATCAATATTTGAAAAGATACCAAGTGTTTTGTAAATGTTTTTGTTTCCAAAAGTATTGGACTTTTATGTCTAATTTAATTTTGTATTTGTAATATATATATATGGAAATATGAGTATCCAACATGGGACATGTTGACCCCGAATACAAGACATGGGGACATGTTATATATATATATATATATGGGAATCAGTATCCGACATGGAACATCTTGACCCTGGAAACAAGACATGGGGACATACCTATATCTTCCATATGGAAAAAATCAATCATTCAACAAGAATGATCATGAATTGTCCTCAAAGGACTTACATCCATTGCTTTCCAAGAAAATATTCATCACATCTTTTTCCATTCAACTATTGATTACATCAAAGAATTCAGCTTCAGAAGCTCTGTGAATTCTCATTATTACTCATCATTATATCTTGAATACCATACAAAAAACTGTATTACAATAAGAAAGTTGTTACTTATCATCTCTTGATGCAAAACTAAGTCCGAGACCTCCAAAAAAACAGTCTAACAACCAAATATTTATGACAACAAGACATGGGGACCAGTGTTATCGGAACCGGAAAAACCGGCCGGTCCGACCAGTTTACAGAGGTAACCAGTCAGATCAAGGACCAAAACTGGTTGAACCGTATTTTTGTCTGAACCGGGTACTGAACCGGCCGAAACCGGCCGGAACCGGTCAAAACCAGCCGAACTTGCCGGAACGGGTCAAAACCGGGCCGAACCGGCCGCGGTCCGTACAGTGGACCCACGAAACTGAATTTAAAAAAAAAAACAGAAATAAAAATTTTTCTATGCTTTTATGATCATGTTATTGTTATTCATTAGTACTATAGTTGCCATTTCAAGCCTCTTTGTTGATGTACTTTGGTTCAAAACCTCAAAGATGTATTGCACTAGGTGTTGTTTTGGTTATTTGCACCCATACTTGCTATATATATGAGAAACTTTGCATATATGTGTATTAATGGTTTGGAATCTTGGATTCATATGTATGCACATGAATATATATGTTTTTTACAAAATATGAATATTTTATGTATGTTTTAGTCGACCGGTTTTTTTCCCCATTTTTTCCGGTTCCAGTCCGGTTTCCGGTCCGGTTCACATTTTGGGCTTTGCCGGTTCGATGACCGGTCCGGTTACGATAACATTGATGGGGACATGTTATATATATATATATATGACTATCCGACATGGGACATGTTGACCCCGAAAACAAGACATGGGGACATGTTGACCCCGAAAACAAGACATGGGGACATGTTACATATATATATATATATATATATATATATATGGAAATGAGTATCTGGCATGTTGACCCTGGAAATAGGACATGGGGATATATATATATATATCCCCATGTCCTGTTTCCACGGTCAACATGTCACATGTCGGATACTCATATTGCCATGTCCTCCATGTCTCATGTCCTCGTGTCATGTGACAGCCCAAGTCTAATCCATATACTAGATACACATACCATAAGTACTAGCAAAGCCAATTAACTTGTGCACAGACAATATCACATAAACATAGTACAAATTACAATCCCACTTCACATTTGAGCACCAAACCATATACCATGTACCATGTAAATGTCCAAAGTCAAACCCCAAGTGCCAAGACCATTACCATCTAGGTTCAACTTCTAATGCTATGTGCAAAACCAATGGAGTATGTCCAGAATCAAATATGGTTGTATGAGATGAATAACCTATAAGCAATGCTTCATATACAAAGTAGGTTAATTGCCTTTTGAATCAAATGTCGATGAGTATAACAATAAATAAATAAACATATAGCTGTGTGATGTCACTACTATATATTCAGTATGCTTCTTCATGATAACCTTTTCATTGTGCAGGTACCAGGTGTTGCAAGATACTCCAAAGACAACACAAGACATTACAACATTAATGAAACTACAATGTCATTGGCAGATACGTTGTTATGACCGTAATGAGAAGCATATATTATCATCATAAAACACTGCAAAGCATGTATATAGAACCAATCGCATGACGTGTGTAACATCATCACAACCTGAAATCCTTATATCACCATGCCCCAATCACATCAGCCTTATACCTCTTGGTGCAATCTAGGTGATCAAACTCCTTTAGTTTCCCTACCGGTAGTCAAGAAAGGCCAATCACAAGATTTGGATCATCACAGATAGGCTTGAGATATTTACGATAGGTCTTTAGGTTTAGAAGTTTTAAAAGCATGCCAATAGAATGAATTCACAAAGCTTTGTAATTCCAAACACATTGAAAACAATGGAGGCCAACACTATAGTGGCCTTCATCATATTTTCTTGGAGAAAAATAATAACAATAGAGACATTGTGTTTGACAAAAGCGTCTTCTATGTTTTCTTAATAAGATTGATAATTACTTTGCATTGTAATTCAACATGATGCGTTTGTTAGAGGTCATTCGCTACCTGCTAAAACAGATTTTATACTTGAGAACTGCTACATTGCAATTTTATAAGATCAAATGCAACTTATTTCAAACAATAAAAAGCTTCAAATATAACAACATGACTGCAAATCCTAATCACTAAAATGTCTCCGATGCTTTCTTACAAACCTTAAACAATAACCAGACTTCTGTTTAAGATATGAATACAGCTACAAATATTAAAAATACAACAAGGATTTCATGTATAAGCTATTTTTTTTAAACAAATTTCATGGAATACATTTCCTGGGGAAACCACCACGCAGTTCCCCTCATTTTGAGGATGCTACCCAGTGTAAACAAGATTCTGCAGAAGCTCGAGGATTTATAAACAATATACTCATTTATGAACTTAACATGTCACTTGCAGGAATTGAACCTGAAAGGGGAGGATAACACTAATCCTCTTTAACCGCTCAAGCCAGACCCTAAAACAAATACACACACACACATTTGTCTTTGTTTTCAACCTTAATGCATTTTTATGTCTAGAATGGAAAACACAACATTCATTTTTGTTTTCAACCTTAATGCATTTTTATGTTGACAACGGAAAACAATTGTGCTAAAAAAGAATTTTCATGTTTTACAATCAAGAGTAGTAGAAGATATGAATATCAGCATAAGATCAAAGAGGATAGAAGCCTAAAAAGGAAATTGAGCTTTTATAAAGAACTTGAACAATAAATACAACAGGATTTTTACAAACTTACACTTCCATGAAGGTCAAGACCAACCTGCCTTCCAAGCACCTAAAACAACATAAAAACAAGATATATGCAAGAAAGTAATGTTGCATATCTATCAGAATGGCTAAAAAGAACTCATTCATTGATTAACAAATGTCAAAAAATCTAAAGAATATAAATATGTGAGCATAACAAAGCCATGGTATAGAATATTTTAACAAGGATATCAAAGCAGAACGTGTACTTGCCGCAATAATAAGGTCAGCCCTTTTGTCTTCAACGCCATTGAAACGCCTCGTAGTTGTTGTCCCAGACGATCTCCCAATGTAACACAACGCCTATGGAGTGGTCACATTATATTACATGTTATAAGTAACATATACAAGAAATAAACTCATGAATAACAATACTTGCAATCAAACAAACAAACGCCCACATAAAACAAGGCTTCAATAAATCATTTCTGCTTATATAGGTTCAAGTAACTCAAACAACTTATACACTATTCATAGGACACGGCCCTTTAGGGCCCCGTGTTCATATCCCAAGTGTCAGGCACGGGACATGCCCGGACACATGTTGGACACAAGTTTTTACGTGTCCGAAAATCAGGAAACGTTTTTGGCATGTGTCCAACACATGCCCCAACATGTCCCAATTTTCAAAGACGTGTCACTTGAAAAAGGCCCCTGCGGAATTATATAAATCAGTTTTTTCCTTCCTTTTGGTTATTTCTTAAGCTTGAGAGCTCTTGAGAGTGGATTTTTTTGCAAGTGTATTGAAGGATTAAACAGTGTATTGAAAGATTTCAAGTGGGTTTAAAATAAATTTGGCAGCTAGAGAAGTCATTGTTTTACAAAGCAGCAGTGTTTTTCGTTTAGCCCAAATGATGGCTCAATCATTAAAGGCAGATGGCAATGGTCAAATGTATGGGAGGAATGGCATTGTTGGTGCCACCTCCCATCCTAGTTTTTCATTTTCTGCTGGTGCCAGTGCTCCAAGTGCTTCCAGTGGAGTTGTTGGTGCTTCCATGCCCTCATATGACCCTGCTGTAGCAAAACAACAAGCACAAGACAAAAGCACCCCCTATGGAAGTATGTAACAAGGAAACAAGAGCAACTACCACCAAGCTAAGGACCAATAGTGAATTCAAGAGAACCTACTACCAAGCTAAGGAACATTTGTTGGGCCTTCCTTCTACACTTGCAGCATGCAAAGCAATCAATGCCAAGGTTAGTTGGGAGCGGGAGCGGGAGCGGGAGTGGGAGCGAGAAGTGAAATTTTCAAAAGCTTCCGGTTAGGAAGCGTTCTGGAAGCATTTTTTATATAATATATATTTTGATGCATATATGTCAACAAATGCATGTAGAATGTTGAATTAGTTATGGAAAGGATAAAAACATGAAATAAACAATAATACCATATAACATCATTCATCAATCATTAATCATTTACTAGTGAATTCATCAACAATAGGTCCAGTATCCATGATTCCATAAGTTATACTTATAACATCAAGATTCAACCTTAAAGCTTCAAAGTTTCAATATATAAACATTTTGTCATCACTAGCACTTGTAAGTTGTAACCAAACTATAGTGACATAGTCTATAACAAAGAACATCAACCATAAAATGAAAGTTGAAAGTTGAAACAATTCACTACGGGAATACAAATGCCAATACAACTACGGGAATACAAATGTAGGTGCTAAAAATATCCATTACTCCTATAACAAACCATTAAGTATTAAAACATAGATCTTATACACAATATCTAAAAAACCTTAACCCTATAAAAATTCTTAATCTATATCCAATCAGAACTAATATAATGACAACTCCATAAACCATGTCTATATCTGTAAATATAACTCTCAACATGCTCATAACAACTCAAAAGAGTTCTACTAATCATTCGATAGACCTACAAAGCTTCTAGGACTTTGATTTGACGATGGTAGCGTAGAAGAATAATCCTATGGCCTTGGAATAGCAAACCCTACTATTAGAATACTGACTGAAAATAAAATAAAATAAAACCAACAAACATTTGATCTCTGGATGAATTCATAAAGTATAAAGCGATCGATTTGATCTCAGTATAAAGCGATCGATTTGATCTCAGCATAAAGCGATCAATTTGATCTCTGGATGAATTCATTGATATATGAAGGATGCCATACCAGCTTTCTTGGGTAGAGCGATCCAGTTGCCTCCAGTGCCATACTTGTCTATATATTTCCTCCGTTTATAGTCCTCCTCAGAAGACCATGGTTCTTTCTTCACTTTAGTTTTGTCACAGCAAGGGGTTCTCCCCATCATTTCAAAATATTGTCGCGAACTAGCCTTCAATGGTCTTATGGGTTTGTCAAGATAAGTTCAGTGGAACGAAAAAATGGGCCTTTCAGTACCAAAAGGTATTGAAAGCTCTGAAACCCCCTAGGTTTTAACTAATATGATAGCTCCCAAATGTAAACTCCAGACCTTTCTCTATAGGTGAACGTGGAGAGGATCCAGTCGGTCGATGACTGTCCTCTCAGCAACACTTGACATTTATATTAATAGTGTCTGTCAGGTTAGGCGCGTGCAAACAAACCAACCTGATTCTCAAATTGTCTGTTGAATCATGAACAAAATAGGAGTAGCACTGAGCAGGAGTGGATATGAGACAAATGAACAGGTAATCGAGATGAGTATGCAGGATTCAAAGATCCTATATTGACTAAGGAATGAATTAAGCATCCCTCCACAATATAATGAGAGGGCGATTCAAGGGAGAAATTTAAGTATTATCTGCAAACACATATTCCCTGTGCATGGCATGGAATACACCTCTAAATTTAAATAAAATAAATAACATATTAAAGTAATCTTTGAAGTGGGGTTTTGACAGGCCCAATGACTTCGACATTTCACCTCGTTTTCTTCGATAATTTAATGATCCCAAGAAGTCGAAGGAAAAAGAATTTGAATATTTGCGTCAATTCCGCTAGTTGACGCAAAGCGTCCAAGGAAGTGACATGAAGCGCTGAAGGAAGCAACGGGAAGCGTTTTTAACACGTACGGAAGCACTAGGAAGCTAACAGGGAAGCGCTCGGGGAAGCGGAGCGAAGCGATCAGGAAGCGAAGCTTCTGATCGCTTCCTCAATGCTTCCTCACAGTGGCAGGGAGCGTTGCAAATTCCCCAGAAGAGAGCTTCCGAAAATCGCTTCCGTCTGGAAGTGAAATGGAATCACGATTCTGGTTAGCTTCCAGGTAGATTCGGACAGAGGCTAGCTTCCAAATTAGGGGCGAGGGGGGGGGAGGGGCACTTCCCTGCAACCTAAATCAATGCTACCCAAAGATATGAGTTGCAAAAACAGGATGAAATGTGTCAGTGACAAGCAGGAAAGTTCAAAAACTTGATGATCCTCTTCCATTCTTTAGGAATCCATCTAGCAAATTTGGAAGTGGGGTTGAAATTCAGCCACAAAAATGGAGGGCATCCCCAACTTATGGTCCAATGGACAAGATTTATCAACAAAAGAAGCAAGATGACATAGATCTTACTGTATCATTCTTTTTCTATCTCAACTTCATTTCGTTTAATCTTGTGTGATCGCCTTTGTTCATTGAGATGTGTCGAGCTCTAGTTGACAGGGCTCCAGCCAGGTATGTTCCTTCAAGTCCAAAGAAGCTTAGAACCACATTGTTGATTAAGGCAAAGAAGGAGGTTGGACAAAATCCTACACCCTCTAAAATCATTATGGCCCACATCCGGTGTTACTATTGCTTCTAATGGATGGATGGATGCAGGCTGCCATCCACTCATCAATTTCATGGTGCCTTCCCATAACGACTGGTCTTCTTCAAAGAGGTGGATGATGTTGGAAAACACAATGATGGAAATATATGGGTGAGTTTTCAATTGAAGTTATTGAAGATGTAAGGGTTGATTCTAGTGTGCAAATCATTTCGAATAATGCACATGTTTGCAAAGTTGTTGTAATGATTGTGGAAGCTAAATATTAACAAATATTTTGGACACTTTGCACTGTCCATTCTTTGAATTTAGCACTTAACTCTATGTAATGTCCCTTGTTAGGAATTTTATTAAAATTGCAATTTTCCACTTTTTTTCCCTTGTTCGACCTTTGACTAGTTTTGATCTCTAGGTCCCAAATTTGCCCCAAATGATCCCAAATCTTCTGAGAAGGTGTATGAATGATATTAGAACATAAATATGTGTTTCAGGGATGCCTTTGGACCTTTAAAATACTTCTGCAAATCCTCTTTCAATTCCAATCAATGTAGGTAACTTTACTAGTGATTTTCCTTTGACTAGTATTGGTCTCTAGGTCTCAAATTGACTCCAAATGCCTTCAAATCTTCAAGGAAAGTGTATGAATGATATTAGAACTTGAATATGATGTTTATGGATGACATATGGCCACCAAAAGACCTCTGCAAACTCTCTTAATATTCTGGACCAATTATGCAATTTTACTAGTAATTTGGGGTTCAAATCCCCCTGGGGTAAACAATGAAAATGGCTTCCCAAGTGCCTCCAAACCCACTCAAATTTCTGAACAGAGGTATGTAATGTGTTAAGTATGTTATTAAAGTCTCATATGCACCATTAATGGATTATTACAACTGTTCTCACCCTCTCCCATTCAACTGCAAAAATCCCCAATTCGACCCTTGGGGAAATGGCACTATTTCACCTCCCAATACAACTAAACTGAGTAAAAATGCTTCAAATGCTCAAGTACAGTACATGAAACTTGTAGAAGACATCCATGGCAGTATATTGATCACAAATATATCAGATAATCATCCATTCATTCGAAATCATCATCAATACATTGGCTCACAACAAGGTAGTGGGGAAATGGCATTGTTCTTCCATTAAAAATGAGATTTATACATTTCTACTTGGAATTTCGACCTGAAACTTTTTGGAGATGAAGAACAGAGTATTTACTTCATATTACAAAAGAAATGGGGCATTAAAATCTTCCCCAAAGAGTACAATAGCTCACCAAAAACGCCCTCCCTCAAGGATCAAGAATATGCCATCAAAACCGGAAATGGTTGAAGGAGTGAGCTGCAATAGAAGAAACCATGAGCTGCCCTGTAGCTTACACCTGCAAATAAAGACTCCATTAAAGCTCCAAATGAAAGGTCTGAATGGCCTTTCCAATTACCAACTTGGATGGGAATCTTTCACCCTCGAAATTGGCTAAGGCAAGAAACTAGTCATCCACTAGCTCTCCCTCTTCACAAATGCAATTGCAAATTCTACAAATGATCAAAAGCTGGTTTCATTCTTTGTTATTGACATTTATAAACTTCTAATGTCCTCCATGGGTCGAATTCCTTCCAAGAGACTCATGCCAACTCAAGTTGGGAAGAGATTCCAAAGAACGCCACTTGTACAACAATTCCTAGTCTCCCACTTCCACCAAATCACATGTGGAAGCATCTTAGCTTCCCTAACACCCTTGAGCGCCCTCTTGGAGTCTATTTTTAGCCCTGACATGTCATATATGTCATATGTCAGCCTTCAGGTCTGATTTGTGTCATAGGTGTCATAGCATCTTCATCATTGTTGTCATAGAGCTAGGGAATCTAGCCCAAGTGTCTCACTAGCTCCAAATTGCCTCTTCCTCTTCCATGGGAGTTACTCTTCCTCTATATTTCGACCTTGGATAAGTCATGCAATGAATAATATCTTTTGGACTCCCCCAAGTATGTTACCATTCACCTTGAATTCGAATTGGTGAGAGAATGATGCCAAATGTAGTGGGGAAATCTAGCCATATGTGGGTCCCACTTCCTCCATGTGTCTTCATCATGAAATGCCACTTTGATTTTCACTTGTATATATTTATTTATCTCCTTTATTAAATATTTATTCCATTCTAATGTTCAAACATCATTTATTATCCCCATTATTCCAAATCCCAAAGCTTCCACCCCAAACCTAGGAAACTAGTAATTTTCCTCCTTGGCAATTATTTGACCTTTAGCATCAATTTGACAAACTCTAATGAATAGAGCCAATGTGATTAGGCCATTGTGACCCAATACCAAATTTGGGACATGACACTCTATTGCTCCAAATGTGACATGGATTGGCAATCTTATTGATGATGCAAGCCATATCCGCAATTTTGAACAAAAACATACCAATGCCCTCACAATATATAAAGACTACACACATCTATCATTATTGAAGATTGTAGATGCTCGGTTTGCTTCCTCATTCATCGTGCTTAAGAGGTTGAGGGAGGTCAAGGCCACTCTTGGGGACATGGTTATTTCAAAGTTTTGGTATTTCTGGAGAAAGACAGATCAAGTTGCTTCAAAAAATGTGAAGGACGCAATGTTAGATGATGTTTGTTGCGAGAGGGTAGATCTTGCCATTCAGATCATGGACCCTATCATTTCTTTGTTGTGATTTGCAAACACAGACCAGGCCATCTTAAGAGATGTTTACGAGGGGTGAGATTCCATGATTGAGTATGTGAAGACCATTGTTATGCAGAATAAGTGTCCTGAGTATGGGACATTAGGAGAGAACTTATGGTTCACCATACAGGATATTCTTATTACTAGGTGGGATAAGAATTGCACCCCTTTCCATCACTTGGCTCACTCATTGAATCCTAGGTTCTACATTCCTGATTGGATCACTTGTGGGCCCTCTCGCAAATTTCCACCTCACATGGATGGAGACATTTCATAGGGGAGGAAGGTAGCATTTAGAAGGATATATCCGGATACAACATCCCTTCATGAAGTTTTCCATTAATGTTGGGAGATTTGGAGGGAATGATGAGCTTGGAGACATGGGGGATCAAGAGGCCCTATGATTGGTGGGCAACTAATGGGACATCATTTCCTATTCTACAGAAGTTAGCCATGAGGGTCCTCTCAGGTTATTTCATCCCCTTGTTGTAAGAGGAACTAAAACACATATGGGAATTTGTACAGTTTGAAAAAGAGCAGGCTTGGGCAATCCAGGAGAGAGGCAATGATGTTTGTGCACTTACCACATTCGTCATATTTACAGCCAGAGGCAATACTAGTTGAAGGGAAAGACAAAGATGTGGGATGTGTTTGCTAATGATATGGGTTTGGATGGCAATGTGGAGTTGGCAATAGCCAACATGGATCTTAATGACCCAATGCTAGAGCCAATCACTCTTGATTATTAGCCTCTTGACAACTCATCCTCCACACCAACATATGAAATCGGACATCTTGGATTAGGTCCAGAGGAGGAAGATGATGGAGGGGATAGCAATGACAATGATGGTGATTTTTCCATGGAGGAGGACTGTTAGCAGTTTCCAGTACCACTTGCCATCTATGAGATTCTTCCCTATTTTGTATCTACTCTATTTTGTATTTGCTCGTGGCATTCTCTCAATGCCTATGTAATACATTTTGATTTTGATGACTTTATGACAAATCTGTAATTTTTGGTTCTAAAGTTATATTACTCTTGTGTGCTTGATCATGATTCATCGTTGAATGATTGATGTAGTAATTAGTTGTAACTTGTATCACTATACGATGTATTGGTATGAACTATGACATATCAATATTTTGTAAATGTTCTAGTGTAAAGAAAGGGACCTTTAGAATAATTTTCTTTATATATATATATATATATAAAACATGTCCTATTTAGGGGGTCGTCATGTCCCGTGTCAGATACTCGTACAAGAATCAACGCCTACAACTTCAATGACCATGTTTGACACAAAATACTAATTAGCTTGCATTGCCTTCAAGATCTTCAAAAATACCTCAATAAGGAAGAGCTCCCAAAATCCAACCATGAGCAAACTAAGAAAGCAAACTCCTATATAGTTCTTAGCTCAACTTCCTTTCACAATAAACAAGTAATTATTTTCCTAGATCCATTAGGTCTCAAAGGAATGCAATAAAATATTACATTCCTAAAATCCTCAACAAACTCCCTACTAAAAGTAGCAATGAGTTGTTGAGATCTACTTTCTTTCCTAAAAGAAACAATAAAATAATGTTCTCATGCAACTAACTCCATGAGAAAATTCAACACTAAAAAAATAAACGAGTTAGTTAGTAACAATCCTCACAAATGAACAACCACCAACCCCCCAAGGACACGTGTGAATCAACTAACAAAAGTGCTCCCTCCAAGTGGCACATGCAGTCAAAATGTAGTGTGGGTCTTGTTATCACACAACTTGTAGTTGCCCCTAGAGGTATCCCATCCGAGACGGTAGAGGGGACAGGCAACTAAAGAGGTGACCCAAGAGATGCCACGGTTCCCAATGCAATGTGGGAGTCACGTCAACCGAGGCACTCTTCGCTTTAGGTCAAGGTGTAACTAGACCAAGGGGGAGACCCTATACCCCAATCACAGTCGATTGGACCCAAACAAAGGTTTCTAAGGGTAGGTAAATGATGAGTTACGGAAACCAATGCAAGGCTAAGTGGACCTAAGAGTCAAGGAATGGTTGAAGGTGGTGTAATGGATAGTTAGTGTTTCAACCTATGTATGGTTTAGGCCACTTTATGGGGTATGATTACTAGGTATAGTACCATGTGTTTACACAAGTGGGTCTAGTTTCTTGGGAAGTGTGAAATGATTCTAGGTAGGCCCACAAGGTGAAATTAGGTGTGAGATTGGTACTATAGGTTAGATCTAGGCTAGATCTAGAAGTTGGAGTTGGTTCTAGGATTACCCATGTATTAGATCTAGGGTTTGACACTAATCCCAAGGAGTGCGCCTTGCTTGGAGAAGGACTAGTGCCTTGTTGGATGGGCTAATGGGGTCAAAAAGTATGTCAAAGTGTAGATCGGGACACCTAGAAGCCAAGTCAAGTGGGTTGAATGAGATCCAATGGTTGGATCTTACTAGATCTAGGTTTTTAAGTGATGACCAAAAGTGGACCACAATTCCTTAAAACAAGGAATGCAATCCCCAAGGCGGATCTTGACGGAAGGACAGTATAGACCTAGGTTTCAAGGCATGGGCATTCCAAATCCACGAAAATCTCCAACACCCACTTCCTAGAAGTGGACCAACTCAAAACTTCAAGGGGGTGCGACTTGCTCAAGGAAGGGTAAAAGATGGGTTTGGTGGACCAAATCAAGTTCAATGGCCACCAAACTGTAGATCCAAGTGGCTTGTACCCCGATCTATGTATCTTCAAAAATTCAAGTGAATCCAATGGCTAGATCTTAGTAGATCTAAGTTTTAAGGTACCAAGAAGATCAAAAGGGGGTTTCAACCCCTTAAAACATGGAGAGATGTCCACAAGGTAGTTTTCACCAAAGTAAGGATATGGGTATAGGTTATCAAGTATCTAGATTTCAAATCAAGTGGGATCTCACCTACCCATGTGCTAGATCTAACCCAACAAGCTTCTCTTAGGAAAATCGATTTAGGTTCAAGAAGGCTTTTTGCATTGAAAAGTGTGTCAATTCTTAGCCAATCACCACCAAACTATAGATCCAACTAGGGGTGGATCCTATAGAGGTGGGTTTTTAATATCTTTTCAATTGCAAGGCTAGATCTAAGTAGATCTAAAAAATACCAAAAACAAGGGTTTTAATTTGATTAGGGTTTTTGTGATTTAGAAATTATGGAAGATTCAAGGAAGAGAAGATCATACCTCTTGGAACATACCTGGATGAAGAGATGAATGCTAGTTGAGACGAGGATTACTTTGCCAAAGATCAAATGGAGAATTGTTGAAGCCCTCTTGCCAAATCGATTTTTCCAAGCCACATGTAATTCCTTCTAACCTGTCAAGCCAAGGAGCAAAGCATCAATTAGTTTAACAAATTGAAGGTAGATGCAAGCAAGAGAGAGAAAAACATAGAATAGTTGACACAAAGGCAAAACTACTCCCTGTCAAACCCAAAACGACTTCTTCCAAGCTTCAAGGGCAAGCCTCCCCACCAATTCGCACTTGTCAAAATCGCCCTCTTAACCTGCAAATAAAGTATGGCAAATATGCAAGATAGCTACAATAGATCCTCCAGTGCAATGGACAATAGCATTTACAATCGAAACAACCAACATCCACTCCAATCCAAGCATGTACTCCAAAATATAGAAATTTTATTCCAAGAGTCAAGAGCCAAAAATCTCTAGATTGAATTTTACAATGAGAGGCTCCCTCCTTAAATAGGATGGGGAGAGAGTACAATCATAACCACTTTTTACATGAGTGGCTAAGATTAAAAGATCTCAAGATCTAATCAATGGCTAACAATAAATCATAACCATATATCACATGGATCACCCATATAATGATAGCGCCCCCACTAAAAAGGTACAATAAGGGGTGACGTCATCCACAAGAGAAAATATAAGCATCAAAATCCACCTCATGGTGACTAGGACATAACAATATAAGCTCATGGTGGGGCTAGGAGGTTTTAATCCTTTACTAGCTCATCCCCAAGGCACAATAAAAATAATAAAATATGTCCAATATAATAAAAATGACCAAAACTGTCCTCAGAATCCATGACAGTCAAGCAGTAAATGTCCTCCTGTGATCAATCCGGGCATACCCACATGGTGAAAACTGGCTGGAAGGTAGTGATGCCACCCTGGAAGACCTTTGTGAAAACCAAATGCCAAAACCTTGCCTCAATTGCCCAAATCGATTTCCTCAGTGACCACTTTATCCCATTTTTTAACTGCCTCGGGAACTGTGAAAGTGCCAAAACTGCCCCTAGGGTGCTAGCGCTGTCCATCTGAGCCCACCAGGCTCTCCGGGAGGGGGGATAAATGGTAATAACAAGTGGCTGGACCACCCCCTCCATCATCAGCGCCCTAGGTGAACTGGCCTCTCGGGGCCCCTGCTGCTCAGGCTGGGAAATCAACCCCAAATCTGGTCAACAAGTGTAAAACTGCATCAATCACTGTCAGAAGTGCCCGGAACTGAAAGATAAGTGTCTCAATGGATCCAGAAGACCCAAATCCACTAGGAATGAGTACTCATACATCATGGGTTGCCCTAATGGGCCAGCTGTAGGGTCCACCATATATGGACAATGTATAATCTGCTGATCTGAAATAATAATAAACCTGCTGAACTGGATCAAACATCATCTGCATCATATGTCCATCATATGATATCATCATCAAACATGTGGGACCATAAATCATCATCAATAATCATCCATACATGGCCCACATCATCACGGATCCCAAGAATATATAATCAAGGATAAATCACATCAGTAGAATAAGACAATGTTTCTCTAATCATTCCCACAGCTAGGCTCAAAGTATAAATTCCATTCAGTGGCATTAATCAAGTTAACATATTCCGTTGTTATATAAAATTACTTGCACAATAGTTCAAATGACAAACTCACCCATTGGACATGGTCAAACTGCTAGTGAAGGATGAAGGCTAGGAGCAAGGTTGGGCCACGGGTTTGATTTGTCTAACTTAACTCAAAAATACTTTGGACTGGGAGAAAGGGGGAAGCTACAAACTCTGTGCTGGACAAAAAGAACACGGGGGATGGCTGTGTCTCACAAATGGATAAGTTGTTTAGAGAGTGCTTATTCAACTTAGGCATCATGTCTACATCAAGTTGATCCAGGTTCATTAGGATCATTCAAATTTAATTCCATGGCCTTTTTGGCCTACATAACCCTTCGGATTTCAGATGTGCTGAGAAGCACAACTAGTTGCAGCTTGCATCCAGGGCATGTTTTTCACATATTTATAAGGTCAGCAATTGTTTAGATATGACTTTTAAGAACCATTGCTTTTTGGACCTTTCTTATACTCTTCGAGGAGTATTTTTAGCTTTTCATTGCTCTTGCCCTTTTTTTTGTTTCCATGGGCGAATTTTTTAGTTTCCATAGGTAGAACATGAGCTTTCAGTTTTAGCCAACAACATCTCAAGTGACTAGGGGGAGTTCGAGCCAATGCCAAACATCGGGACAACCGACCAGAATGATTTAGGCCTACAATCCAACTCACCAAAGGCAAGTTCTGTCACCAACTCAGAGCCGAGACACTGAATAAACAGGGATGCGGTCCAAACACAGAGGTAGAAAAATGGGGAAGTCCTCAGTATCAGAAAGTCGAATGAGACAAGTCAGGGTTTAAAGTCAAACAGGAAGGTCATGTATGGATGGAGACAAGTGAATATGGAGCCTACACTAGCAGACAACTGGTGTCGGGGGAACGACCATGTCTATGTAAGGTGAAATACCAGTAAGTTTTGTTAAATGACCTAAAAGTGCAAGCAATTGTCCATTTTATGATTTACAGTTCATTTTAAATAGTATGCCACATCAGGAATGATATACCAAGCACATGCTATGATCATGACCAAATCAACAAGATAATAATCCACAGTCAGTGAGAACATATCCATAGATTATACAACATCATCATAATAATCATCATCATGCATCATCTGAAACACTGCTGAAATACATCTCTAGGCACTGAACTGAAACTGTAATGAGATAAGTGGTCACATCAGTCATCAAATCTGAACTCTCAAGGCTCAGCCTTGACACAAGGTCATAAAATCTGAATAATGTACTGCTCTGATCATGGGTGATCCAAAATATATAGCCATGCTCTGGAATAAAGGAAGCTCTGGAAAGTGCAGATATCTGCTGTACAAAAATAGTAGCCCTGCTACTATGGTGTGATAACAGGTCTTTCGACAACAGTTTTGAAATCAGCAACTCCCCCAATAATCAAAAATCCCACGCCCACTTTGCATCTAATGCCATTGATCTATAAACACCCAGAGCACTCTATTAAAATATATTTGCTAACAAACTAAAATGCATCACTAAAAGTACCATAATCCTTCGTATAAAAGCCAATGAGCAATTAACTCAACATGAAATGTGTGCCATAAAAGTTAGACCTCTAATATAGCCATAGTCCACCTCCAAATAAACACTAAATAATTAAATGAACATGAACATGTGTGCTAACGTATTGGTGTGCTCCACAAAGTGTTATACGATATACCATGTATATAAGTTGTTCTCTGCCATGAAACCCCAACATAATGACAAATTATAAGCTCTTCTTGGCTTTGAACCTAGGGCACACAATCAAAGGACTAATTATATGATTAATACTTCACCAAAACGTTGGAAAAGGCTTCATCGCCAATACTATATGCAGTACCCCACTTTTCTAACTCAAACTTTGGAAATATTAAATCATAAGGGTACTAACATCAATCATTACACATCCTCACTAGGCAATGTCTTGCAAATGTTACAACAACATGTCATATCACCAAAAGAAATCCCACCAAGGCAAAGTTCACTATCACAATACATCAACACCTAAGGAAAGTGGACATGAAAGAAGTGTTATCTCCATCTCCCATTAAGTATGTCCCCATCACACATTCAACTAGGAGGATCGTGTAGAACACAACCTCCTAGTGACCATCAACTTGACCATCTACCATAGAGAAAATTAACCTCCACCAAAGATCTTCATCAAATATCCATCATGAAGAAAATAAGTTGCATAAAGATGTAGATTCCTGAAGTCCATTAAGAAATTACATGGGTAACATGCTGCAAATCATATCTTGTGACGAAAAACAGAAGAGTTACCAATATGCAATATGAGCCGTAACAGATCCCATATTGTAACTTCATATGAAAATCCGTCTAAACGCAAGCACATGTATACAAAAAATGTTTTTGCTACCAAACTTGTATAACAAAATTTGGCCATATAGACAATTTTTTGTACAAAATATAACCACTTGTACAAAAATTGCCTTAAAAACACACACCTGCAGCAGAAAGCCTAAAATAAATGTAAATCTATGCAATGTGTTTATAAACACA
This sequence comes from Larix kaempferi, assembly GCA_027924585.1. Classification (NCBI taxonomy): domain Eukaryota; kingdom Viridiplantae; phylum Streptophyta; class Pinopsida; order Pinales; family Pinaceae; genus Larix; species Larix kaempferi. The sequence continues at coordinate 505,922 of BSBM01000595.1, read as the reverse complement.
CATAGATCAAGGCTATGGAAACTTCAGGCCCAAAAAGCAATGGAACTTAAATGCTATATCTAAACAATTGCTGGCCTTATTTGTATTATGGATTGTGCGCATCTGTGAAGGTGAATAAACCCTCTTTGAACAACTCATCCATTTGTGAGACACCGCCATTCCCTGTGTTATTGCTCATTCAGTATATACTATGGTGTGTATTCCCTTTCCCTTGCCAAAGTGTCACAAAGTTAAGTCAGTCAAGTCATCCCGTAGCCTAGCCAGTTATTTTAGCCTTCACCCTTCACTAGTAAATTGATCACAGCTATGAAGTGAGTATGATCTTGAAATTCTAGTCTGAGTAATAATAATAATTAATGACATTATATATTTGGATTTAGATCGCCAGTAATGATTACTTTGTGCTATAATTGTTATTTGAATAAGTTGTAGAGCATGCATTAACCTTGGACACTTTGCAGCAGCTTATGATGATGGTTTGAGTTATATTGGGTCATGTTGACTTGGTTAGGCCTAGTCTGACCATGGTCAACCAGAGGACATGAGATGGTTGGACCTTATGATGACATGGATAGATGATATATGGTCTATGTATACATACATGATGATTCTATGTAGCAGCTACATGGTTATGATGATGATTCTTGGTTTACAGCAGTGTTTGGTCATTTACAGATTATTATTATTGGCCCTGTTCCAGTATATTGGATATATATTTTGATCATGCAGAGACTCATATGGTGTATGAGTACACATTTTGGATGGATTTGGACCTTCTGAGTCCAATGAGACAGTTTGTTTTCAGTTCCGGGCACTTACAGTGATGATTGAGCCTCAGTAGGCTATCCCATATATAATGATGACGTCCCCACTAAATGGTACAAAGGGAGGATGACGTCATCCACTAGAGGGGTAAAAGTACAAGAATCCACCTCATTATGACTAGGACATGACAAAATAAGCACATGGTGGGGCTAGGAGGTATCAATCCTTACTAGCTCATCCCCATGGCACAATAAAATAATAAAATATGTCCAAGATAATATAAATGATCAAATCTGTCCTCAAAATCTGTGACAGACAAGCAGTAAAAGACCTCCTGTGATCAATGTGGGCATACCCACATGGTGAAAACTGGCTGGAAAATAGTGAGATCACCCTGGAAGACCTCTGTGAAAACCAAATGCCAAAACCTTGCCTCAATTGCCCAAATCGAATTCCTCAGTGACCACTTTATCCCATTTTTTTACTGCCTCGGTAACTGTGAAAGTGCCAAAACTGCCTCCCAGGGCATCTGCGCTGTCCATTTGAGCCCACCAGGCTCTCCAGAAGGGGGGGGGTAAATGGTAAAAACAAGTGGCTAGACCACCCCCTCCTCATACAACACCCTAGGTGAACTGGCCTCTCATGGCCCCTGCTGCTCAGGCTGGGAAATCAGCCCCGAATCTGGTCAACAAGTGTAAAACTGCATCAATCACTGTCAGAAGTGCCCGGAACAAAAAGATAAGTGTCTCACTGGATCCAGAAGACCCAAATCCACTAGGAATGTGTACTCATACACCATGGGTTGCCCTAATGGGCCAGCTGTAGGGTCCACCATATATGGACAATGCATAATCTGCTGATCTGAAGTAGTAAATAAAACTGCTGAACTACATCAATCATCATCTGCATCATATGTCCATCATATGATCTCATCATCAAGTATGTGGGACCATGAATCAGCATCAATAAGCATATATGTATAGCTTACATCATCACGGATCCCAAGAATATACAACCAAGGATAAATCACATCAGTTGACTAAGACATGCTTCTCTAATCATCCTCACAGCCAAGCTCAAAGTATAACATCCATTCAGTGGCATTAATCAAGTTAGCATATTCCTTTGTTATATAAAATTACTTGCACAATAGTTCAAATGACAAACTCACCCATTGGACATGGTCAAACTGCTAGTGAAGGATGAAGGCTAGAAACAAGGTTGGGCCAAGGGGTTGACTTGTCTAACTTAACTCAAAAATACTTTGGACTGGGAGAAGGGGGAAGCTACAAACTCTATGCTGGACAAAATAACATGGGGAATGGCTGTGCCTCACAAATGGATAAGTTGTTCAGAGAGTGTTTATTCAACTTAGGCATCATGTCTACATCAAGTTGATCCAGGTTCATTAGGATCATTCAATTTCACTTCATGGCCTTTTTGGCGTACATAACCCTTCGGATCTCAGGTGTGCTGATAAGCACAACTAGTTGCAGCTTGCATCCAGGGAATGTTTTCAAATACATATAAGGTCAGCAATTGTTTAGATATAACTTTTAAGAACCATTGCTTTTTGGACCTTTCTTATACTCTTCGAGGAGTGTTTCTTAGTTGTTCATCGCTCTTGCCCTTTTTTTTGTTTCCATGGGCGAATTTATAAGTTTCCATAGGTAGAACATGAGCTTTCAGTTTTAGCCAACAACATCTCAAGTGACTAGGGGGAGTTCGAGCCAATGCCAAACATCGGGACAACCGACCAGAATGATTTAGGCCTACAATCCAACTCACCAAAGGCAAGTTTTGTCACCAACTCAGAGCCGAGACACTGAATATACAGGGATGCGGTCCAAACACAAAGGTAGAAAAATGGGGAAGTCCTCAGTATCAGAAAGTCAAATGAGACAGGTCAAGCTTTAAAGTCAAATAGGAAAGTCATGTATGCATGGAATCAAGTGTGTATGGAGCCTACACTAGCAGACAACTGGTGTCAGGAAAGACCATATCCATGTAAGGTGAAAAACCAGTGGGTTTTGTTAAATGACCTAAATGTGCAAGCAATTGTCCATTTTATGATTTACAATACATTTTAACAGTTTGCCACATCAGGAAAAATATACCAAGCAGATGCTGTGAACATGACTAAATCAACAAGATAATAATCCACAGTCAGTGATAACATATCCATAAATCATACAACATCATCATAATAATAATCATCATACATCATATGAAACACTGTTGCAATACATCTCTAAGCACTAAACTGAAACTACATGGGATAAAGGGTCACATCGGTCATCAAATTTGAACTCTCAAGGCTCAGCCTTGACACAAGGTCTAACATAAGTCTGAATAATATACTGCTTTGTTCATGAGTGATCCAAAATGTACAATCATCATAGCCATGCTCTGAATAATGGAAGCTCTAGAATGTGCAGATATTTGCTAAGCAAGAATAGTAGCCCTTCTACTATGGTGTGATAACAGGTAGTTTAACAAATCTACAAGAAAGACAAATTGTTTGTTGGTTTTCCCCATTGGGGTTTCCATGGTACATCTTGTGTTCCGTTTTTCATGATTTATTGTAAATCAATCTATTGCTTTTTCTGATTCAGTTTCATGTGTTAAATTAAGACTAGGATGAAAATCAACAAATAAATATCAATCAAATCGAGAATACCGTACGGCCACGGTACGGGCCATATAGCCTCTAATCGTTCTGATCGGGACTGTGGGAGGCAGCTCGATCGTGCTTGAGGGTCTAGCAGCTTTGTGTTGTGATTAGCATAGACGTTATCGGGCTCAGAAGCAGAGGTTGTAGGGAGGCTTGCTGGCTTGGATTCGTTCAACACGTGGAGACCAAGATCGATGTGGAGTTTGGCAATGGCAAAGAAGTCGGGCGCTAGGTGTGGATTGTGCTGCAAACAGTGGAGCCGAAGCGTGAGAGGACGGGCTGAGACATGGATCGAGAGCCCGAAGTCAACCTAGGGAGATCATTAGAGCTACGAACAGAGGCAGCCGCCATTCTGTGGACGAGCCAATCTACAACAAAGAGTCGGTTGACGCAGAGGTAGACCAGTGCACTTAGCGCCACGGGTTGTGTAGCCAGTCACAAGTCAACAAGCGAGTTGGCTCGGCATAGAAGAGACGGACACATCGTGAGTTGGCATGTGAGTGGACTGAGCAGGCAATGCCGCTAGCTTGGGCATTTGATCGTGCAGACAAACAGCCATCAGATCTGGAGCTGGACAGAAGTTAGGTCGACGAGCAAGGGTAGCACAAAGCAAGTAGAGTGAACGCTACAGACTGTGTGAGGCGGATTGCTTGCAGACAGGGAAGATCGCATTGGTTGGGAGGCTGGAGTGTAGTTGGTCGTGGGTGGACACATGAAAGGCAGGTGCTTGCTGACGACAAGAGGATTTGGCAGCAGTTGGCTCGATGGTAGAAAGGGTTATAAAGAGAATGGGTCGGTTGTGGTGGTAGTTCAGCCGCCAGCAGAGGAGGTGAATGGGGCAATCACTAGTGACGACGAGAGCAATGCAATGTGGCCCAGCCAACGCGTGCGGATGAGGCCAGGACAAAGCTACTGCAAGCAGCAATAGGAGGCAGTTGGGTACCACAGGCAGCTGCACCAACCGCCTAGGGAAACAGGTCAACAGTGGACAAACATCAAGCAACCCTCGGCAACGGTAGAAATTTTGTGCAGGGATAGAAAGCCCAAGGGGCAGCCCAGAAACTTCCCAAAAAAATTCGAGCAGGCCCTACTGAAATTTCGGCCAGTTATCCGGAGAAGTAGGGTCGCAATTCTGCAGGGATTGCAAAGATGGCATCCATTATCACGTATGAGATGCCACTGATGGATGAGAAGAACAAGATGCCACTGATGGATGAGAAGAACAGACTTCCAGATTTGAGTCCAGCACAACTGGCAACAGGATCTTCCAGTTCAGAGAGAGCAGCTATAGCAGCAAAGGGTGTGTTTGATCCTTGAGAAGGTTCTTCCAGAAGTACCTACCTCTCTAAGAGGGAGTGTTAGACTTTGTAGCTAGCGCATACTTCTACATGGGGTGTCTAGCATGTAGAAGTCATTCGAAAAAGTAACTCTCTAAACCGACCTTGTAAAAGTGTCTTTTGTAATACTTTATGTAAAAGGGTCAATTGTATTTAATGTCACATGGTATTGCATGTCCCATGGTATTTTCCTATGTCACATGGTTCGGGGTCGAATTCGAATTCGATGACCTTGAAATTCAGTTCAAATTCAATTTTTTTTATGAGGTCCGGCATTATGTTCGCCAAATATACATTTTTTCCACATAAATATTTATAACATAGTGATGTGATATAACCATCATTGTAATATGTATATATAATATATTATATATATACGATATAACTTATATATTTTATAACTTATGCTTTTACTTACCCTACATTTAATAATTAAAATTAAAAAGAAATCAAACACAGATTACAAAATCCTACAGGCCTGCCCTATATTCAATGATTATAATTAAAATAAAATTATTAATCGAACAAAACTTACGGTTGCGAATAAAAGACTTCACGATGCCTATGTTTGTGTTTCCCAATTACCTTGACGACTCCTATGATTATGAATCCTTAAGCATGAAAGTTCTTCATTGTTCTCTAGCTTTTCAACTCTGCCCTTAAGGTTTTGGTTTTCTAATTGCACTTCTTTTAATCTTTTGATTTGCTCGATCAACCTCTAATTACGGTTCCCTAAGCAAGAAGCTCCTTGATCTTTCTTTGATAACTTCATGTTGAATTCCTTCACAAGATCTTGAAACTCTTGTTCTAACTTTTGAAAATACTGCTTCTTCTCCTTGGACTTCCTGATTTTTGCAACTAGTTTATGAATATGATTTCTTAGGCGAGAGATCTCGTCCTCTTTTTGAGTGATGACCTTGTCACATTCTTTCTGTCGATCATGTAAATTTTGTATTGACTTCTAGCTATCTTGAAAGATCACTTATGATACGTCCTTCAGGTCATCTGGTGAAGGTACTATTGAGCATGATTTCATAGTAACATCGTGTAATGTTATTTTCTTCCTTTTATATGAAAACACCAAAAAAAAAATTCTCCATGTTCAAAATGAATTTACCCAGTGATTCTAACCAAGTTGAACCGAGAATTATGTCAACATCTTTTTTATACATAGTTGTAACATTGAAATGAGATGTGTATTTATAATCATCAATTGTTACATGTAAGTTCTTAATTTTGTATTCATTACCAAAAATTCCTTGTTTTTCGATTATAATGGGCTCTGGAATCATTAATTGATTGGCCAAATCTACATTAAAGTAATTTCCCTTAAGGACTGCATCAATAATGACGTCAACTTATTTTTCTTGAATGCTCCCTTTGAATCTTAATAACTCAAAGCACGAGGATTCAATACCTTTATAAACAAATCTTCCTTCCTTCTGCTTTAAAATCCATTTTGTTTTCTTCGAAAATTTTCATCAAGGAATCTGATTATGAAACTTATATCTCCCTTTAACACTTAAAGCTTTGGTACTTTTCGTAATCTACTTTTTCTTAAGTGATTTTATATATATTAAACAAACTAAAGATTTTTTTACTTAATATATTTCACTGTATTAAATAAACTTTGTAAAAGTGTGCCTTTATAATTATGCCTTATAATGCACCCATATTGTCCCTCTTTCATAAGCCGTCGTTTATAATTTAAACTTATAATCCTTTAATCTCAAAAGGAAATATAAACTTTATGATTTATTCCACTTATTCCTGATATTCGCTTGTATAAACGTATCCCTTAATTTTTAAATGATATACTAAGTTTCGGGATTTTCCTTTAATATACTATCATTTTCCTCTTTCGTGTAATATCTAAGACTTTCATCTTTATAAATACCACCTTGCGTCACCACCCTTTGATGGTGTAATTTTTAACGAGCATTCCAGCTAATTTTTTAAAAACAAAATTATCTAAATCTTTATTCTATAATCCGCTGGAATTGATGTGACTTTAACTCAATTGCCAGGATGCCTTGTGATTTCGATTGTCCCCCCCTCACGATTGTGACTGGCTCTCAATATTCCTTTACGTGGCATTGATGTTCCCCAGAACTTATGATTGGCAGTGAATCGGTGACCGATGGCAACAATGATTGGGATGGAATTTATGACCAAATGTCACCCTATAGTTTAATAATAGCACTTTTGCACTATTTTTAATTGATACTGAGATGTGGTTGTTGATTAGTGGTTTCCTCCTTGAGAGCGGCCAAGAAAATACTGTATGATGGTGGATTGATTCCTTAGGTTGAACTATTGTAATGGCGGCTTGGTTATTTTTCAAACAGACGGCTTTGTGTGCAACAGCTGCTTCGAATCAATGATAGTCACATGTTTCTTTTCCACGTTGGAACTACAGTGATACTGTAGCCAAACAGAGGAATGCCAGTGTAGTAATTTTCTTGATTTCTGGGTTTCTTTGATCTCGCAATGAACTAGTATTTCTTTCTTCGGCAGATAGTGGTCTTCCTTCAACCGCATTTATTCTTCAAGAAATTTGATTTTGAAATGGCCAAGAGCATGTTGTGGTCAAAGACAAAATCTAAAAATAAATAAATGTGGCCAAAATCCATGTCAGACAACGTCTGAGAAATATGACCAGAGACCAAATCAACGTGAAGCTCCAATATCACCGGTAGAACAATGTTTGTTTCCTGAATATGCACAGTAATTCAATAATTGAATATCTTGAATATCTAGTTTATGTAGTACAACAAGTTATAATCCATAAAGGAAAAGTATATAATAAATGTGTAAAAATATGAAATGATGAAATACAATGACAATGTGACAATGTTCTTATAATATTGACTGGTCACAATAAGTACTTTCAATAGGTCTTTTATATAAGATATGTCCTTTAGTTAATAATTAATAACTAATTGTTAATTATTATTATTATTATTATTATTATTATCATTACTATTTAATGTAATTGTTATTTTATTGTTATTTGTTATTTATATTTCATTGTGATTTATTCTAACTGATTTTTTTTATAAATTAATTCTCACTTATTCATTTATCAATTATATATTTATTACCCTTTATGTGTTTCAACCATCTTCCATTCCTATGTTGGATAATTTTGGATATATGAAATATTAATAATTAGATTGTATCAGATCCCCTTTCACAGCACTTATGTTGATTCAACCTTTTTCCTACACATTTATTAGAGTTACTCAGGTTCCAAGTCTTTGACCACACATTGGATTTTGGTCGTTTAATTTCAAAATTTCCATTGAACAATGTTTACTGCTTGCAAATTGAAGAAATAACAAGACCAGCACATTCCTAAAGTCAAAGTGTGAATAAATCTGGAACACAGTTGGTATCTATAACATAAGGCCTACACATCCACATCATGTGTACCATCTCTAGCTAGAAAAAGGAATTATCTGTGATATTCAGTGCAAGAAGGAGAAATTTGTAAGCACGGACGCCTAGAGAAATCTCAATTGTCACAAGCCGTAGAAAAGAAAGTTTGTTCCAGAGGTTAACATTGTCATCATTTGCACCAAAGTTAGAAAAAACAATCATAGCAACACAAAAACCATTGTATCATTGTTTGAAGTCATCAATCAAGGCAACCATTGTTGCAAAAAGCTGGCAACCTATTGACTACTAAGGCCATTCACAATAAGAAGTCACAACCACAATGTATGCATTGGCAACCTGTCTCCAATTCTATGCACCTCCAAGTTGTTGTCCCAATAAATGTTGCATAGTCGTCGATAGATATTTCCCATTTATTGTTGCCAAATTCGAGAATTTACTACGTAAGTATATTGGCTAAGGCAATCAAGTAAAGAGCGCATTTGTTATAAGTCATACCCCTAGCAATGATCAAGAGTATTAGGGGCAACAAAGGGTCTTAACAAATGACCACAGCTATTATCTATCGTGACCTTACCTCAACGTGAAAAGTATATTAATCCTATGAAATATATTAAGTTGTTGACCTTACCTCAACGTGAAAAGTATATTAATCCTATGAAATATAACAAGTGAAAAGTAACAAGTGATGCAAGGTGATCTATATAAAGTGAATCATCAATATATATAAACTTATAAAGTGATTATAAATCTCTTCCATTCTTCATACATGTATTATTTGCTTATAAAAATGTAGATTGAAAAAAGTCAAGTAAGGAAATTTTAAAGGAAGCTTAGATGTTGAACTTATCATCCCCTATATCACGAAAGTCATCAACACACAATACCAACACCATCTAAAATCAAATCATAGTGGTCAACCATTTCACAATATGACAATTATGCTCTGTGATTTGTTACTAGCATCGTCTTGTGTCTTCAACCATCACAACAGCTCCAAGAATGAAGAACCTTGAGAAGGCATTGCAAGGCAAACTGAAGACAGCTTTTTTGATGAAAAGTTTTGAGCAGAAAGCATCCTTGAAGGGAGAAGCAATGTAATGAATATAATACATATAAATAATAAAATAATAATAATGTTCATTTAATTAACTAGGAGACACAACATAGTCGGCATAACATTTCACCTTCGTGACTAGTCAATACATATAAGTATACCTTTAGATCACTGAGAATTGAATCAATTGCTTACTCTTGATTCATACGATAAATACATATTGTATTTTATTAAATGATGCATTCTTCATGTGTCACAAGGCTAATTGTATAAATCAATCATCTAACTTATTTGTCAATTATGTATTTATGTTAAAATACAATGGTGTAAAAATATTACTTCAATTTAAGCTCTAGTACGATACCTTAGCACGTTTGTCTCCTTTGCAAGCTTCCAACATAATTATTAATGTACTTCATATGGTTGAATTTGGGGCTAGACCCCTTGGATTGCAATAGAGATTCGTTTTGGAGGATCAATGTAGCAATTCATGGGTTAGAATGTCTTGCAGATCTTTTATCTTATTTTCCCATTTGCTTAATTGATCTTCACAAATAATGCATCATGGAGTGTAAAAGTGATAACCCCATTCCTTTCTCATTCTGTTATCCATGGAATGAAGTTTATTGATGCATTCTTTCTCTATGTTTGGTTAAATGCACATTAATTCATTCCGGGTAGTAATAAGCTTCATGTGTATCAGACTTTATCTACTCTAGTAATTTCCTAAGATACATTTCTGCAATTTGGAACATCAAGGGGATGGTTATTGCGGCATGTAATCTTCAGCATCAATAACCATTTTTCCTCATTAAGATAGTCTTCCATCGAATCCTTTAATTGACTCCATTCCCCAATTGATAAGACACTAATCTCCGGTCAATTCATCCACTTTTATTTCTAAAACGTAATATACTATTTTCCTGGAATTTACTCTTCATCTCACCTTGTAACTTATTGCCTAAAATTTCAACAACCCCATCATAGGGAAGCCCCCCTTGTGCTGGAGGAGAGCCAACCAAAATGTAGAAGAGGGTGGTGAGGTGACAGAGGCATTCCTTTTAGTTCACCGAAGGCCTCACTTGAGCTTTTAGGATTTTATCTCTAGAGGTGAGGGTTTGTGAGGTAGCAAGACTATATGCACAAAATATTATATGGTGAAAAACATGGGAAAATAAAGTATCAACAGTAAAAGTATCCACAACAATAGTTGTCCAAAGGTTGATAGCTATATGGAACGACCCTAACAATGGTTTTATAAGTGATGTTCAAAACTGCAAAGGACTAGAAGGGACTACGCAACAAACAAAGGAAGCAAATGTAAAAGTGGAGGGTCTTATTATATTTATTATATACAACTCCATGGAAATGCTTTTGCACAAGTATAGTAAAGAAGTTGGTCCCAATAATGTTTGTCGAGGTGGAATTGCTTGGGAACTCACACCTCTACTGGACACTTGAGCATAGAATACTCTTAGCATATTTGTAGATACAATAATTTTCTTAGTCACGTTTTGTTCCGATGCAAAGGTTCCTTCAACATCCTTTATTCTCCAGTCCATGTTTTTAACATTATCCACAAATTATCCCTTCCAATCTATTCATCCAATTTGATAGTCCTTTTCTAAACAAAATATGATATCACATCATAATAAAGGCATACAACTGCTCATGGAACAGCCTTACAATAAATATTGTTTTGTTCTCCTCATGTAAAAGGGCAAAAAGCATTAGGATGTTTACCACCATGCCATCTATTTTTGTTTCAGTTGTATATCATTATTCATATTTCGCAAAACTAGTTTTCAACCAAGAAAAGAGAATAAAATGCAGGTCCAAACATTCAAGACTCTGTGCATAGACCTTCATATTCATTACCCCTCTTGTTTCCATCCTTTATGCAATCTCTTAACCAACACATAATATGCGGGTATTAACAACCCCTTTTCTTTTGAGGCCATATATTACATGAAATAATACAAAATACATCATCAAAAATAATGATGCAACAATGACTAAGCCTTCCTACACAAGCAAGATGGGCATGCATCTTCTAAGGAGATGCATAATCATAATCTACGATATACTTCGTAAGCAAAGAGAGCCTAGCACAAATTTGAGTCAATCAATAATCCAAGAATCTACAACAGTACTAGCAAACCTTGCTTGAAGGGGGAAAAGAAAACTTACTGACAATAAACTAGTTTCCCATTCATTTTTCCACAAATTCAAACTTGATAATACAGATTAGTAAAATAATACAGGTACCTGAGTTTCAATGAGGAATGGTCGTGAACCATCAATAATCACCGTAAGAGCTAAACCAGCTAATACATCCTGATCGATATTTCGCTCACTTATGTAAAGTTCACTTGGATTTCCAATAGCTTGGAGACCATCCCGCCCCATTTCTAACACTCCGATCTGATATAAAGCAAATAAGCAAACACCAATAACAAGCGTCTCAGTTGCTATACCTAAGTCATTACTATTGGGCACAAAATGTCCAACTAAGGATTGACTTTCATTGGCATAAAGAGATACATAAACCAATTAACTATGCAGTGTTCAAGATAAGAATCCATTAGCAGAAATAACTTTGACCAAAACAACATACATCATCAATAACAGTGCATAAGTAAACAGATGAAATAATCACTAGTAGATTGAATAATGAACATTGAATATCTATTCCAATTACCAGTGTAGCCATCATAAAAGGAATAATATTATAATAACAATACTAGTCCATCGTCACAACCATAACCACAATAATGTACCAATTTATAGTGGGACCACGACTAACTAGACAAAACAAAATGTAAAGTATGTCCCTTAATATGTCAAGTTCTTACAGGAACAATGGGTGTACTATGTGGAAGATCAGAGACCTACCACCACCTTCATAAACAAGGATAAGCATAACTAGCAAGGAAAATGGAGAAAGATGGAGAAAGACAGTAAGAGAATTTCAAGATTCCCAGAAGAGGTATCAGAACCATCCCTGTATCTCATAGTATTTCGTTCTCTTGTCTTTCATTGGCATCTGGCAGTGTGTGAGGATCTCTACTATGTTTACCCTATTGAAAATATATCTTAGGTTTGTTTTTTATAATGAGGTCAATTATGTCTCTCCCTTTTATACCATGTTGAGTGGTAAGGTGCATACGCAACTATTGGCCTAAAGGTTCTTGCTTCTAAAGGATGCCAAGTCTCTAGATGTAGTAGGATATTCTAATTTTATTTTCGCTTTAATAGCAAGGAAAAAGAGTATATAACTTCCATTGGATATAACCTTTTAATTTTTTATTTGTTGATATAAATACTTTCTATCTATACAGAGTATTTTTCCAAAAAAAAACTAGTTCCTACACTCTATTATGTCTAAACAATTCAAATGATAACTTGTGAAAATAAACAACAAAAGAGGAATATTATAACTAAGGATCTAATAAAATAGAGTTACAAATTAAAGAAATGCATCAGTGCAAATGTAGACCTCATCGGTTGACCCAAAACGATTTTTAACTGCTCTCAATATACGATGTGACAATAAACGATCCCCCTGCAAAAGAAAGAGTGAAAATTATAATTAACAATACAAAACCACAATGTGCAATCATACTCAAGCATGTATAAAATTGCATTTCTCCATCTACTGACTAAATGGTGTCTAAACAAGTATTAGTTTACTTATAACAATGGAAGAATTGAAACACAGAATATACATAAAGATAACGTGGTTGTTCAAGAATAAAAATTACAATGAATATGCTCCTTGCTAGGCAATGACTCTAAAATTGACTTAAAGCTACTTCCACCTTGTAATGTATTTATTTTCATGAGACAAAGACAACACCAATGCTAAATAAGAGAATGACCTCCAAATATAGAACCACATCCACAATATGCTCCAAAACACGAGGCCCAGCTATATCTCCAGTCTTAGTCACATGCCCCACCTGCAAATATGGCACAAGTCTCTTTGTTCAATAATACAAAACAAAATAACTATGTTTTAACAAACAAGGATACCAAAAGTTGATTAATTTCTCCACAATGTCTCTCTATAATGTCTAACTTAAAAAGGTAATATTTGTCACCTTAAATAGGGAAATGGAATTGAGTTTCATAAAGGACACAAGTTCTGCAAGACGGATATTTTTAAATTCAAGGAAATGAGGGAATGAGACATCTATATATAGATGAAAAGAAATCTTTTCTTATACATAACAAGCATAGCGATGTACAGGCAGCAAGTTCTAAAAATCTATTGGGTTTTATCGTTTATTGTTTTAATAATGCTTTTCTATTTTTAGGTACAGATGGCCTAAAAGCCAATCACATGCCCCGCCTGCAAATATGGCACAAGTCTCTATGTTCAATAATACAAAACAAAACACTATGTTTTAACAAACAACAATACCAAAAGTTCATTAATTTCTCTATAATGTTCATCTAAAATGCTACTAACTTAAAAAGGTAATATTCGTCACCTTAAGTAGGGAAATGGATGAGATGGGACACATTGCTAGGAATTGTCCTCAGGGAAATGGATGAGATGAGACTATTCAAGTATCAGATGCTGCAGTTGAGATGAGATGCGACACATTGCTAGGAATTGTCCCAAGAAGAAAGGCAACAAGAAAGGAAGCAAGAAAAAACATCATGCTCATGCTGTAGAGGATGATGAACCTATTATCACATATATAGCAGCCGGGCTACCATACATTATTTTTTTTATGCCAGTACACTATTCAGCCAGTTCCCTTACATTTGAGATGCTGAGATGAGCATCTATATTGGATCACTATCAGATTTTGGACAGCAGTATGTATTCCCCATGCCATGACTGAGTCTCAAGACACTCAGAGAGATGACCGATGTAGCCATTATCCCATTAGTACAGAGCAGTCAGTGGTGCCCAGAGTTACAGCAGCAGTTTCAGAGGACAGATGATGGTACAGGTTGATGAGCATTCAGGTATTATGACTCAGCAGGTATATCATTGTGTTATGGTTATATTGCTTTTATACTTATTCTTATAGCATGTCTTAGCACTTAGTGTCATGATCTGACGATCATATAGATATGTGGACCTAGTTGATCTTATTATATATATTATATTGTCCCTACTCAGACTTAGAAGTTCACTATTCATACTCATTGGTTTTACCCTCCTTAGGGAGAATAGAGGTGATCATTCCACCATACCTTGACTTGCTAGTGTTGGCTCCATTATTCATTGTCTTCATCCATCCATTGCCTACCTTTTAGTTTATCACCCTGACTTACTACTTGACTAGTGGCATGGAGGACTTTCCCCCACTGTAGCCTCTGTATTGGATGAGCTTCCCTGTTTATTGTGTCTCGGCTCTGAGTTGGTGACAAAACTTACCTTTGGTGAGTTGGAGTTCCTTGGAATTCCCCCTAGTCACTAAAGTTGTGTTGGCTAAACCTGAAACTTTTAGTGCTGCCATGAATACAAAATCTGGAAAATGAAATGCTATATCTTGTATGAAAAGCCCATTCATGCAATGCGTTTCTAAACACACATGAATGAAAGGCATGCCAAATGAAAATGGCCATGAAAATAAAATGTTATATGTTTTGGAAATGTAAATACCTAGGTAAACAAGCTGTCCATGACACACCTAGAAGTGCTCAGGTAAACAAGTGCCTTAAAAACACACCTGCAGCAGAAAGCCTAAAATAAATGTAAATCTATGCAATGTGTTTATAAACACGCATAGACCAAGGCTATGGAAACTCCAGGCCCAAAAAGCAATGGAACTTAAATGCTATATCAAAACAATTGCTGGCCTTATTTGTATTATGGATTGTGCGCATATGTTAAAGGTGAATAAACCCTCTTTGAACAACTCATCCATTTGTAAGACACCGCCATTCCCTGTGTTGTTGCTCATTCAGTATATACTATGGTGTGTATTCCCTTTCCCTTTGCCAAAGTGTCACAAAGTTAAGTCAGTCAAGGCATCCGTTAGCCTAGCCAGTTATTTTAGCCTTCACCCTTCACTAGCAAATTGATCACAGCTATGAAGTGAGTATGATCTTGAAATTCTAGTCTGAGTAATAATAATAATTAATGACATTATATATTTGGATTTAGATCGCCAGTAATGATTACTTTGTGTTATAATTGTTATTTGAATAAGTTGTAGAGCATGCATTAACCTTTGACACTTTGCAGCAGCTTCCGATGATGGTCTGAGTTATATTTGGTCATGTTGACTTGGTCAAACCTAGTTTGACCAAGGTCAACCATAGGACATGAGATGGTTGGACCTTGTGATGATATGGATAGATGATATATGGTCTATGTACATATATATGATGATTCTATGCAGCATTTACAGGGTTATGATGATGATTCTTGGTTTGCAACAATATTTGATCATTTACAAATTATTATTATTTGCCCTGTTCTGGTATATTGGATATATATATTGATCATGCAGAGACTCATATGGTGTATGAGTACACATCTTGGATGGATTTGGACCTTCTGAGTCCAATGAGACAATTTGTTTTCAATTTCGGGCACTTACAGTGATTTGAGCCTCAGTAGGCTATCCCAGTGCAGTTTTGGTCTATCGGAGGCCCTGTCAGAGCAGATGTGATTTTTATCCGGTTGACCTAGGGCGTTGTGCTTGGAGGGGGTGGTCCAGCCACTTGTTTTTACCATATTACCCCCCTCCCGGACACATTGGTGCCCTCACCTTGACAGCGCAGGCACTCCAGGAGGCAGTTTGGGGCAGTTTCACACTTCCCGAGGCATTTCAGGATTGGTAGAAATGGCTATTGAGGAAATCGATTTGGGCTACTGAGGCAATGTTATGGCATGGGATGACCAGTGATGATGGATCGATGTCTTCCACACCTCCTCCAGCAGTTTCAGCTTCATCGGGGCCCGCATCCATCACTTATGGCACTTTCTAATGATTTCTGAGGTCTTTTGAGGCCTACGATTTGACCATGGAGGCATGATTTGGTATATTGATGACTATTTTATTATTATTGTGCTATGGGGATTGACCAAGGGTGGCTAACATTACCCCTTGGACCCACCACAAGCTTATTATTATATTTTGTTATCATGATTTGGTGGGATTCCCCTCTTCTAGGGCGATTTTGTCCACTCATATTATATTTTATTAGTGATCCATGTATTTTATTGTTGAGCTCATCTCAACCATTGATTAGACATTTGTATCTTTTAATGTTAGCCACTCATTCAAAAAGTGGTTAGGATTTTGATGCCTCTCCTTCCTATTTAAAGGAGAGAGCTTCTCATTGTAAGGGGTCTTTGGCTCTTGGATTATTGGTATAGAAAAAATTTCTTGTGGAAATTCTTGTGGTCTCCTTTGCATCTGGTGTTCTTAGATGGTGATTGGAAAGTCTATTGCAACCTAGCATTTGGAATTTGTGGTAAAATCTATCTATTTTGGAAATCATTGTCTTGTCTACGGGAGGGCGACTTCAACAAGGACGATTTTGCAAGGCTTCTTCAAATCGACTTTCTTGGCGTTTGCTTGTATCAGGGGGTTATCATTAGTATCATTGTGATCTATGCTATCTTTCTGTTACTTCTCTTGTGGCATTAGTCTTATCTCTTGATTACATCAAATCTAATATTGTTGACGTTTGTTGTGCAGGAGAGAGGGCGCATTGGCTTCTTGGACTAAATCGATTGCATAGAAAACTACCTCAAAGCTTCTCAAATTGATCGGGTTTGCATAGATCATCATCATCAAGGCATCTACAAGGTTACCGAGGTAAGATCCACAGGTTTGTTTCTCTTATCTTGATCCAATCCATTGACCTAACTCATAAATTGATAAAACCCTTATTTCTTCAAAACCCTCATTTTACATTTTTTCAAATCTACTAAGATCTAGTGGCTTCTTCGGTAAGATATTGAAAACCCACCTCTATAGTATCCACGACATCCCGGATCTATAGTTTGGTGGGGATTGGCTTCCATTTGACCCTCTTCCCAAGGCATTTAGCCTCTCCAAGCAAGGGCGCACTTCCTAGTTTGGAGAGTTGACCTAGATCTAGTATGTGGGTAGTTGAGATCCCGTTGGATTCATGATCTACACATCCAATAACCTACCCCCAGATTGTCACTTTTCTGATTTCTACCTTGTGGGCCCTATTCCACATTTTAAGGGATTCAATCCCCATTTTGGACCACTTGGTATCTTCAAACTCAGATCTAGTAAGATCTAGCCATTGGATTGCCTTGAACTTGTAGATCCATACTCTCACTTGCTTAAACCACTTAGATCTAAAGTTTGGATGCCATCGGACTTGTCTTGACCCCACTTATCCCACATTTTAGCCTCCTTGGGTAAAGTCGCACCACCTTGGAGGAGGGAGTTGTCCCACTTCTAGGACGTGGGTACATGAGATTTTTGTGGATTTGGAACGGGAGTAATTCAAAACCTAGGTCTAGTAGGTCACTTTGTCAAATCTTGCCTTGGGGATAGCATTCCCTGTTTTAAGGGATTGTGGTCCACTTAGGTCAAACCTAGATCTAGACCTATTCATCCATCAAGACTTTAATTGCCCACTTGTCTCATGCAATAGGAGTCTTTAACCACAAGTCAACTTTACTTTGACTCCATTATCCCAATTCCCAAGGCACTGGTCTCTCTCCAAGTCAATTCGGCTTTCCTAGATTTTTGGATTAACTTGTGGTTTGACCCTTGATTGGTGAGATAAACCCTTTGATGCCATCATACTTCATGATCAAGCTTGTCACTTGTACTAGTTAGCCCCAATTCAACCCCTAAACTACCCTGCATTGGACACGGTTCCCAAGGCATTGGATTTTCTCACATTGAACTAGTACTTTAATCATGGATCCTATTTCACAAATCATAAGTCGCTTTCACATCAATAATGAACCAAAGCTATACTCATTGAACCCCTCACTTGTCTTGTGACTTCATCCTAAGGTCTAGGATAAACCATACACCTTACTTCACTTAGAATTAACTTGATTTGGTGTCTTGGTTTTGATCTCTCCTGTCGGGAGTAGATCGGGTCTCCCCCTTTGTTGTCTGGGCTAGATAACATAAAGTGAAGGTCGCCTCGACTGGCGTGACAACCATCTATTGGAGGTCGAGGTGATCGTGGTTGCACCCTTTGAGTTTCCCTTCCCTATTGCCATCCATGAGTGGATACATCCATAGGGGTAACTACAGTTTGGGTGATAACAGAACCAACTAAGAAGAAAGCAAGGGAAGATTCTTGAAGTGATGAAGAATATGTTCCGATCTCAGCACTTACAGGTACAGTCTCACTTGGAAACAATGATTGGCTTGTTGATAGTGGTGCTTCTAAGCACATGACAGGTTTCAAGGATGCTCTCAACAACCTCACACAAAAGGACTCACATCACAAGGTCAAACTTGGAGATAATTACCAATATCCCAAAAAAAGGGTAGGAGAAGCTTCTTGCAAGCTTGAATCAGGAAAGCCTATCAAGATGAAGGATGTCATATATGTACCAGGACTGAAGAAGAATCTACTTTCCATCTTAGCATTATATGAGAAAGGATTCTGAGTAGCATTTGTCAATGGCCAAGTACTTATGTGGCCCAAAGGTAAAACATTTGATGATGTAGTAGTAATTGGACTGCAAGAGGGAGGATTGTACAAACTGAAACGACAACCAGAACAAGCCTTGGTTCATGAAACTATGGAACCAAGTGAATAACGGCATAGAAAGTTTCCTTACATCAACTACAAGGCATTACCAATCGTAAGCAAGATGATGAATGTCCTACCCAAGATCCAGACTAAGCATTAAGGCATATGTAAAGGATGTGCGAAAGGGAAGAATGTGAAGAAACCATTTCCAAGCAGTGATAGCAAAGCCAAGGAGATTTTGGAGCTTATACATCCAAACGTTTGTGGACCTATGTCTTCCAACTCACTAAGCGAGTATGCTTAGTATGTTTCTTTTATTGATGATTATTCTCGCAAGACTTGGATCTATTTCTTAAAATCTAAAGATGAAGTATTTATCAAATTCAAAGAATTCAAAGCCCTTGTAGAAAATCATACTGAAAAGAAAATAAACACCTTAAGATCAAATAATGGAGGTGAATTTACTTGAAGAGATTTCAAAACATTATGTAAAGATTCAGGGGTTAAAAGGGAGATGAGCACTCCCTACTATCCACAACAGAATGGTATTGCAGAAAGAAAGAATAGAACGTTAATGGAAGCACTGAAGGCCATGATCCATGATCAGAACCTTCCAATCCACTTATGGGCAGAAGCAGCAAGAACAGCAGTATATGTTCAAAATAGAACTCCCCACCGTATACTTGAGAACAAGACACCTGAAGAGATGTTTACAAGAGGAGAGAAGCCAGAAGTTAGCCATCTCAGAATATTTGGCTGCCATGTATACATTCATGTTCCAAAAGAGAAAAGAACTAAGTTGTAGCCTTTAGGAAAGAAGGGTATCTTCGTTGGTTATAGTGATTCATCAAAGGCCTACAGAATATACATACCAGGCTTCAAGAAGATCGAGACTAGCAAAGATGTAACCTTTGATGAAGATACAACCTTCAACAAATCAAGGCAGATCCACTCCGACGAAGTACATGAAGAAGAACCTGAGACTCCCAAAGTTAGAGATACAATAATGGAAGAGCAGATTCCAGAAGAACATGAAGACCATGATATGACTGAGCCACAAAGACCTATAGATCCACCAAGAGAGGTGAACAAGCACAAGCGACAACCAGCCTAGGCACGAGAGATTATTCAGGATGCAGAAAAGTATGGTGCTCCAGAGGAACTTCCAAAGAAAGCAAGAGACCTCGACCATACTCCTATTATGTGGCATTACTGTGTGACATCATTCATGCAGAACCTTCTAGTTATGAAGAGGTCGCTGAAAAGAAAGTATTGAAGGATGCTATGATCGAGGAATATCAGCCGATCACGAAGAATGATGTCTGGGAGGTGGTTCTAGGACCAGAAGGGAAGTCAATAGTATCTTCCAAATGGATCTACAAGATAAAGCATGCGACAGACAGAAGTGTCGAGAAATACAAGGCAATATTTGTCGCTCAAAGATTCTCCCAGAAAGAAGGCATAGATTATGAGGAGACATTTGCTCCCGTGGCTAGAAACACTTCAATCAGATCTATACTTGCTAGAGCCAAAGTGATGAAGTGGAAGGTACATCAAATGGATGTGAAGACTACCTTCCTGAATGGCATAGTAGAGCAGGAAGTGTATGTGCAGCAGCCACTGGATTTTAAGACACATGACAACCAAACTCATGTGTGCAAATTGAAAAGGCATGGTACGGTTTGAAACAGGCACCCAGGACATGGTACGGCAGAATTGATGGGTTTCTAATGAGCTTGGGCTTTACCAAGAGTAAAGCAGATTCCAACCTTTACTACATGGTTGAAGAAGGAAATCCAGTGATTCTACTGTTGTATGTAGATTATTTGTTTATGACTGGTGATGCGAAGCTCATTGAAAAAACAAAGAAGAATCTTGTCGCAGAGTTTGAGATGAAAGACCTGGGTATGATGCACTATTTCATAGGTCTTGAGGTGTGGCAAAATCCGGAGGAACTTTTCCTAAGTCAGGAAAATATGTGGTAGAGATCCTGAAAAGATTCGGGATGGATTGTAAGGCCATGGACACACCTATGGCATCGAATCTAAAGTTCTTCTGTGATACTTCTTTAGAACTGGTGGATGCCACGGTATACAGGAAGATGCTATTTGTAGATCACTAGTGTTGATTAGTCTTGACTATTCTAAAGACTTCCAGATCTTTTCATTTGCATCGCCAGACACCATAGCCGAAGTTTTGTTGTCGAAGAATCGGGATGGCCATGAACAACCTATAGCCTTTATGAGTAGAGACCTACAAAATTCTGAACTTAAGTACACCATCATGGAGAAACAAGCATATGCCTTATTCAAATCACTTAAGCATTTCAGAATGTACATTGGATACTCTAAAGTTATAGGGTATGTTCCTCATGCGGCTGTTAAGGATATTTTGTCACAGCAAGACTGTCTTGGTGCAAGGGGTAAATGGTTCTACAAGATCCAAGAGTATGACTAACAAATCAAACCCACCAAGTCAGTTAAAGGTCAGGGTTTAGCCCCCATGATAGTTGAAGGGAATGAGCAAGCACTAGGGATGGTATGCCAGAATAGTGAGTCAATATCGGTCACATCAGCTGAGCTCCGATGTCTTGAACAGCCTCCTTGGTATGCAGACATCATTTATTTCCTAACCAACCTCACTTGCCCCAATCATCTAATTGGCCACAAAAGAAGGGCTTTGAGGTTGAAAGAATCTAGACTGGGATGGAAGAATCCAGATGGTCTAATTCTTAGATGCATTGATTGTTAGTTTTTGTACCTAGGGAAGTGTTCCCCTGGTGACTTTATGCCTAAGTCACTTAGGAGGGGGAAAACGTGATCCTCACATTAAATGACTTGAGAAAAGCATTTATTGAGACTTTATAAACTTAAAGTCACTTTTTGATAAATTTTAAGTGGGTGAGGGAAATTAATTATTTATGAGAAGTAAATGGAGCATTTAATTTCCACCGTTGATCTTATTCAATCTCATCCATTGGATTAAAACAACCCAAGGGTTTGATCAAAAAGGAATGAGGGAGGCATTCATTCTCACTTTTGCTGATTGAAGTGAAGAGAAGAGAGAGAGCTTGGAGAGGGCACGAGTATCGAGGCACCTGTTGGGAATTTAATGAACAGTACGGATTCCTAGCAGCATTTTTCTTCAATGTGCATGCATCCCGAGATAAACCATTCAACAGCAAACTGGGCATGAGTTTCTAAGTATTTTTTGGGCACGAGTTTCGAGGCAACCCACAAATTTCAAGGAGTTTTCTGGCACAAATCCCGAGGACATTGGCACTGTTTTCGAGGAGTATTTGGGCACTGAAACCGAGATTCTAGGCACGTATTTTGAGACAGGGATAGGCTGCACAGAAATCGAGACCATACAATACGATACTGTACCTTCCTGCACGCATTTCGAGGTACACATAGGCACAAAAAACGAGGCTTTTATTTGGCACAGATTTTGAGATACAATACAGCACAGAAATCGAGGTAAAGGACAACACAGAAATCAAGGGTACGGATTTCCATCCTTTCTCTCAACACAAATTTTGGAGGTGATTATTTGCACAGTTTTCAAGGCAACTTCAGCACACTTTACGAGGCAGTCTTCAAGTGCATTTAATGGTGGAGATAAGTTTACATTTTCACTATAATGCTGTCCTATAATTTTACTGAAGAAATAGAATCTCTCTCTCTGACTGGTTTTCCCCATGGGGGTTTTTCCAGGGCTATTGGCCGAAATTCCTGGGTTTGATTTTTTTTAATGGTGTGCTTGTTAAAATTAATTTCTGTCTGTTAAAGTGAATTTTTCAGCGTGTTTAATTGTCTGCAATTTTCATAAGAAATTTCCAGCCTATGCAAAACCGGTTGGGAATGAAACCACTGAAACAATGACATAAACCAACAAGCTGGAAACTCGAAAAAATTTACATTGATGAGCCAGAGCCCAAAAAACTCATGGCTGAATTTCATTCTGGATTTTGTGGAGGACATTATGTGACCAAGACAACTACCCATGAAATCCTCAGAGCAAGGTACTGTTGGCCTACTCTGTTCTCGGATGTTCACAAACACGTCAGAAGTTGCCAACAGTGTCAACTTTTCACAGGGAGATAGAAGTTGGCAATCTTGCCTTTAAAACATGTAGTTGTCCAAGCCCCTTTTCAACAGTGGGGTCTTGATTTCATTGGTCAGTTTAAGGATAACTCTAACAACGGTTATACTTGGATCCTAACTACCACTAATTATTTTACCAAGTGGGTGGAAGCCATCCCCACGAAAGCGGCAACCGATAAGGTCATCATGGAATTTCTAGAAGATAAGATTATTACTAGGTTCGATGTGCCCGCTAGAATCACAACCAATAATGCTAAGGCATTCAGTTCAGCTAAGATGTCTTCTTTCTGCTTTAAGTATGGCATCATCTTGTCAGATTCATCCAATTACTATCTCCAAGGAAATGGTCTGGCCGAATCCAGTAATAAAAACTTAATGACCATTTTTAAAAAGTTTGTTAGAGATAATAAAAAAGCTTGGGATAATAAGATCAGATTTGCATTATGGGCAGATAGGATCACAAAGAAAAGTTCAACTGGAAAATCTCCATTTGAGTTAGTTTATGGACTTGATGTTACTCTAACCATCCACCTGAAGTTACCAGTGTATCAGTTGCTTGAAGAGTGTAGTACAAATCAGGATGCAGCTCCGTACAGAATAATTCAATTGGTTGAGCTAGATGAGATCAAACGAAAAGCAGTTGATCAAAGTATTAAGAATCGGGAGAAAGTTAAGAAAAAATTTGACAAGTCATCAAAACAAGAGTATTTCAGATTGGTGACAAAGTTCTGCTTTGGGATAAACAAAGGGACAAGCCTGGGAAGCACGGAAAGTTTGACAGTTTATGGACTAGCCCTTATCTCATCCACGAAGTAGCTGGCATGAATGCTTTCTTCCTTCGCAATCTGGACAGCAAGAAGTGTACCCTCCCAGTCAACGGAGGGCTTCTGAAATTGTTTTACAGTGAAAATATATGATTCCCAAGGGGGCATCTTTGTATCATGATTTTCTAAACCTTCATCCTGCATTTTATTTCCTAATTATATTTACTTTTATGCTACCATGTCAGAGATATGGATCTAGCTAAACTAGCTTACTTATCTATGCAAAACAATAATATATCAACAATAAGTACAAAAAAAGAGAACAAGAGAAAAGAGTACACCAGATATACATGGTTCACCCAATTGGGCTACGCCCACGGGAAGGTAGTCTTCTCTTATCTCCAGAATATCTCCCTCAAGCTTACAAGAGAGCAATGCCAATAACCCCAATACAATATAGCAATACTTGTGTGAATAAGTAAAGATCACGATGAGTGATGTGACTCGCTTGACTCTATTATATACTAAGAGATGTTATTATTTGTGTATACTAACTTTTATTTTTGTACATTAGTTTAATTTTTCTTTTGTATATTAGTTTCATTTTCATAATAAATGTTGCACCTTAGAAGTTTCATATGGTTATTTTTACATATACATATGACTGATGCACTTATGTGTTCATGCAGGAAACTAAGATTATGGAGTTCTCGAATGATCTCCTTTCATAAAAAGATCAATCACACGTCCCACAGTTGGAGCCAGAAGTTACCACCTGAGATGCATTCAATTGGACTTTCAAGCAAGGTGTCAAATAAGTGTTGGACACAATGGCCACACTGAGAGGGGGGGTGAATCAGTGTGAGAGCAATTTAAACTTTTTCACCTTCAATTAATCAATCAGAGTTTATCTAGCATTATGTTATCAATTGCAACATCATATTCATCATAAGCACAATAATCACATCAAAGAGAGACACAACAATATAAGTAATGTAAGCTTTATTTATGGTAATGGAAGACTTCAATCTTCGCGATTACAATCAGCACCAACTGATGAAAAGAGCACCAACTCTTGTAACAGGACCCAGCCTGCTTTTCTCAGTTCCAACTGAGAAGGGGTTGAGGAATCCAATCCCCTAGTCTGCAAGACTCAGCTTGTAAGATGATGTGAATCTGTCACTGTACTGCCTCAGCCACAATCCACTGTCAATTATCCAAATCACTGTCAACTGTACAAACCACTGTCAGCTGTCCACACCACAGTCAACTCAATCAACTGACAACAAACTGCTTATATCCCTTGATCAAGAATCTACTCATACACATCATGCCAAGTCAACTGACCATCAAAGATATCCAGGAGTCCTGCTATAGTCACATTTGCCCTATCATTTAGTCAAGTCTCTGTCAACTGTCAAAGTGCTGCTGCTGCCATCACCTCATATCATTTCACTGTGTCACAAACTGTTCATATACATCATATCACTCTAGCACATCACTGTGTAAACATTGGCTTACTGTGTGTTGAATAAGTCACTGTGTCACTGCATAAGCATCATCTCATTGTATGCTAACAAGTCACTGTGGAATCATTATATCACTGTATGCTAACAAGTTCTCTGTATGAGCATCGTATCATTGTATACTGAAATAGGTCACTGTGTAAACCTTGCATGCATATATATACTGTGGATTATCATACATACTCTAGATGATCATACAGATTGTCACATTACTACGTAAATCACTAACTGAACATTCATGCCATCACTGTGTAAATCACTGACTGAGCTTACATTATCATACACTACTATATCATTTTAGCTCATGTACATCACATATCATACTGTCATCATAGATGGGTATCACAACTAACTGTACATCATTGTATATCATCTATCACTTTACACAAATTCTCATGCTAACTGTCAGCTTGTCATTTATTACACACACCATTCTACTGTACAGTACTTGTCATCATATGTCATCATACATCTTTTTACCACTCTGCATATACCACTTCATTACTGTTTGTGCAACTGGAACTAGGGCATCATCCAAGCCTAATCATCATCATCATTAATAACATACCTTTATTACTGTATGTGTAACTAGGGCATCATCCAAACCTGTGTTTCACAGATCTTCACATCACTCTTCATTCTTTCATAAGTTCTGTAGCAGACATCATCATTGTATCAAGCCATCAAGCATCATTGTATCAAGTCATCAAGCATCTTCACAAGGTATCCAACACCATAGGCTATGCATGACCTAAGTCACCTGGTTCGAGTTCGTGTTCGAATTCGGCGACCTTGAAATTCGGGAAAAAATCGGCACTTGAAATTTTGGCGATAAAAATCGGCATAAAATTCGGCATAAAGTTCGAATGACTTAAAAATATGGAAATTAAAAAATATATGAATTTTTTCAATAAAATTCATTATGCTCATTAAACTATGAACATTAAACACATCAACAAATTAACAATGAACATGATAGTCATAGAATCATAGAAATAATGAACACATCAACATTAAATGAAGTATGTACTATGAACATGATAGTCATTGAATCATAGAAATAAAAATATGGCAACAGGAATGATTGAACATATATTTTGAAAACATTGGAGTCTCCATGATCATCTTGATTGAAATTTAAAAACATGTTCATAAAGTGATAAAACATAATATTAAAATGTCAATATTTAAGTAGCAACTATTTAGCAAAATAGCATCCCAAAAAGAAACTAGAACTAGAAGTCTAGAGACTAGAACGAGAACACAAGTATTATTCTTGTCGTTCTCATGGCCTACTTGAAGTTGATACATCAAAAAGCTCTAAATCATCAAAAGCACTCGGGGGAGTGAAACCACTAGAAGCACGATCACCATTGGATTCATCACTGTCATTGTCAAGATCATCTTGATCTCTTAATTCATCTTGAACATACTCCGTCAAAGGACGAGAAGAATTTGTCTCATCTTTAGCCACATTGCTTAAAGCCAATTGCAAGTTACTGCGAACATAAACAAGATCTCCTAATTTTCCCGTTAACAATCTGTTTCTTCTCTTGGAATGAATATGGCTAAAAGCACTCCAATTCCTTTCACAAGCTGATGCACTTGATGTCTGGCTCAAGATACGAATTGCAAATTTTTGCAATTCTGGGGCTCCTGATGCATAAAACTCCCACCACACTGCTGGAGCAGCCAAAGTCTTATCTCTCTTCGCTGCCATGGTTCCAAATAGGCCTTCTTGTAACCTGTATGCTCTAATCTGGGATCTAATCAAAGTTGCAATAGTCTCATCTGGATGCATCCTGTCAATAGCCTCATAAAGTCCACTCATGACCTCCTCATCTTGATGTCTTTGTATCCCAAACAATGTAGGGTCCAAATAACATGCTGCTGCATGTAATGGGCTCTGCATCATCTTCCATCTCTGATCAACCACCTCCCATATCTCTTTATAATCAGCTTCCACATTATCAAAAGCATTTGCAATATTTTCCTTGCAACGATCCATGGCCTCATAAATAAAACCCATAGAGGGCTTATCGCCATCAACCATGCAGAGCACCTCAACAATTGGATCACAAGTTTTTAGAACTTTTTGAGCATTTTCCCAAAAGCTATTGTTGCTTAGCAAAATCTGTTCAACATGCTTTCCCTTTGACTCTTTTGAAAGCTGAGATCTCTCCCACTCAGTAGTGCAAAAGATACTTCTTATGCTTGTTTTTTCCTCAACAACTCTTTTCAGAGTGATGTAAAAACTAGCAAACCTTGTATCACAAGGCCTCAACAACTCTCTAGATGCATTTTTCCTGTACAAGCTCAAAGTGAGACGATGGTTAATGATGAAGTTTGCAGTAGTTTTTGCTCTTCGGATTGTCTCATTGATCCATGGAAATTTGGCTAAATCATGCAGCAATAAATCCAAGCAATGAGCTGCACATGGGGTCCAATAAATAGTTCTATACTTCTCCATAATCAGCTTCCCTGCACCAACACAATTTGAGGCATTGTCGGTGACAACTTGGACCACATTTTTCTCCCCGACTTCTTGAATCGCTTCATCCAAAATGCTGAAAATGTATTCTGATGTTTTCACATCATTCATTGCATCAACAGCCTTCAAAAAATATACCCCTTGAGGACAATAAACAAGAACATTAATCAGTGGTCGATGGCATGAATCAGACCAACCATCACTCAAAATCGTGCAACCTGTAATCTCCCAAGATTGTTTAATTTCATCCAACCTGCTTGTCACTCTTTCCTTTGTTTTTTTTAAGAGGGTGGTCCTTAAGGCTTCAGATCCAGGAGCAACATACCCCTTGCCAAAATCAGCAACCTTTTTAATTGCATTTTTAAAATATGGATTTCTTGCCACATTAAAAGGAATGGCACATGCATAAAACATTTCAGCAATAGAATCATCAACTTTCTCTTTGTCTAAAGGTTTCCAAAATGTATTTAGTGTAGCTGTTCCACCTGTTGATGCTATTGCTGGGGTGGAAGTGGAACTTGAGCCACCAAATTTTGAGGTGTGAGAAGCAAATTCAGGTGAAGAAGAGACATCAATCTCTCTCATAACTCTTTGCCTTTTTGCTTATCTTTTTCTCCTTTCTGCTTTTGATTTGTCAGTATCCTGTTGCACTACAACTTTCTGTTCATCTGATATTTTTTTACATTTTTCTACACCACCTCCACTGCCATTACTAATACCAAGAAGGTGGTCTGTCTCCCGAGTTAAGGAGCCACAAAATTTGTGCCCGCATAGAAGACAGGTAACATATAACCCTTCCCTCTTGACAAATTTCCATGCCTCTGCAGAAGATTTATGGGGGGGCATTTCCTCAAAGTTTCTACAGAACAAGTGGCCAGATATGTATTTAATGGATCATTTAAAATTTTCATACAATTTACTGCTAAAAATTACCATGATAAAATTAAATTTTATAGGGTGAATGAGATTGAGAATTTGATGGTCTGATACATATTAAATTAATATTTTGATTGGATACTAAACTGCCTAACAGCCTACAGATTAAACTTACAGACTAAATAAAATATCTAGTCTATAAAATTGAACTGTAAATCTATACAATAATTAATGAATAAAATTATTTGAAACCTGGAAATTGCCAAGCTTTGGAAGTGTAACTGTAGCTGCACAGTGGAAGTAACAGTAAGTCGACAGAACTTCTTTGCAGTTTTGAACTCGGGCTCGGCTTTCTCAACTGGTCAATGGTCACCACGAGGTCTGAAGTTTGAGCTTTACACTCTGCAATGCCGCACGCGATCGGAATACCTATGCCGCAGTCACGTTGTGCCCTCCTGGCTCCAGCCTCCAGCAACAGCCGCACTATTGTTCAGTGTTCACGGGCTATTCACTAGCATCGGCACTCACTCGGCCGCTGCTATTCACGGGCGTCCCAACACTCACTCGGCAGTCGGCCGCACTGCTATGTTCACAAGCTGTGCCTGTCACGAGCTATCTCGAGCTCACGAGGTAAGTAATATCGCGGGATAAATAATGATCGAGCTCACGAGGTAAGGTAATGTGCACGATGAATATCGCGGGAGAAATAAAGCCCAGGCCACGGAGGGAAAAAAATGCGCGGTTGTTTTTCATTAACCCGCCAAAAGCAATTACATGTGATTTTTTGGGCGTTTTTATACGAAATTCGCCGATTCTATGGCGAATTCAATCGCCAAGCAGTTCGTCGAGCACGAAAAATCGAATTCGCGTTTGCAATCGGCGAATTTCATCGAACCGAATCGGCCCGCTCGAAAAAAACGGCGATTTTCGAACTTCAAGGCGAAAAATCGCCGAACACGGTGACTTAGTGCATGACAAGGCATAGGAGTACATGTATCATTTACCACTTCATCATTTTACTTGACCTTGAATTATTTGTACACTATCATACTGTACCCATTCAGACTGTAAAGATCTTAGGCCCCAACTGTGGAAGAATTAGGGCATACTCTTTATTGCTACCACGTGTTCTCCACAATATTCTTTATTGCTGCTGCTCCAACTTGTATATGTCTCAAATTCGGATCTACTGCTGATATTACTGCTGCTGCCTGCAAATTGAGAAAGACACTACTGAGGCAGCCCTAAAACCATCCGAAAATTGACTGCTCATTCACCGAATTTATCAGTTACTTGGCTGCTGCAAGTACTGCTCCTCTAACCCCAAAAAGAAATGTTCTGCTGAAACTGTTGACCCGCAAAAAAAATTTCACAAAAAGTCTATCTGCTGCTGCCCTAGAGACTGTGCACCCAAAAATAGAGAAAGAAAGAGACTAAAGAACTTTCTTCTTACTCCAGCTGCAGCCCCACAACAAAAATGAAAACAAAAATTGAAAAATGCTGTCCATTGTAGCTGCCTGCTACAGTACCCGAAAATTTCCTCAGAGCTGTCCAAATTTTCACACCTTTTTGAGTGGGAGATCAAGTGTATTTATACTAGTTTTCCACCGTAAACTTTGGAGCCGACTTGCTAATGCTTTTATATTTTTATTTTTATTTTTAATTTTAAATTCACAAATAGAGCTGACTTTCCAAAAGAATAATTTTTAAATTTGAATTTGAATTTATTATTTTATTTGATGTTGACACACACCTCTACCATTTCAAGGGTTCATTTTATTTTTCACACAAAATGTTTTGTCATTTTAGTTTTCACACAACCACTCCTATAGGTAAGGGTGTCCTCCATAACTTACCATCAAAGGGGTGCCATTAAGCCACTAGGGCTTCCATACACATGTCAACATTCCATGTGCAAAAGTTCCACCAAGGGTATCATGGTCATCATCAACTTCAAGGTGGGCTTCTTCAACATGACCACTTCATCTCCTTCAAGAGTGCAAGGATCATCAACCCACCATTTATGGGGGTGCCAAGTCTTTCTCATGCCCTAGGACCATCTCAAGGGTTCTAAGACCCCAACAACCCATAAATGACCGTGCACACCACAAATGACCATAGAATGGGTCATTTGGCTCATTTGGTGTTCCAAAGGCTTCTTTCATGGGCTTCTTCATCATGCAAGAGGCATGTTCATGGGTTTCATAACATGTCAAAGACCATATAAGGTCATCATCATCATACAAGAGCTCCATGACCCCAACAAGGGTTGCAAGGTCATCAAACCACCAAGCGTGGGTCCAAGGACTTCTTCGGAGCTTCTTCATCAAGCAATGGGCTTCATAGGCTTCTTCATCAAGCAAGGGGCTTCATAGGCTTCTTCAACCGCATTAACCACACCAAGAGACCTTCAAGGGTCGAGATCATCATGACATCACCTATGGGGTTGCCAAACCTTCTCCTAGGGTACCATGACCCCATTTGAGCATGAATGACCACATAATGGGTCATTAATGCTTCTCCAACCCATCTAGGGCTTCTCCTTCGTCCATCAAGGCTTCAGGACCATCTCCAGGGTCTTCAACGCCATCAGTAGGGTCTTCAACATCTTCAGCAAGGTGGTGGCTTCAAGATCCAACCTTGTGGGTACACGGACCTTGTCAACTGGGTACAAGGTGCTTCAAGGCACAAACCCACTCTGTAAGGGATCCAAGGCACTACAGATGGGACTTGGTGGCATCAATGACAACCTGTGGGGCCACTGCAAGTCCATGTTGGCATCAATGACAATTTTATCTACAATAAGAACAGGTTACATGTTATTTTTAAGTGTTCAGAATTTCAAATCAGGCCTTTTCAGGGCCCCATTTTTTTTTATTTTTAAAGCATGTCCATGCCCCACGAGGTTTGTAATAAGTTGGTCTAAGCATGGTCCTTTTGTAACAGGCTTGGCTTGTCTTAGGTTTATCTGTCAAGGGGATACTCTAGAGTGTTTTTTTCTTAGGAATTATACGTTGCGCTTGAGCGATGTACAATTCATGAGTTTTTCACTCACACCTCCAAAGCTGGAGTATTCACCTCGGTGGTCAAACCTTGGGAGGTTACTAAAGCTTAAGTGTCTATGTAATTTTTCATACTAGCCATCAATAATGCGTTGTACGGACACGTACTAGGTCCCCTAGGAGTTTGAGTCAATTCCGAGAAAAATAAATTTTTCCACAAAATTAGGCCATTTTTAATGCTTTAATTGGAAAATTTCAAATTGTGATAAAAGTGTGATCCGAAGGCGGAATTTGACGCAGGGATGCTTGCTTTCACGCTCAGAGCATCCTCTTTACCTGAGGACCCAGCATTCCTATGTTTTGGGCGATTAAATTATCCAGTGAAGCATTTTTTCTTATCGGGCTGTTATCACATCCATGTTAGCTGGAGCTACCATGCTGCAGATTGTGTGGTCAGGGACCATACTAAATTTTTTTTTCCAGATCAAAGATCAGATGCCTTCAGAGGGGGCATGCATTTTGTTCAGATAGCCCCGAGCAAAGATATCAGTGAGGACAGATGGTTCTATATTGGTCCAGACATGTTATACAACATTGCCTGCAGGGTCACCCTTCCTTGCCACGCTTTGCATGATCCCATTTGAGATAGTTACTTCGCCATATTATGATGAGAGCACCACAGAGTATTGCTGGTTTGCCACTTATTTCCCGGATTCAGTAGAGATCCAATTTCAAAGACAGCCTTAGCAGTAGCTATATGGTATGGCAGGTATAGCACTTTATGGTTTATTGCACATGTGGTTGTTTAGACTTGTTTATTTATGTTAGTACACGGACTTGACATGTGATGTTTGATTATGGTGATCTTGTTGTTTATTCTGTTGTGTATAGCCCTTGGTGATGTCAATCCACCTCATTTAGGAGGCTCATGTATATCCACACTGGTTCCCATCCCTGTTACTGGTACAGACTTGGTCATTTCGTCCTCCTAGGCAGCTAACTTTAGATCCACCTATCACTTCCTTCCATCCATCTGACTCATTCATGATTGATTTCTCCCGACTTGTACCTTGATTTGTGACCTTGAGGATCCCTTTCCCCATTGACCTCTGAGTATACCATGATTCCTTGTTCTTTGTGCCTCGGCTCTTTAGTGTGTGAGATGCATTCTCAAAACTGGAATTTGCTCTTGTCGGTTGCCCCCGATGTTGCAATGCAGTATAGGATTGTGTAGACTCACCGGGTGTTCCCCATTGGTCATCGAAGCATGTGCACTTACCCCCAATACTTTGCAGTATGAGCACCTTGATTATATCTATTGAGATATGTATGTATCCCAAAAGGGCCTTGATATGTAATGAAATGAAGAAATGTAAAAAAAGCCAAAAAGGCTAAGTATGAAAGTCAATGTACAAGTCCATGCAATGTGTTTTTGAACACACACAGACACAGGTCAGCCATATATATCAGCATTATATTGGTTATTTCCTCACCTAGTCCTGCGAGGCAAGGAGGTGAGATGGAGCAAGGGACAGCTATGCGAATTGTCCCCTAGAGTCTCAAGTTACGGCTTGCCGGACACCCTATTTGGCGACTCTAGAAAAGATCCTCTCGGAATCTTCTTAAGGCACGGATGTGAGTTGTGAGGTATATGTTAGATGATCAGCGGTGGTTTCCCTGCACTATACCCATTTGTGAGGCACCGACATTCCCTGTGTATTATCATGGTATGCTTATGTCAGTGGGTCCTACTCTCCCTGTTTACCCGAGGGGTCACATGGTCTTGGTCCTTGTCTTTCCTTATCTTTCACCTTGTTTATCCACCTCACCCAAAGTTAGCTAAGTGGTCAAGTCTGTAAGTTGTGCATAGCATTGAGTCTTTATTGGAGGTGGTGGACCCACCTCACCTTGGGCTTGTATTTATTGAGATTTTTATGTTTTGATCACCATATCATCATTATATTGATTTAAGTAATGTACTAACGTAAATAAGGAAGCCTTGATGCTTCATGTTGCTTACAAGTTTTCAGCCATGACCATTTTGGCCAGATTTGACTTGGTCAAACTAGGTTGACTAGGCCAAATATGGGCCCGAAAAAATATTTCGATCAAGATTTCGATTTTGGTCATTTATTCTCTTCGGGTCCCATATGAGCCTCCAAGTGTCAGAATTTGAAAAAGTTGAGGCAGCGATGAGATTTTTAATTATTATGGGTCACCAGTGACCTGTTTTAATTTAAAATCATGGATTTTGGGCAAATAATGTCTAATGGATGGATCGAGGTCGTTCAAGTGACCATATCTACCATATTTGGGGTCTATGATCACATTGCAGCAAACGGTTCGTCAGTTTGGGCATTATAAGTGGGTCAAAAGCCCAAATTACATCTTCAGCAATAAAAACCAGCAATAAATTAAATGGAAAATCAAATATGGCAAATGTAACTATTGAAAAATGGCAAATGCAATGGTTGGTTAATACAAGGGGGTCTTCTAAGGTAATGGTGGTAATGTTTGGACATCTATTATGTGTTGTGGGTCCCTCTATTTGTCCACCTCACCATGTGGGACGAATTTGCCCATGGGGGGCATTTTTCCACTTAGTGAAAACCCATTTTTTGTAAAATGTTTGGTGTCGGACCTTGGATGTATGAGTTAGGGGGCTAAAACAATGTATAGACACCCCCTAACATTTTATTTGCTTGTTGTATGGACCCCACGAAGGGCCCCTCTCTCCACTTGGGCGTTTTTTAGGGTAATTCACCCCCCCTCTAGAGCCATTCTCCTCCATCGATTTGGCACTTGAGAGAGTGCATCTCAACCATCAACTTTTGGAGGGAATTAGGGTTGTGTTGGGAGCATTCTTTACTTAAGAGAAAAGCTCTCCCATTTTTGCTTCTTCTTGGCACATTGTACACTTGAGCTTGATTGATAATAGAGCCATTTTTCACCCAAGTTCTTGAGAGTTTATGTATGGATGTGGATTGTTTGAGTAATATCTAGTTTCCTTAGCCTTGTTGAGTGGTTATTGTGGTGTTTCCATTCTTTCCTTGGCCAAAACGAATTGCAGGTGAAGAAGACAGCTGGAGGAGGGCGCAATTTTTGGAGTGGGAGCTCCACACTTGCTCATTTTCTCCAGAGCATTAACAAGTGGAGTTGTCATTGTTTAATGCTTTTCAATTCCTTCATTTTCAGTCATTTAGTTGCTAGTTTACTTAACTATTTGTTGCATATATTGATTGCATCTTATTTGTGGCAGGTGGCTAGGGCGCAGTTGGCCAGTTGCAAGCTCAAACGCCAATGGGGACATATTGTTGCTCAACAACTGAATTTGGGGGCTAGTCTTCGATCAATCTCATCCATCCATTCATTCCCAGGTATGTTCTTCCTGTTGATCTCATAGATTTCAATTTCACTGTGTGTGTTAAGCTGCAAATTTACATAAAAACCATAAAAATTAAAATATTAAAATTTCACCGTTAGAATTTTTTTCCTTCTAAACCCACTTATGAAACACTGTTAAAAGCTCATATCCAAAGTTTCATTGTTTTTCGCCTCAATCTACCCATAGAACTACACACTGGTATTTCACTGATTTCGCCCTCCTTGGGCAAACAGGTTGTTGGGTAATTTTCTGGGTTTTGGGTAGTTTAGATTTGATTTTAAAACGTCATTTTACCTTAAGAAATCAAGCTACCGTTGGTTGGGAGTGTGTGTAAACGTCAATTAATCTCTGCCCTAGGTCCACTAATCCATAGTTTCAACTCGATTCCTTGGGCGATTTACTTCATCATTTCACTTCCAATTCATTGTGCATCCTTAGACTATTTCAACCACACAATCACTTATCTAATCTCTCTATCTCATCACGTTTGATTGCTGGTCACTTTCTATATCACTCTCATTCTACCATTTGTGTCCATTTGTTGGCTGGAATCAAACTTAGGATCTAATCAACACTCATCTCTAGTTTTATTTTATTTATCTTTCTGGGATTTGGGTGTATTTTTGTCTCTCAACCATCACCGGTTGAGCGGGTTCTCCCCCTTGACTTGGCCACGTGCCTCGTCTGAAGTGACAATAGCCTTGTTCGGTGTGACATCCGTTCCTTGAACCGAGGACTTGGCGATCACTGGTTACACCTTCTTAGCTGCTCACCCTCTACCATCTCGGACAAGACACCTTAGATTAGCAGCTAGAGTTTGTGTGATAACACGGGCCTACAGAACGGAAAATAAATGCTAATGGTGCGACAAAATGACACCATATAAAAATATATTTATTTTAAAAAAAGGCAATTAACATGTGCCAAATGAGTTGGCATCGTATCTGTTAAGATGGGCGAATAGGTTCCTTGCTAAAGCATTGAAGTTTGATTAAATTAAAAGATCAAACATATGATAAATGAATCAAAGGATGCACCCATCCCTCAAGTGGGCGTCATCATGACTTGGCAATTCGTGATTAAGAGTGATAATTTCAATGTAGGATGCGCCTACCTCATGGAGAGGTGGCGCAATCCTCTTGGCTTGGTTTCTAATCACGTGCCAATCACACCAAATCAACGTCATTCACTTCATGTTGAACTCCCCCTTCACCATTCGCCCCTCTCTTGGAGAACACGCCCCCCTCTTTGTAATTCTCTATATAATGAGCGAGGTATTCACACCATTCGATATAAAAAGGTGGAACCTATACTCTTAAGCATTGCACATCTTTTGTGAGGAAAAATGAGCAAACACTTGATTTTATTAACTATAAAGGCGTGGGCTCCCGTCCTGGGATAATAGCCCACTAAGGAAAATACCATGAGAGAATGCTAGCATTCAAACCTCAAGATCAATCCTTTGATCTTGTTGGTTGCTAACCCTTGGTTACCCCTTGCTCTGTTGCTCTGACCCTACCCTTGCACCTGCACACTTCGCTAAAAGTTTGTCTCCAACCAATCAATGAGATCTCTCACTCACTCTGTGTGACTGCCGTGTCTTGGGATAATGGCCCACTAAGGAAAATACAATGAGAGAATGCTAGCATTCAAACCTCAAGATCAGTCCTTTGATCTTGTTGGTTGCTAACCCTTGGTTACCCCTTGCTCTGTTGCTCTAACCCTACCCTTTCACCTGCACACTTTGCTAAAAGTTTGTCTCCAACCAATCAATGAGATCTCTCACTCACTCTGTGTGACTGTTGTGCATCACCTCCTCTCACCTAAGCTTCCTTTTATAATATTAAAATATACAAATACCTTAGGCCAATACGATGGGTTACCAAATACTATGGACCCTCTAGATCACCTTACAAAAAGTAATTACAAAAGTACATTCACTTTAATAGTTCACTTTACTAAAGTGAATCTCCTAAGTTTGAGAGTCATCAATGACGACTTCCACTTGTTAGACAATGTCCACGTGGAAGTACATGTACGATGCTACAAAAATCAACAATCATGAGCCAAACATGAGATCTCTCCCCTCAAAATTGGGGAGGTCATGGGTTCAACTCTCTTGATACTCACAGGGTTAGGCTCCATAATTGGGTTCAAGTTTTTCTGCTCTTTGAGGAAGAAATCAGGATTTATACTCTCATTTGTTCCTTTCCTGTGAATTCTCTCGTCACGTTTGGTCAAAAATTAAGTTCATGATGGGCAAACAAAATCTGTGGGCTAAAGACAACTTCAAAGATCGTTTTTTATTATGCTATGAGGAAAAAGACTAGAAGCCTTTCGGAATGGTTCCTTTGGTGCTCATCTGGAGTATTTAGCTCGTGAGGAATTCCCTACCTTTTAATGAAAAAATTGGTCCTCCCTTCCAAGTGACTCCTCAGATTCATGCCCTTCTTGTGGCTTATAATTTCAAGCCTAGAGATAAATGTCAGCAATCCCTTAAGGCGATTTTGATTGACAAATCTAAGGTGTGGGGGTTTTTTGACAGGCCAAGTCAAACTGTCAAATTCCAGATGGGAGATGTGGAATTGGTTTCATTCTTCATCTTGTCGATACTCGCATTGTGAAGGTAAAAGCAAATTTGGGGACGTGACAAACAGTCTCGATTAATTCACATTATTTTACATTCCTAAGCTAGCAGCGATCAGACCCCAGATCCGGGTGAAAACCTAGCCCACACAAGCCAACCCCCACATGGCGCCCGCTCCAACCAGGTCCAGCCTACGGAGCCAACCCCCACATGGCGCCCACTCCAACCCCCACATGGCGCCCACTCCAACCCCCACATGGCGCCCACTCCAACCCCCACATGGCGCCCGCTCCAACCAGGTCCACCTGTCAGCACATCCTCCAAGGTGACAACGATAAGCTATTAAGGGAGCCTCTCCCCCAAGGCTCGGCATTTACTCGTCCTCATGCAGATCGCACTACAACGTCGGCTGATGGTGCTGGAACGCACCTGAAGCATTAATTCGCCACCCTTCTCAAGAATGCCAGCCAACGCCATTAATGCTCTCTGCAGGGTTAAAACATGTGGGTTGGGCTCTTCGCAGTTCAACGTCGACACTCGTGATTATTCCATCGCTCTGGCTCCCGCCTGCTTCCATTCTATTGATTTCCCTAAGCTCCTGGTTCAAGGCGTTCTCTGTCGACCTGCTGCCATGACGAGGCCAAGAGGCACTCCTCGTCGAGGTGGTAGCAGAAGAGATGTTGGGCGTCGACCCAGAAACATCACTGACTAGACAGCGATGGATGGTTATGCAGAGACAGTCTCCGCCTCCACCCGCAGCCTCATCGACAGTTGGGAAGCTTGCAGTCACTGCCATTCTGGCTCTAGCGAGGAATAGTGGTACCATCAACCACTACTAGTTAATTAAAAATATGTTAAACACTCTGGTGGAGGAAGTAGTGGCCAACTGGATGGCCAACACTGGCACTCTCAGGGATATCAAATTCAAACTGACTGATATGGCAGATCGCCTGGGGGTAATGGATACACATATGACCTTGGAGAATTTTTACCTTGGTCGTAGTAATGAGTTGGAAACCCTACAGAAAACTGTTGAGAATGGCGTGGACGCTCTGCAAGGTGATGGTTTGAAAGATGGGGACGCCCAAGTCAGGCAGAATGTTGAACATCCTTTGCATCGGTGGCCAACCTCGACCCAAAACAGAAAGGTGGCAACATGACTCCTCACGACGACACTACCAGGCCTTCTTCCCCTATTCTCCCCTCCCCAGGGTCGGTGGAAGACTACTATGACAGTTGTCCCATCATTGAAGAAGAATCGGACAAGCTGCATGCTGAAGCAAATCCCTAGATGGACTCCATTGGCACCGGGTTACTATTCTAACATCGAATTTTTTTGCTTTCATCATTTTTACAGTCTGCTTTTCAAACCTCTCAACATCAGTTTCATGTTTTTTTTAGCAAGACCCAGCTTCAATTGTGGGCAGACCTTCCCCATAAGGTCTTATTTTTGTATAATGCAGCTTTTACAGTATTTTTGAGCGAATGGGATGGTGGCTTCATTACTTGAGGCCTCCCCAGCCGGTGCTAAATCTTCCTGCTACCTATGTAAATTTAGCCATGTTTTTGTAAATTTCCTTAAAACCCAACTAGGGCTAAAAGCATGCAAATTAATTGCTACCAATAACCACACATGGATTTCTTCACTATGCAACAGAATAATAAATACTGAAAGAAATATCGCAGCAATCACATCAATAGAGACAATATGATCTTTTTGGGTATAAACCCCCGGACAAAACCCAAGATGGGAAAACCGGTGCAGCAGTATGAGAGTATATTTTATTTCAGAAAATATGGAGCATTTTACAAATCAAAAAATCAATTTTTCAGCCCACAAAGGAAAAATCGAATCACACAGAAATATTGAGAAAAAATTGTGAAATGGGCACGGATCCCAATGCAGCAACTCTGTTGAAATAGTACAATTGTACGGCCTGTTGTATGGATCTGTACGGCCTTCTGTACGGAATCCGTACGAAATGTACCACTGTACGGGCACCTCTGCCTGCTCACTCTGTGTCTCTCTCCTCTACGCTGCCTTCTTCTTCGAATGACTGCTCCTTCGTCTTCTTCGTCAAAACTCTTCTTCTCACACTTCTCTTTCTCCGTCTCTATCGAAATGCAATTGTATCCTCTCCACCAATTGACCTTTCTTTTATAACTCATTGGCTAAGTGAATAACCTAATTTCACTATAGATCTACGGTTGAGATCCTCCGGTGAAATCAATGGCCAAGATTAAATTAGCCATCACTTTATTATTTTTCACTTTCACTTTATAAATAAAGTGTTCCAATAAGTCAATAATTAATTAGATCACTTTAATTAATTTTCCAAAGTAAACTTAGGAAAAGTTAATTAACTACAATTGGCTTCCAATTAATGTCTTATGCATGCAAGGACACATGCATGCAGGAAGACCTTCCTTCGGTGTCACTTTCTAACACTCCCTCTCAACGAGGAAGGGATTCGGTAACAACCCCATCTTGTCTACGAACTTCACAAACTTGAGTTTGCAAAGTGCCTTGGTGAATATGTTTGCCACCTGCTCATCTGTCTGAAAGTACTCCAACCGAATGGTTCCTCTCTGAACACAATCTCTGAGGAATTGATACTGAATGTCAATGTGTT
Source organism: Larix kaempferi (assembly GCA_027924585.1). Taxonomy (NCBI): domain Eukaryota; kingdom Viridiplantae; phylum Streptophyta; class Pinopsida; order Pinales; family Pinaceae; genus Larix; species Larix kaempferi. The sequence continues at coordinate 465,639 of BSBM01000595.1, read as the reverse complement.
TGCTCCTGTCATGGAACACTGGATTCTCAGAAAGGTTGATACCACTCTGATTATCACAGTGAACTAACGTAGTCTCTATCTCATTCTCGAACAATCCTGAGAGCAACTTCCTCAACCACATCCCCTCACGTGCAGCTATGTTGGCTGCCATGTATTTAGCCTCTGTTGAACTCAATGCAACTGACTTCTGCTTCTTGCTAAACCAAGAGACAACCCTCGATCCAATGTTGAAGTAGCAACCTGAAGTGCTCTTCTGATCCTCTACACATCCTGCCCAGTCAACATCTGTAAACCCTGCCATCCATTGTGCCTCTGATGTAGCAAAGTATGTGCTTCGCAGCTGTCCAATGTACTCTACGAGGGTTCACCATGAACTGACTCAAAGAGTTGACTACAAAGCTAATGTCTGGTCGAGTGTTAACTAGATACATAAGCAACCCGATAAGTTGCCTATGCAGTGCAGGATCAAACTCCTTTGATCCCGGTACATCAATCTTCCTCCAGTTGGAAACTAGAGGTATAGCCATAGCTCTACAGTCCCCCATCCCTCTTGCTGACCACGCACTTCTGTCTTTCTCTCTTCGATTTGACCTCCCCCTCCCACCTCATACCCTCTCTCGGGGCCCACCCCGGACCATCTTTCGTTTCGACAAAGGAGACACGGACACCTTCTCCTCGACCCTAAGCCAAATACTCCCGTCAGAGACTCAGTTCTCCTCGCTTGACTCTACTTCCACTAAATACACTTGTCTTTCATCTGCCATTTGGGAAGCAGCACTCAAATCCTTCCCCCACTCTGCTCGCTCTACTTCCATCTTCCCAAAAGTTGGATTATGTCCCATGAACAAATGGTACGATGAGGAATGCAAAACTCTACATCGAGAGCTTCGATCTGCTTCCCACTCTCATCCCTCCTATTCAGACCTTAAAGCTTCTTATCGCTGCCTCCTCCGTCACAAGAAACGACTCTTTGTCTCTCAGAAAAGACGGGAACTATCCGCTCTCCTTACTTATTCCCCGAAACATTTCTGGCGTACCATCCTTCCTCGACACTCCCCTCTCCCATCTGACCTTGATCCTATATCCATGTTTTCCCACACTTCTAATCTTTATGATATTCCCGGACAAGCCCAAATCCAGGTTACCTGTTCACCCCCCTCCTGTTGCTTATTCTCAACCAGGGATATTAAAGAGGCCATTTGGATGATGAACAGCAGCAAAGCAGCAGATGAGGAAGGATACCAAGCATAGTTCTTTAAGCATGGTTTTCGTGCTTTGGTTGGATACCTGGCTGATCTTTTTAACCATGTAGTCCGTGAGGGTTTCCCACCGGCATGGTCATATCACATCATCCATCTGATTCATAAATTAGGGCCCAGTTCAGATCCCAATAACTATAGAACGATCATGGTGGGCCACACATTCTCGAAGTTGTATGCTACCGTTATCCATAGGAAGCTCTCCAATGACCTTGAACAGAGACACCTCAGGGTTAGGGGGCAAGCAGGTTTCCGACCGACTCACCGACCGACTCACCAAACCATTGACCACATCTTCACTTTGCGCGCCATGATTGAGGAAGCCCGACACCGTTGTTCGAAGGTCTACTATTGCTATGTAGATTTTCGGAAAGCTTTTGACTGTGTTCCTAGAGAAGCCCTATTCCAGAGACTCAGAGATATTGGCATCTCTGCAACCCTATTGACAGCTATTATGCGCCCATATGAGTCTGTTTTCGGTCGTCTTCGCACAGCCCATGGGATGTCTGATTTCATTCGGAGTACTATTGGGGTCAAACAGGGATGTCCACTATCTCCGACCCTGTTTGGGATTTACATTGATGAGTTGGAGGCATTTCTACACGAGCATATCCAGGGCACGGATAGTTGTCTTCTTCACTAGGTTTTGATATCTATTCTACTCTTTGCTGACAATGTGGTCCTCCTCTCCTCATCCTCAGAAGGATTACAGAGGCAGCTAGATGCCTTAGCTCTGTTTTGTGATCTTCGACAGTTGACAGTCAACCTGGGTAAAACCAAGGTTATGATCTTCAATGGAGTGAAGAAAACTTCAGACCTTCACTTCTTCTTCAGAGGAAAGGAGATTGAGATCACCAGCACCTATACTTACTTGGGGGTGCAATTCTCAGGCCCTCGCTTCAATTTGCGACCTGCTCTTCAGCCTCGGATCAACAAAGGTTATGGATCATTAGCCCTTCTTGAGAGACAGTGCTTCCGACATCACTTCCAGGACATCTTGTCCAAGATGAGCCTCATGGACACCTTGATCCGCCCCATTATTCTATATGGCTCGAAGATATGGGGGTCATCTTTACTTGAGTCAAACTGGGCCTCAGTTGAGAGAGTCCAGACCCTTCTTCTTCGCCGCATTATTAGATGTAAACAAACAATACCTTAGCACATCATCCTTGCCGAGTTCGGAGCTCAACCCTTTAGGCTCGAGACGGTTTTCAGTTTGATCTCACTCTTGCACCGTGTCCGGGGCTTTGCAGACTCGTTGGAGGGCAGAGACCGGTACCCTTACCTAGCATACTGCTCTTCTGAGGCTATTTCCCGTTCTACCCATTCGGGTCGGACCCGATGTTGGTTTACAGGGGTTTCAAATCTCCTAGAGGCAGTGGGTAATCAAGTGGATCGTCTCCCCCCTTTCCGATATTCATTGGATGCTCCTGGACACCTTTTACCCACTAGACAGAAACTGAACAAGACCATCCGGGAAGACATCTACAGGCAGTTCGTCCAGATCACATGGGTCAATCCTCCGAGAGGGTTACACCCAAAGATGGCCTTTTACGCAGAGCACTTCCTGGAGCTGAGAGACGAGCTCATTGTTCGACCCCAGTATACGTTTCGTCACTGGATGCATGCTCTTTGCATCCCTCTACGCCAGTTCAAAGTCGGTTCTCATAAACTTCGGGTAGAGACGGACCACCAAATTGATAGACCAAATAGAATCTGTCAAGTATGTCACCTACAGGAAGTGGAGACCGAGGTGCACTTTATTTTTAGATGCTCGAGCTACTACGAGATCAGAGGACGGTTCTATTGTTTGTTTAGAGACTTTCAGACTCTCGCCGAGTTTTTCAGGTACCCTGATGAGAGATGTTTGGCTCTCTACATGCAAGAGGCTCTCAGATTCCGAGCACATATTCTTCGGCCTCCCATCCGACCGAACCCCACGCAGAAGATCACGTAATTTTTCGGGGTTTTACCTTCAGACAGGGGCACCAAGAGACCGACTGATATCAGTACATATCCAGGCTCTAGATCAGTGAGGATCCGTGGGACCTCACCTCGACCCACGAGATCTCAGCAACAGACTCATCGCAGACTCCGTCCTGAGAGACAGGCTAGATCCTCCAGACCTCAATAACGTACGAACCCCCCAGGCAACGAGTTTGTGGGCAGTTTGCACTCTCTACTAGCCCTTCATCAGGACAACGGACTTTGTTGAGTGTTCTTCAATCCTCTTCTTTCAGCCTCGGATGTTAGGAGAGATGGGTCGGATCCTCAAACCCTTTTACTCCTGGATCCTTTCCGTTATGACATCTCCGCCCCATTGCGGGTTTTCTAGATTCGCGTCTGCAGTCAAAGCTCTCTTACTTCAGTCTTGTTCACTTTTTTTCACTCCTTCTTTTCTTTCTTCGTGCATTGTACCTTTTTATAGGAGACCGTTTGGTTCTCCCGCTTTGTACGGACATCGTTGTAATCAGCAGTCCCTTTGACCTACTTTGTGGTCATTAGTTGGACATTAATATAATTATCCTTATCCTTATCTACTGCATACTTCCCCTGTCCAATGAAGAAGCACCCATCTTTCTGCCGAACCTCCAGACCTAGGAAGTAATGCATCAACCCAAGGTCTTTCATCTCAAACTCCACTGCAAGATTGGACTTGCAGTCCCTGATCAACCTCTCATCTCCTGTAAGAAAGAGATCATCCACATATAGAACCAGTATGAGAGGTACCTCACCTAACAGGAAGTACAGGTTATGGTCTACCTCACTCCGCTAGAAACCCATCTCTCGTAGATAGTTGTCAATCCTCGAGTACCATGCTCGAGGTGCCTGCTTGAGCCCATAAAGAGCTCTGTGCAACATGCATACATGTGACTCTCTACTCTCTGTCTCGAACCCCTTTGGCTGCTCAATATAAACCTCTTCCTCAATAACTCCATTGAGGAAAGTTGTCTTCACGTCCATCTGATGAACGTGCCAACCCATCTTTGCTGCCAATGATAGGATAGTCCGAATAGAAGAATACCTAGCGACACGGGCGAAGGTTTCCTCATAGTCAATGCCTTCGTTCTGCGAATAACCCTTCGCCACAAAGCGTGCCTTGTACTTCTCCACACTTTCGTCTGTTGCATGCTTTACCTTGTAGATCCATCTGGGACCCACTACCTTCTTACTCTCTGGTCTTGGCACAACCTCCCATACCTGATTTTTCATGATTGAGTCATACTCCTCAACCATGGCCTCTTGCCACACATCAAGTTGTGCAACCTCCTGAAAACTAGAAGGTTCAGAGTCTATCAACTCTGTCATCAATGCCATATAGCTAAGTCTATTTGGTGGTACGCTCGGTCTGAAGGATCTCTGTGGAAGGCTCACCTGTCTAGAATCTTAAATAGTGGCCCTATACCACTTAGGTCGTGGCTTAGTGTCTGCCTGCTGCGACTACTGGATATCCTCCTCCTGTTGTTACTCATCCTCCCCATCAAAGATAGGAGGATCCTATCCACTTGACTCCCTCTGACTAGCAGAACCTGTGCCCTGTGTCTGAACCTGTACCTGTGACTCCTCCAACTTGACTCCTCCTGAGTCCTCAGCTGACTACTCATGTGCTGGTAAGTCTATAGATCTTCTCAAGGCTCGATCATCATCAAACTGGACATCCTTGCTCACAATGATCCTCTTGCGAGCTGGGATATAAACTCTATAAGCCTTGGAAGTCTCGCTATACCCAACTAGAAGCCCCTTCTCTCCAAAAGGATCTAGCTTCTTCCTAGTGTCAGCATGACGTGACAATAGCAGATACTACCAAATATGCGTAGGTGACTCACATCTAGCCTAGTACCTATGAATACCTCCTCAGGTGTCTTCCTCCCCAATGTTGTGTGGGGACACATGTTCTGGACACATACTGCAATCCGAAATGCCTCAGCCCATAGGAATAGAGGTAATCCCTGATGAACAGTGTGTTCCTTCCTGATCCCCTTTGATGCAAAGTACTCCACAAACTCTCTGCTGGTGTACTCACCACCATTGTTTGTCCTCAATATCCGGATCTTCCTCCCTGTTTGGTTCTCCACAAGAGTTTTGAACTCTCGAAACCGATCGAAGACCTCTGACTTGGCCTTCAGAAAATAGATCCAGGTTTTCCTAGACTAGTCATCAATGAATGTGACGCAGTAACTGTAACCACCGAATGAGTGTACACTCATCGATCCGCATACATCCGAATGCACCAAGTCTAAGGCTCCCTTGGACTTGTGCTCACTATCTGGAACGGTCTCCTGATGTTCTTCCCCAACGAACAACCCTTGCAGTGGTTGTGCTTGTCCTCCTGTACTAAAGGAACTCCAATGACTGCCTGTCTCAGATGCCTTAATGTACCATGGTGTAAGAGTGCCATCCTACTATGCCATAACTCACCATCACTGTTGTTGCTACTGACCAGAGCCTTTCCAGGCTCAAACTAAATCTGTAAACCTTCCCACTCCAAACCCCAATCATCCTGTCCAATTTCTGATCTGACCCATGTGGCCTGATATATACTTTCCTATCCAGAAAAGTCACTTGAAAACCGTTGTCTTCTAGTGTGGAAACTGATATGAGATTCTTCGTCATCCTTGGGACATATAACACATCAGCAAAGCTGATGGGTTTTCCAAACTCCCTCTGAAACGATATAGTGCCAACACCCTACGCCTGATACCGCGCATCATCTCCTAACTCAATATGGAGATTTACTCCACCCTCATTCAAGCTCTTGAAGAAAGACCTATGTGCTGTCATATGACAAGATGCACCACTGTCCATATACCAGACACTGCTACTGATGGAACTTTCCATGCAAGCTATCAAGCAAAAATCCTCCTCAAAATTCTCGTTGAAATCATCCACCTCTACAAAACCTGCCATCTGAGTGTTGTTCTTCTTCTTCTTCTTCTCTGGGCACTGGGAAACAAAGTGTCCCTGTTTGTGACAAATGAAGCACTTGACTTTTGACATGTCCAAGTTCTTCTTGCCACCTTTCTTCTTCTTCTTTGCCTTCCACTTACCTTTGCTCGATAGGACTAGAGCCGCTTCATCCACGATCTATGTAGTACCGTTGGATGAAGCTAAACCTTGACCCATGCGGGTCTTTTCCTGTGCGAAGTCATCCCACAATCTCTGCCAGTCAGGGAGCTTCTTCCATCTAGCCAAATCTGTCGGATCTGTGGGAGCACTCTTCTGATCATCAATGTGCTCATCAACATCACTGACATCAAGGATCCTGGTGATCCTCTCTTTCCAAGTAGGAAAGTTCTGTGTCCCATGGAGTCTATCATCAACTCTCAACTGTACGGCCATAATGAATAGTACCTGTAAACCCTTAGATAAATATGCAGTGATCTATCCAACCAACCCCCTGCTCTCTCTTTCAGTCTGCTCAGAAGATCTCTGATACCATCTAAATTTCAACCAGGGCTAAAAGCATGCAAATTAATTGCTACCAATAACCACACATGGATTTCTTCACTATGCAACGGCATAATAAATACTGAAATAAATATAGCAGCAATCACATCAATAGAGACAATACGATCTTTTTGGGTATAAAGCCCCGGACAAAACCCAAGATGCGAAAACCGGTGCAGCAGTATGAGAGTATATTTTATTTCAGAAAATATGGAGCCTTTTACAAATCAGAAAATCGATTTTTCAGCCCACAATGGCAAAATCAAATCACACAGAAATATTCAGAAAAACCTATGAAATGGGCACGGATCCCAATGCAGCAACTCTACTGCAACAGTACGGCTGTACTGCCTGTTGTATGGATCCGTACGACCTGCTGTACGGAATCCGTACGGACTGTACCGCTGTACAGTCATCTCTGCCTGCTCACTTTGTCTCTCTCTCCTCTACGCTGCCTTCTTCTTCGAATGACTGCTCCTCCGTCTTCTTCGTCAAAACTCTTCTTCTCACACTTCACTTTCTCTGTCTCTATCGGAATGCAATTGTATCCTCTCCACCAATTGAACTTTCTTTATAACTCATTGGCTAAGTGAATAACCTAATTTCAATATAGATCTACGGTTGAGATCTTCCGGTGAAATCAATGGCCAAGATTAAATTAGCCATCACTTTATTATTTTTCACTTTCACTTTATAAATAAAGTGTTCCAATAAGTCAATAATTAATTAGATCACTTTAATTAATTTTCCAAAGTAAACTTAGGAAAAATTCATTAAATACAATTGGCTTCCAATTCATGTCTTCTGCATGCAAGGACACATGCATGCAGGAAGACCTTCCTTCGTTGTCACTTTCTAATAGTTTTTCGGCTCTTTTAATTAATTTTACCACGGCAACTTTAAAAAAAATAAAGCTAGCCGCGATCAGAAATATAGCTCATTGGCAAGTATTTGGTGACTCCTTACTGGTCATAAACTGGATGAGGGGTATGGTGCAGGTTCTTAACACTGCCTTACAGCCACTGGCACAGCATACTAAGGACATTTCTTCTGAGTTTCAACAGATTTGCTTCTCACACATATACGGGAAACTAAATACAGAGGCAGACAGCCTTTCTAAGGAGGGGCTTTTCCTCTATGAAAATCATTTTAATTTAATAGAGACATATGATGGCCGTTAAGTCGCTTCCAGGTCAAGGACTCATTCTAAGCTGTCAAAAGGCATCAGGCCTATGGTTTTTTATTTGTTTATATTAAGGACTTTTTGTTTATACGTAGTCACCTTCTAGAGGTGAAGTCCATATTGGGCAGGCCAAGTTTAGTTCCTGTTTTAAGCTTTTAGCCTTTAAGGTGGGTCTGATCAGCCCTGAAGATGATACTTTTTTAGTATGTATGAATTGTTAGACCTGCTGAAGTTTGTGCTTTTGGCACCTGAAGACTATTATTTTTCAGCTCGAAATAAAAAGCATGTTTTTTCTTAGAAAATAAACATTTATTCAGACAAGAATATGGTGCCGGGAACTAGATCCACTCTAATAGCTATCAGAAAACCCAACCAGGGCCAAGGAAACAACCCTTAACCCCGGGGATATTCAAAACCAAGGTGCCCAGTCCCGCACATGCCTTGGACAGCCCAAGCACCCACCTCCAACCATATGAGATCAAAGTTACAAATATCGTGTCGACGAATATATCGCTGAGGGTCCAAAAAGAAATTATCGGATTTATCGGCGAAAGTGTCGGCAAACATCGACAATATATCGGCAGACTTAAAAAAATACAAAAATATTCATTTTTTTTCAATTTTCTAAACATCTAAAGCAACAAGAACATCAAGTAAACACATTACCACATGAATATGGAAAGAAAACTGATATATAAGATGTATAAGACATCTAGTGATAGTTCACACAAAAAATGAATCGTGTCTTGGATCCCGAGTCCCCGACTATTGAATCACCAAAAAAATACAATCAATGTATCTTATATACAATGAAATCAAGTAAATAAACAATTGATTCCCTCTACCCCTTTTACAAGCAAAGGTAATTGCTTTAGTAATGGCTTTGCCTCTAGAGCTAGAAGGCCCTAGCGGTCATGGGGGTTGTAGTGGACTCTATGTATATTTTAAATCCCTATGTATGTATATGCATATTTTTTATTAATAAATGAGCAAGGACATTTAAAAAAATGAATGTGAAACATAAACCATAAATAATACATGTTGGCGAATCATTGCCTATATTGGGATCCTATTCATCAACAACACCCTATGCCTCCCTCCTCTAGGCTCTAGTCCTTGCCTCTACCTTAAATCTCAAAGTTGATCCTCCAAGGACATTAGTCAACAACTCAACACCTTACAGTTTTGATGAAACTTCATAATCCAATCGTTAAAATAAGGTAGAAAAACTTCCCATGCTTAATAAGTGATTTTGATTGAGTGAAGAGTAAATTTTTATTAAGGTCGTGACAAAGGAGTTCAACAATCAACACGACCGACATCAAGGTACATTGAGGGGTTGATGTGCTTGATTAAATGCCAATCCCATACCCTCATACATGATAAAATCCAGTGGAAACTTTGTAATCCTAAACTCCTGAAAAACTATTAAGTCTGTTGAATTCTAAATGGGATCTAAAACTCTACTTTTTGCATATGAAGTCCAATGAGGTTGGAACCACTCTCAAACATCCTGAAACAATTAATGGTAATGTTAAAAATTTAAGTAAAAGGATAGAAAATGAAAGATAAGGAGAATATTACCATTTAATATGACCAATTACTAATGAAGAAGGCAACATTTATTATGGGCACGACAATTTTCGTTTTCAAAACACGGCAAATGAGCAAAAAAAAGGCAAAAAATCGCGATATATTAAAAAAAATCGCCAAAAAATCGCGATAAAATCGGCAAAAAATCGGGGAAAATATCGGCCGATATATTCCCGATATATCGCCGGAGGGTTGGCATCGCGATGTTGCCGATATATCGGCGATGTTTGTAACTTTGTATGAGATAGCCCCTTCAGCCTAATTATATATATTTCAATTTTGTATATATGACTTTAATCTATATATAATATATAATATTTATATGTATGTATTATTATATATTACTTTATAATTAAATAACAAAGATAAATATATTTAATATTACATTATAGATTAGTAGAACTTACATTATTAAAATCATTTTCATAATAAATATATTATATTACAATATTTTTATTAAAATTATATTATTTTATATTTTGTAAATTATGAATTTTGATTTTTTTCATTTTTTTAAATATTTTTTAATATATAATCTTGCCATTCCCAACCTGCCACTTTTTGTAAATTTGGACAAAACTTCTAACCATACCGGATACTCATATCCCTGCTCTTAATGGTCCAGCGTTCTGCAACCTTGTGGAACATAGCAATTCAGGCATTGCTCTATTATTTCTTGTAATACAATTTTAAACTCACTCACCTGGTTTGTGTTCGTGTTCGACAACCTTGAATCTTGAACAAACATCCATCAGTAAATAACAATGTGATAAAATTCGGCATTAAGTTTGAGGAAATAGACCATCCTAAATTCAAATTAAATCTTAATTTTAATAAATCTAATCTGAATTTAATGACCAAATTTTGAAATTAAACAAATATAATGTCAAATTTCAAAGATTTTATTTTGGATGCACATTAAATTCAGTGAGCAGACGTAGACTTTAACCAAAAATCATTTCAACATAACAGTACGTACTATTAAAGGATGGATGAAATTCAAAACCACTTCCTGCTCAAAACTAGTATTTCATTAAAAAATCCTATCTACACATGATCTTCCAGAAAATATTTTCCCAAGGAGAGAGAAAAAAACTTTCTAAAAATTATGTCATGTTCAAACAGATCAGCTACGAGCTGTGAAATATCCTTCCTACATTCTAATGCATTTCTATTTCACCAAGAGAAAATGACAACTCACCAGAAAAATTGGGATCTGCCTTTTCTTGGCATATAGTAAAAAAGCTGTTGCACATTCTTTTACCTGATATATCCAACTAAAATCATAAGGAAACTGCTCAAGCAAAATTCAGTACCAGAAACTGAGAAAACTTTTAAATTTTTCATTGAAATTGGAATATACTTTAATGTCTGTCCTTATTAGATTCTTTGATATAAACTTCATAAAGACACTGAAGAGGTTTAGACAAAATCTATAAAAGACTATAAAATTTGACTAAAATATTCAATGCATGTCAGAGATCATTTTTCTACCATGGTGAATTCCTACTCAAGTTAACCCACAAGGGTAGATTTACAAGTGTTGAGGCTTCTAAAACATCATCCCAACCAAAATTTAACAAAGATTATATTAACTAAACCTATCACAGACATAGCCAACAATTACAGTATATTTGGCAATTGCTTTTCCACAGTGATTACTGTTAATTTGTAGTGCAGCTGCGAGACCCATTCTCAGGGAGAATGGTACCCTATGAAGAACACACAGCCAATACTGAGAGGGGGGGTGAATCAGTATTGATCACTTTTGTTTATTTTTCATTTTCAGTCCTCCCTAAATAAACAACATTAATGCTTCAATTTTGAATAACAATAAGCAGTAATCACAACACACAAAACACAGTATTTATACTCAGAAAGGTTTTCAATTTATAAAATGATTTAATATTACATTCATGGAAGTGCTTCAACACCTCAGGAGGCTGCAACCTCCAAGTTTTGTCAAAGGATGCTACAACATCCAAGGCAAGCTTCAACTTGCCAAAAAGACTAATTAATCTTTCCCCAGCTCCAACCTACCTCCCTATAAAAGATTTCAAATCACAAATTTAACAGTACCAGGTCTTCATTCTGTCCAAACATGTCTTCATTCTGTTTCTTCAACTGCTGCTACCCTAGATCAAAAACTGTCTCATATAAGCTTATCCCTAGTCATCTTCATTTTGCTGTCCATATTCTCACCAACCTGCTGCCCCAGAAATCAGAGATAAAAAATTATTTTACTGATGCATCAGCTGATATGCTGCTGTCACCTAACCCGTCCTCCTCTTCTCAAAACCCCGAAAACAGACCTCACTTATACCTCCAGAACTCTTCCATACTATTTCCACATCCAAACCAACGATTTGATCTTTATTTATACTTTTTCTTTGACCATAACTTGTGGAGGCCGACTTGTCATTTCTATCAAATGATATTAATTCATTTTTCATTCTATCAAATAATATTTTTTATTTCCATGTTATCCTTAACATATACATGTAAATATATTTTTGCCACATCATCATGGTCTTTATGCCCGCATGGTCTCCACCCTTATGCCCGCAAGAACCTATAATATATGCCCGCAATGGTCATATGAAATGCCCGCAAGGGTCATTTTCATGCCTATAATATGCCCGCAAAGATCCTTGATTATGCCCGCAGAGTGCTTAACATTTTATGCCTGCAAGGGCTATAGAGAGATGCCCGCATAGGGCATTAAGAATGCCCACAAGAGGTGTATGAAATGCCCACAAGGACATAAAGAAAAGCCCACAGGCTGCTTCTATCACAGCCTTGTCATCAATCCTCCATGTCATCTGCCATGCCATCGCCTTGTTATTTTGCTTGTTATGTCATATGCCTTGTCATCATTTGCCATTAGTTATATTTTGTTACATACTTACCAGACTCGGAATCAGCAATCAATCGGTGAGGCAAAAGAGTGAAGAGTTTGAATCGGATCGGGAAAAAATCGGCAAATACAAAAAATTAAATATTTACACATATTTTGAATTAAAAAAAAAAACAAATTTCATAGATATTAAAAATAGCCATGTCCATATAGTGCAGGATGTCAATAGATGTCCCAAATATATCACTATATGCCCAAAATATATCACTTCCGGTTCAAAATTTATAATAAGATTCGAGCATAGATTCTTAGATTTGTTAATATTAATATTATTAAAATATAATTTATAATTTATTATATTTTAACATATCTTACATAATTATATATTATATAAAAATTTGTATTTAATATATTTTAAATATAATAAAAATAAATAATATTTTATATATATTATAAATTTATAAATGAAATTTAGTAAATAATATAATCCTTATAACATAACAGAAAGCCATAATTAAGTGAATATATATATATATATAAGCTGCTATAAAGCAAGAATATGAATATATATATATAAAGCAACAAACATTTACAAAAAAGGAAAACATTAAAATAACAAACAATGTTTTATCAAATCAAAACCCATTAAAATCAATTACAGAGAACTACAAGCCCAATGCTAAGTTCCCGTCGAGCCTACGGAAAAAGTGCCATCGAGCACGATGTTTACTGCCCACCGAATGGAAGCATGAGAGCTGAAATTCGTTGTCGATCACCCTGGTAGGAGAGCTCGCACGGATGAAGAAGAGGACAGCTCGGAATGTCTGCCATTGCACGGATAGAGGGAAGGAGAACCGCAGGCACCAGTGTGTCTTCCGTCACCAAGAGAGTTCAAAACCCTTGACAATGACCACAAAAACGCTGAAACCCTCGAAAACGACCACAAAACCTGCAGATCCCGTGAGTTACAAATCAGTCAAACAGGTCAACCCGAGTTTAACTCGTCCCGATCCTGTTCGGATCGTTTTGCTGCCGATCCGAGTCAAACTCGCGAGTTTTCCGGTTTGACTCGCGATTCTTGTAAGTATGTTTTGCTATATCATGTCTTAAACTTCATTTGTTAAACCTCCTTTCAAGGGTTCATCATCTTTCTCTAGCTACACCTTCTTCAACATACTTTTGACATCAATGACAACAATTTGCCAACACCCTAGTAAGTTAACTAGGGTTCCTGGTCAAGTTAACCAGGAAGAGTAATGAGTAAGACCCTAGAAGGTACCTTAGGGCCCCCAGCTATCTCCTGGGGTTCTTGGTCGAGGACTAAGCAGATTGATGCCATGGCAAAGTCCCTAGCATGTGGCTAGGGCCCCTATTTGTCTCTAGGGTAATTTGGTCTAGGACCAGACCGTTTCTTGGTCACGAGGACCAAGCAAATCTTGCAGGTTGAGATAGAGACATCCTGGTCTAGAACCAGGAAGATTCTTGGTCAAGGACCAAGTAGGTCCTGCAGGTGGTTGATCAACATTCAGTCTAGGATTGAAATCTCAGGGACCAAGTAGGTCCTGCAGGTGGTTGATCAACATTAAGTCTGGGATTGAAATCTCAGCTTGAGGCTGAGGACCATTCTCTGGGAGAATGGAGGACCTGGTCATGATCCAGAGGTTGATCAACATGACTTAGTCTAGGACTGAAGCTCAACCTTGGGCTAAGAGCCATTCCTTGAGAATGGAGGCACTTGGTCAATTACCAAGATTATGATGTGTGATGTCCTCTTCTCCTAGGTCTTCGAGATGGATGAGTTAGTTGGTCTTCTCAAGGGACTGGCCACCCCTTGATGAAGCCACTGACATTTGACCTAGGAGCAGTATAGAGGACCACATGATCACATCATCAGTGTGAACCCTTCCTTATACAGTGATAATGAACTTTCAAGTTATATGGAACGTTTGTATATTTGAGAGAGAAATGACTGGGTGTACCTTCCCCACCTTGGTTGAGTTATTATTGGTCTTGTAACATTTTGTCTTTGACTTGTGGTTAATGGGGTCAATTACCCACGTTGAGTTATTTTTTATTTTATTTATTTATACCACCTTGTTGATGTTTTGGTCTTATAGAGTACTATGGTTGTTTGCCCACATTTGGAGCATACCCTTTGTTCTAAAGGCCATGGGTCTTGTACCCACACCTATGTTATTTATTTTTGGGACATTATACCCTACTCTTGATTTATGACTATTGTTTTTTTATCTTTTATTTATTTTATTTTTATCTTTTATTTATTTTTTATCTTTTACTTTATTTTTTAAGGTGGCCTTTCCCTAATTAAATGAAATACTATTTTATTATTTTTATAACCTTCCTAATTCTATGGAATCCTAATTTAAAGGATTATTTTATTGATCTCACAACTCTATAAACAGAAGTCTATTGTTCCTCATTTGTTAAGTCATTTTTTAATTTTCACATCTGAGCTCTATTTTCTGCACTGCTTGACGTCAAGGTATTGAGGACATTATTTCGCTGCTTTCTCACATGTCTTGCGGCTGCCCACCTGCTGAAGTTTAACCCACACAACAGATCTGATTTTAGTTGTTTGTTCTGTTAAAATTTTGGAACTTGACAGCAGTAACAGACTGTAAATATAAATACAGAGATATCTAGCAGTAATTACAAATCCACAAGATTGAACACAGTAATTTTTCACGGGGAAACCTTTTAACGACAAAAACCCCAAAGCAATTTAATAATAATTTATCTCCAAAAATGAGATGACTGAGTTTTACAACAGGCTGAGAACAAGCCTTTTCAACAATTCAGAATTTGTTTTAATTGCAAAGAAGAACATTGATGAAGGTAAGCTTCCTGTATAAGTCTGTTCTGTCATCAAACTGCCTTCATACCATCTGCCTGTTCATTACTGATTTCTGGTGCATACCCTACTGAGGGTGTTATGATCTGTCCACACCTTTTCCAGGGCTGCCAATACCTGTTCAAGCTCTTTCTAGGGCTGTTGTGACCTGCTGTAGGTTGTGGGTGCCCTAACAGGGCTGCCGATATAGAGAGAAGACTTGAAAAGAGCCCTAGCAGAATTCGGGTGCTCAATACAGGGCCCTAGCAGGGCTGAAGTATAATGCAGAAAACTTTCAGGTAGGATTCAGCAATACCCTAGCTGAGTTAGGGTAATAAGTTAGGGCTTTCACTCCTCCAAAAAGTAGAACCCAGCAGAAGTAAAACTCAGCAGAAGATAAAACTCAGCAGAAGATAAAACCCAGCAAAAGATAAAACTCAGCACACGAGTTGATCAAACAGAAAAATCCACGAACCAAGCAGAGATGATAAATAGCAAATCCACAAGCTGTCTCTTAGATCAGTTAACACCCACGAGCTGTCTCTTGAAGATACCACGAATTTTTTTTCTTTTAAATGTTGAGTTTCCTTTGTTTATTTATAGTGGAATAATTCCACTTTATTGAGGCCGACCTGTCCTCATATTAATTTATATATTTTTTATTATTTATTTTGTCCTCCAAAAAAAAGAAATAAGTATGAGGCCGACCTGTCCACCTGTCCTTCACATATTTACATCATTTTATTTTTCTTTTCTTCACTAATGAGCCAACCCATAATAAATAAATAAATAAATATATATTTATTTTTCTTCTTCTAAATGGTTGGTTCGTTGACCAAGCCAAGCTATGCTTGGGTTTCATTTATCTTCAATAAATCATGCAGGTGTTCTTCAAGGTCTTCATGTCCACTCCAAGTACATCATCATAGGGAGATAAATTAATTGCTTTACTTCACCCTCCTGTTGCCACCAAGACCAAGTGGAGGAGTACACCACTTGCCCAGACCCGGTCTAGGGCTTATAGTGAAAACCTGGTAACTGACCAGGTACCTCCATTCTCCCAGAGAATGGCTCTCAGCCCCACGCTGAGCTTCCAGTCCCAAACTGGATCAATATCCTGGTAACTGACCAGGTGCCTCCATTCTCCCAGAGAATGGCTCTCAGCCTCGGGCTGAGTTCCCAGTCCCAGACTGGGTCAATATCCTGGTAACTGACCAGGTGCCTCCATTCTCCCAGAGAATGGCACTCGATGCTGCTCAGGAAAAATCAACATGTTCAAGGGTATTGAAGACATTATTTTGCTGCTTGCTCACATGTTTTGAGGCTGCCCACCTACTGACGTTTACCCCACACTTCAGATCTGATTTTACTTGTTTGTTCAAGGTTGACGTGAGGTTTCTCTTGCTGCTGTTGAC
The DNA here is from genome assembly GCA_027924585.1 of Larix kaempferi. Taxonomy (NCBI): domain Eukaryota; kingdom Viridiplantae; phylum Streptophyta; class Pinopsida; order Pinales; family Pinaceae; genus Larix; species Larix kaempferi. Next base: position 449,033 of record BSBM01000595.1, on the reverse strand, counting down.
TTGGCCGTGAACCCTTGAGGGACCTTTATGCCACCTGTGAGCTTGTCTGCTGCCCATGCGCACTGTGAGGGTTTGGTTGAAGCCCGATTTGCTTTGTAAAGCTCAGCCGTGACTCTGTGCTGCCCAGATTTGCTAGCCCATGAGCTTGTGAACCCTAATATACTGAACCGTGCGTTAGTTCTGCCTGTTATGGTCTACCTGGGGTCCTATTTGCCTGCTGCTATCTGGTTTGTAAGGGTCGTGAGCTCAGTAGAGCTTGATCTGTCTGCTGGTGCATATTTGTTGTGGTCGTGAGTCCTGGTGGTTAGATCTCTTGTGTTATGATCTTTTCAGGACAGATCTTTTGTGATCAGACCTTGTTCATGCTGAGACCTATTTAGGGTCTGTTTTATGTGGTGAAGTTTAACTGTAGTCTGATCTCTTATGCCACTGGCTTGACGTCTTTTTCTGCTTGGAGTTCAAGCTTCATCTAGGGTTCAGACCTCCTGTGATTTTATCTATTGGACACCTATTGTACAAAGTCTTGTTTAGTACTGCCACTGTGTTTGACTGTGTTTGACTGTCTTTGACAATCTCAACACCAGTCATATCTCTCTCTCTCTGGTTTGTACATACCCTCTTGTAGGGTCAGCTGGTTCCTAGAGTAAACTGGCCTCTCTGGGGCACAGTCTCTTCTGAAAGTAACTCTTCTGCGTATTTCTAAAGGAAGGGTTTCACATCCAAGTAAGTATCTCCAACTATATCTCTTTTACTGTTATATGATCAATTTGTTTATCACATATTATTGAAGATTACTTTGACACAGTGATCTAACTGGTAGTGTTAACGGAGAGAATTACTTTAACACAGTGACCTATCTGATAGTGTTAAATGTGTGAAGTTGAAAGATATGAAAATTATGTTATGTTAGAAATTACTACTGCACTATTTCATATTCAATTTTGTAATTGTTTATTAAATGTATTTTTTGAATTAAAATATATTGAATTGTTATTCTTCTGCATATAACCCTAACTTGATGAAAAAATAACAATTACTGTGCATCCTTTCTCATTTTCAAGCAGTTCCTTTATCTCTGTTGAATGAGCAAACACCAAGCTCCAAACTTACTTTAAAATGTACAAATAATTTGTGTACAACTTTAATGGTTAACATCAGCATCATCTGACCACTTTAGAGGGTAAATTAAAATGAAATTAATACATCTGTTATAACATGTAATTGATATGTGTACCATTAAAGGTGACAGTTAGTGCTAGATGGTTAAACCACCACAACATCCTAAGGATGCCATAAATATTGAATATGAGGTGATGTAAGTCAGACAGCATGGTAGGCCCCGTGATGGGATGTTGCAGCATCATCACAGAAAATAATGTTTCATGTTCCCTCCATTAATGTGTGTATCTGTGCACTCAAAAAATTAACAATCTGAAAATTTTACCAACTGGATTCACCACAATCTCTAAATTTTGAATTGACAATCTACAGTAGATATGTAAATTGTCCTCTAAATTCTACCTGTTATATATAATTCAACCCATTGTATCAAATCCTATTCTTCACTTGGAGTATGCTCAAACTCTTATATGTCCTAAACTAAGTTGCAGAAAACTTGGTACTAGGCCCCGTACCACTGCCATACCAGTGAGGAAACTCGGAAACGCATCTGGTACTCTTTGGAAACACGTTTCCGGCCGTGCCACCACGCTTCACGTGGAGGAAACATGGGTGGTATGGCTGGAAAAGCATTTCCGTGCCGTATCCGCGTCCGTATGGCGCATTTCCTCCTTGAATTCTAGCTTTTCCATCCAAAAAATGAACCCGTTAGCTTAATCAATGGGTTAAGTTGTTTCCTAATGGGTTAATGATAGTTTAGGAAACCTCTAAAAGCCTCTAAAAGTCATTTTTTATAAAAGGAGGATTTTACTTCCCTCATCTCACATAGTGATTTGAGCAAGCGAGGGTTACTTGCGAAAGCCGATTTGAATACAGTCAGCTACGACACTGTGCAAATCGACTTATCTTATGTTTTAGTTCTATGTTGACTATTCACATTTTCATATATGTAGCATTGTAGCCTCATACATAAAGGCTGATTTTCAAATTTTGAATATATTGTATTGCCAAGGTTGCTTTTGGATATTACTTGGCAACTTGCATTATGTAATCATCTATGACAATTATTAATGATGTAGAGATGGACTTACGAGTAAAATGTGATGTTAAATGTTTGAAATTATGATTTATCACTTGCCATTTATGTTTCACATTTAATTTTTAATGTCCTTGCTAATATGCATATATATATATATATATATACCGCGTTTCCCCATTTCCTAAATTTTGAGGGGTCGCGTTTCCAGTGCGTTTTCGTATCTGATACATGTTTCCGTTTCCCCGTATCATGCAACTGAGGTCCTAAATCAATTTGTTTTAAAATGCCTTGTGAATCTTTGACTCTGGTACAAGGTTGTGTTGAAAAATATAACTCAGACAGGAACTTCCACACATGTTCGGTATGAACATGCCAGAAGTACTTTGAGATAACTTTTTTTGTACTTCACTTTTAGGAAAAAGTAAAGTCTTATATTGAGCTGTTGAATCTAAAAGTGTATCCAATACATTAGTAATTTACTTAAATTTAATCTCAGTTGCACAGCTCACCAAGAGATTAGGCTTTTGGTAGCAAATATAAAAACTTAAAAAGGGGTCAAGATCATATTTGATAAAATCACCGAAAAATTGACAACATTGCGATTTTTTGCAATGAAAATTTTGAAACAAAAAATCAGGTCGAAAAAATCGCGAAATGTTGAAAATATCAACACAAGAAAAATTGGCAAAATTTGGAAAAAAATCGGCAAATAGGGGAAAAAGTCGACAGGAAATTTTGTACCCTATTAAAGTACTCTTTTTTCTCAACTTATTTGTCTTTGCAATTGTTGGGGTATGCGGGGGTGTTCACCATCATCAACAACCCCAAACAATTGAACTCAACAAAATAGAAGTTTTTTTAGCTTAGAGACATTGTTAATTTTGTAATTCAGCACCTAGATAATTACTTCCTAGTGATTTCCTGTAGCATACAAGATTTCCAGTCACATACTCACTGAAAAATTTATGCTCGCTGGAATTTATTAACAGAAATAAAATAGTGGAAGCAAAATCAAAACAAATCTCATGAAACACATACACAAAAATTTCTGCCCTTCAAATCTGCTTTACATTAAATAATGTCCAGGCATACAAGGGATCCCTTTCCAGAAAAATAGCCCACTGAGAAAAATACAACCATGGCAAACCTGGCAAATCTGCCCTCCTCAAAAAATCTGACTGTTATCTGCCCCAAAAATCCCTCTGCGCCTGCTGCTGCCCCTGCTGTGATGTACGGCCTGTATGACCTGCTGTACGACCTGTACAGCTTTGTTGTGCAGCCATGTACAATCGACTGTACGGCCCACGAATCCTCCTGCAGCTAGGCGTACGACTGCGGCCTGTTGTATGGCCCTACTGTGGTTCGACTGAGCTGTATGGCCTCCTCCTGGAACTTCCCAACTGATACAACCTCGTGCAAACTGCTCTGACTGCTGTCTCTTTCTCTCTGCCAAATCACGAAAGTGAAAGTCCTTTTCCACTCACTCAAATCTGTCACTTACTCAATGCTTGAGTGTCTTGCTGTGCCTTCTCCTCTCAATTTGGCTGCCTTCTATAACCTTGATATGAACCAAAACCCTAACCTCCTAAGTGATCAACGATTGGAGATTAGATCTCACCCTCACTTGAGATCAATGGCTAAGATTCACTTAACTTAAATCACTAATGCCCAAAACTCAAGCATTTTATTAGATTAACCTCAATTAATTCTAAAATGACATTCACTTTAATTATTAACTTCATAAAGTGAATTTTCAAAGTTCTGAGAAGTATAAATGACAATTTCCACAAGTTAGACACAAACCCATGTGGAAATACCTGTCTGAGCTACAATCATCAATAGACATAACTTCAATTATTGTCGTGCACACTTTAAGTGACAACCACCTTTAGCTTTTGCAACACTATTGTTCAATAGGAAGAGGCCAAAACCTTAGCATCCCATGTATACATTCATCCTCATGTATCTAGGGTTTAGATCGCAATTGTTCTGTGTTTGTATTCATGGCATGACTCGTATACTTCCATCGAAAGCCTTGAGAAACACATAGGACTGATGAACATAGCTAAGAGGACAAACCATTTCATTTATTGGGCGGCTGACTATATACCTACTTGGACTCCTCCTTTCAATCATCCTATAGAAATGCCAAGTGGTACACCATGGTTTTGACACATGACTATGAGATACATTTATATATTTGATGTCATTTTGTATTGGTTGTCCACTTTTGAGACCTTGAGTGGACAATTATCAAGGTTTAGGATTTAGCATTGACTTTGATGCATTATTTTTTATTTGGCATCCAATATATCACATATATCGGTGTTTTTCCTATATTTATGTGCCACTGTGTTTATTTGATGTTGTTGATTTATATGTTTAAAATTTTGAAAAAAATGAATTTATTTTGTATTTTTTAATGCTTCTTGTGGTTTGCCAAATCAATAATAGGGTGCACAATGTTGTGCAAGTTATTACAGATACTGCAGCTAATTATGTGGCTGCTGGGAGGATGCTTATGGAGAGGCACCCCACTTTGTTTTGGACTCCATCCGCTGCTCATTGTATTGATTTGATGCTGGAGGATATGGGGAAAATTCCCTTTATCAAGGTGGTGATTGATCAAGCTAGGAGCATCCCCAAGTTCATTTACAACCATACTTTTGTTCTCAGCCTCATGAGGAGGCACACCAAAAACAGGGAGTTGAAGCGTCCCACAATCACGCGTTTTGCCACCACCTTCATTACTCTTCACTCCTTGCTCCAATGTCAGTTTGAGTTGAAGCAAATGTTTGTTTGTGATGAATGGCGTGATTGTGCTTACAGCAGGAGAGAGGATGGGAGAACCATTGCCAAGTTGGTGTACACTGACTCCTTCTGGGAAGGTGTGGAGGAAGTGTGCTCATTGAGTGAACCTTTGGTAAAGGTTTTGAGACTTATTGATGGTGATAAGCCCGCAATGGGCTATTTGTATGAGGCCATGGATAGGACCAAAGAGGCCATCCAGAATTATTATGTGGGAAAGGGTACCCCGGGGCACAATAGAAATATGTTGTTATGGGAGTTGATTGATAGTCGATGGACCGGGATGCTTCATACACCCGTTCATGCAGCAGCACTCTTTATCAACCTTGCATTTTCCTACAAATGCAAATTTGATTTTGATGGTGAGGTGTTGGAGGGGCTCCTCACTTGTATTCAAAGGATGGTACCTGATTATGAGACTCGCAATGCAATCAATCACGAGATAGAGGTGTATCAGGATGGTACTGGAGTATGTAGCTTTGTTGATGCTATTAGTGACAGGTCCAATTTCATGCCAGGTAAGTTATTAAAGTGTTTAACTTTTATTTTAAAGTTGAAATTAGAAATTTTGAATTATGATTTATTTATTTCCTATTTCAGTTTTCCAATGCAATGAAATGTAATTTAGTTCTCTTTCTTTCTTATTTGTTGTAGATACTTGGTGGTGAACCTATGGTGTAAGGACACCAAATTTACGGAAATTTGCCATCAAGATTCTTAGCCAAACATGTACCGCTTCAGGATGTGAGCGGAATTGATGTGTTTGAAAAAATACACGCAAAGAGACGCAGAAGGTTAGAATTTCAATTTTCAACAAATCAATTTCATTTAATGTAATCTGTGAATCTATCATCCTCACATATTATATTTCATTAATTTTTGAAACTTGAAGCTCTAGACTCATAAAAAAAAATTATTATCCTCTTACAAGTTGGAGTTCACATGTCTCAATGACTTGTTCTACGTCCATTACAATCTTCGCTTATGGATGAGATAGATAGAGAAAGTACCAAATGTTGATGTCATCGCCTTAGACAATATTGATATATTGTCTGAGTGGAGGGTGGAGATTGAGACTCCTATCATGGAGGATCCACCTACATGGCTAGAGACAGAGGAAGGGAAGGCGGAGGAGGCGGAGGAGGACGAGGAGGAAGAGGAGGAGGAGGAGGTGGAAGAGGAGGAGGAGGAGGTCGGAGACACCACGGAGGGTGATGTGCTAGCATCACCACCACCTTCTACACCGATTGATACAGCTAGTCCTCCTATTATCACACAAACTCTACGTGTTGAAGTGAGGTGTCCCAATAGGGATGGTAGAGGATGGACAGGTAGGAAGGTGTAACCAGCAACGGCCAAGTCCTCCGTTCAATGAACAGAAGTCACACCGGACAAGGATATTGTCACTTTCGACGAGGCACTTAGCCAAGTCGAGGGGGAGACCCTGTTCAACCAACGATGGTTGAGAGACAAAAATACACCCAAACCCAAAGAATAAGAGATGAAAACAAGGAATGAGTGTAGGTGAGCTCCTAGGTCTAAATTCAGCCAACTGATGGACACAAGTGGTAAAATGACAATGATGTAATAAGTGACCAGCAATCAAGTATGATTAGGAAATAAGATTAGCTTAGTGATTTAATGGCTGAAATAGTCTAGGGCGTTACCATGAAATGGAAGTGAAGTGCTGAAGTAAAACTACCCAAGGAAATGGTTAAACAGTGAGTCAAATGGACCTAGGGCGGTGAGAAATTAACATTTATAATCACTTCCAATAAATGATACTTGATTTCTTAAGATAAAATGACGTTTTCAATCCAAATCTAAAGTACCCAGAACCCAAAAACATACCCAACAACGTGTTTGACCAGTTTGCCCAAGTGGGGAGAATTCAGCAATTGACCAGTGCCTGGTTAGGTGGGTAAATGGAGTCGAAACTAAATGAAACTTGAGATATAGGCTTTTGATAACGTTTCATAAGCGGGTTTACAAGCAAAATAAATTCTGACTGTGGATTTTAAAGATTTTATTTTTTAGGGTTTTAACGTGAATTTTCTCTCTAGGACTATTCAGAAAATGAAATCCAAGAGGAAGAAATCGAACACCTACTTGGAATGAGTTGAAGACCTTGATTTTGCTAAGGTTAGAACATCCCGAAGATCAAATAGAATGGATTGCTGAAGTCCCCAAGTGAGTTCGATTTGCCCAGTCCCACCAACTCGTCCTCCTTGCCTGCCAACACCAATGGACAATAGATCAAATCGGTATGATAAGCAAGTGAAATCTACAGCAATACAAATAAAAATGAGAGAAAATGCTTGGCTGAAATGGCAAAAACACTTCCCTTTGTTACCAATCCGGGAGAGTGGAGCAACAGTGGCAGCCAAATGGTGCGCCCTCCTCCAAGAGATGTATTAGCTGCAAACAATGGTGAGAAACAAATGCTGGAAATAACAGCAATCTACACTAGTGCATCAAGATAGTTTGGCAATCAACAACCTCAAAGAACATCACCACAAGACACAAGTAGAGAGAGCTCCAAGTCGTTTTCTCTTCTATTCCAAGTCCAAAATGCCAAGAGAGACCTGATACAATGGGTGAGTGCCTTCTCTTATAGAAAAATGCCACTCTCAGAACAAGTTTCCCCCCAAAATGGAGGGTTGGGATTTAATCCCCAATGATCAAATCGAATGGAGGAGATGCCTCCTCATGAGGGTGCGAATAGCCCAAGTAGAGCGCACATGTTGAGAGGGGGTCCCCTACAATACATACAATGTGGTTGGGGGGTGTCTATAGGGTGTTTTATCCCCCCAACTCACTATACCAAGGTCCCACATACACAACATCATCAAAAACGAATTTGCCAAGGAGGAAAAAACGCCCCCATGGGGAAATTCAACCCATCTAGTCAGCTGGTCCAATGGAGGGACCCACAATGTACAAATAACATCTCAAACATTACCAATTTACCTTAGGAATCACCCTTTTATTTGCCAACCATTGATGTTTTGCCTTTTGCTATAGTTTCCTTTGTCAATTTTTTATTTTCCATGTATATTATTGTTGGTTTTTATTGTTGAAGATGAAATCTGGGCTTTTGACCCACCTAGAGTGCCCGGATTGTCGAACCGCCTGCTGCAATGTGATCGTGGACACCAAAAATAGTAGGAATGATCACTCGAACAACCCTGATCCATCACTTAGGGATTATTTGCCCAAAATCCATGATTTTTAATTAAAACAGGTCATTAATGACCAATAATAATTAAAAATCTCACAAATGCCTCAATCTTTTTGCATTTTGTCACTTGGAGGCTCATATGGGACCCTTGTAGATAATAATTGACCAAAATCAAAATTTCAGTCGCAATATTTTTTCGGGCCCATTTTTGGCCTAGTCAACCTAGTTTGACTAAGTCAAATCTGGTCAACAATGGTGCTAGCTGAATACTTGTATGCAATCATGAAGTCAAAGGCTTCCTTATACAAGTTAGTACATTACTAAACAATATGACAATAATATGGTGATCAAAAATTGCATTAAATCTCGGAAAAATACAAGGCCCCAAGTGAGGTGGCCCCACCACATCCAAAAGACTCAACTGCTATACACAACCTATAGACTTGACCACCTAGCTGACTTTGGGTGATGTGGAATACAAGGTGAAGGATGAGGGATGACAAGGACAAAGATCATGTGACCCTTTGGATAACTCGGGAAAGCGGGGTCCACTGAGATAAGCATACCATGATACAACACGGGGAAGGGCGGTGCCTCACAAATGGGTACAGTGCAGGGAAACCGCCACTAGTCATCTAACAGGTATCTCACAACTCACATCCGTGCCCGAAGACTCTGTGAGGTTCTTTTCTAGAGTCGCCAAATTGGGTCTCCGGCAAACAGTAACTTGAGACTCTAAGGGACAATCTTGAGCTTGTCCCTTGCTCCCTCTCACCTCCTTGCCCCGCAGGACTAGGTGAGGAAATAACCACTACAAATGCTGACATGTATGGCTGACCTGTGTCCATGTGTGTTTACAAACACATTGCATAGATTTAACAATGAATTTCATACTTAGCCCTTTTCTGGCTAGATTTACATTAACAAAAAGCCTTTTGGCTTGCTTTACATTTCTTCATTTATTCAATTTACATCAAGGCCCTTTTGGGCTACATACATATCTCAATAGATATAATCATGGTGCTCATACTGCAAAGTAATGGGGGTGAGGCTACATGCTTCGATGACCAATGAGGAACACCCGGTGAGGCTACACAATCCTAACTGCATTGCAACATCGGGGGCAACCGACAGCAGCAAATCCCAGGTTTGAGAGTGCATCTCACACACTAAAGAGTCTAGGCACAATAGACAGGGAATCATGGCATACTCAGAGACCAGTGGGGAAAGGGATCCTCAAGATCACAAATCGGAATCCAAGTCGGGAAAGAATATCATGTATGAGTCGGATGGATGGAGAAGGTGAAGGTGGATCCAAAGTCAGCTTCCTAGGGGGACTAAATGACCAAGTCTATACCAAGAGTAGGGGTGTAACCCGGTCTGCATATACAGGAGCCTACTAGGAAGGGGTGGACTGACATCACCAAGGGCCCAATCACATATCATAACAATAGCTAGATCACCAAATCAATCATCATATGTAGAGTTAGTGTACTATCATGTATAAACAAGTCTAAGAAACAATCATGAGCAATATACATCAAATGCAATACCTACCACACCATATACCTGCTGCCGAGGTTGTCTCTGAACTGGATCTCTGCTGAATCCGGGCAAAAATAGTAAACCAGCAATACTTTGTGATAGTCTCAATCAAAGCAAGACTAGGCAACTGTCTCAATGGGCTCATATCAAAGCTTGGCATGGAAGGGTGACCCTGTGGTAAATGCTAAGTAACATGTTTGGACCATTGTACAACCATCTGTCCCCTCTGATACATATGCTCGGGGCAATTTGAACAAAACTGTGTGCCTCCTCTGCAGGCATCGGATCTCTGATCTGGAAAAAAAAGTACTATGCAGTCCTCGGCCGCACAGTCTGCGGTATGGTAGCTCCAGCTAACATAGATGTGATAACACCTCCATCCATCACTCATCGTCCGATGTTGGATTCAGGGCCAAGGTCTTCTGCTGCTACTACTAGTGCTAAGGGCAGGCCTGACAAACGGCTCATGACCTTTTCCCGTAAAAGGGGAAGAGGGCGTTGATATTAGATAGATAGCTACTAGTTTTGCTAAGATACATTTATATATGTGATGTCATTTTGTATTGGTTATCTACTTTTGAGTCCTTGATTGGATAACTATGGTGTTTCAAGATTCAGTATTGACATTGATGTATCATTTTGTAGTTGCCCCTAACGGTGAGTAATGGATTGGATCAAGAGGCTTAATCAAGGATAATTTGATCCAATTAGGTTATGCAAGTGACTTATGAGATTAAACACTAGATCCAGAATCAAGGTACTGGTCAATGATCAGAAAATCCACTGCCTTGGGAACCACGTCCAATGCAGGGTAGTTAGGGACAGGATTGGAGCTAACCAGTACTAAAAATGGACTTGCTTGACAGGTATGACAGTATTAATGCACCCAAGTCTCAAACAGAAGATCAAAACACTGAAAATTTGGCAAAGTCAAGAAAGTCATGAGAGTTGGGAAAAGCTTAGTGCCTAGGAAAATGGGCCACTGGAGTCCCCAAGGGTGACGCCCTTGAGAACCCACTTTGGGATTTACCCGATCTATAAAACCCAAAGAGGATTATCCAATTGATCAAGGGATTTGATCTCTAGAATTTTTAGTTGATTTAGCTTAGGGTTTTGACAAACCTGTGGATCTTACCTGGATAACCTTGTAGATGCCTTGACGATGATGATCTATGCAAACCCAATCAATTTGAGAAGATTTGAGGTAGTTTTCTATGAAGTCGATTTGCCCAAGGATGCCAATGCGCCCTCTCTCCTACACAACAAACGTCAACAATATCAGATTTGATGCATCAAGAGATCAAGACTAATGTCACGAGAAATAACAAGAAGATAGCATAGATCACAATGATACTAATGATAACCCCCTGATACAAGCGAATGCCAAGCCAAGCGAGTTGAGGAAGCCCTACAAAAACGCCCAAATTGACGTCGCCCTCATATAGACAAGACAAAGTTTCCAAAAAAAATAGATCTTACCACAAATATCCAAATGTTAGGATGCAATAGACTTTCCAATCACCATCTAAGAACACCAGATGCAAAGGCGACCAAAGAATTTCCACAAGAAGTTTTTCTATTATCAAGATTCCAAGAGCCAAAGACCCTTTACAATGAGAAGCTCTCTCCTTTAAATAGGATGGAGAGATACCAAAACCCTAACCACCTTTTGAATGGATGGCCAAGATTAAAAGATCAAAGTGATCTAATCAATGGTTGAGATGAGCTCAACAATAAAGTACATGGATTAATATAACAACATAATACATCAATGCACCAAATCGCTCTAAGAGAGGGGGTCCACCAAATGTCAATGAATAAACATAAGATCCAACTCATGGTGGGTGCAAGGGGCAATATCTAGCACCCTTGGTCAATCCCCATGGCACAAATCAAAATAATAATCTAAGCACCAAATCGTGCCTCTCTGGAAAAGTCATGAGCCTTTGGTGGGTCCAAAAATCCATAAAAAATGTCGGAGTGATGAGTGTAGGCCCCACTGAAAGCTGAAACTGCTGGAGAAGGTGTGGAAGACATCCAACTCATCATCAAAGATCATCCCATGCCAATCCCTTGCCTCAGTAGCCCGAATCGAATGCTTCAGTAACCATTTTTAATCAACCTTGGGAAGTGTGAAACTGCCCAAACTGCCTCCTAGAGAGCCTGCGTTGTCAAGGTGAGCCCACCAGACTCTCTGGGAGGGGGGTAATATAATAATAACAAGTGAACCAATCAAATCTCACCCCTGCTCTGACAGACCATTTGACAGGCCAAAACTACACTAGGATAGCCAACTAAGGCTAAAAATCACTGTAACTACCCAGAACTGAAAACAAACTGTTTCATTGGACTCAAAGAGCCCAAATCCATCTAAGGTGTGCACTCATACACCCTATGGATCTCTGCATGATCATATAAAATATCCAATGTACCCAACAGACCAAATAATAATAATTTGTAAAAGTGCTAAAAAGCACAAATCATCATCATAAGCCTGAAACCACTGCATAGAACCATCTGGTGACCGGTACCAGACCATATATCATATCTCTGCATCATCTGAAGTCTGGCACCTCATGTCGTGTGGTTGACTTTTGGTCAAACTAGGTTGGACCAAGTCAACATGACCAATAATATAACTCAGGCTATCATCAAACTGTTGCAAGTGTCAAAGGTTAAAGCATGCTCTATAATTCATTCAAGTAGCAATTAGAACAAGAAGTAATCATTTCACTGGCGATCTAAAACCAAATATAAAGAGTTTTCAATATTTACTTATGACTCATACTAGACTTTCAAGACCATACTCACTTCATAGTTGTGATCAATTTGCTAGTGAAGGGTGAGAGCTAAAAATTAAAAGGCTAGGCTAAAAGATGACTACTGACTTGACATTGTGACACTTTGGAAATGGAACGCAGAATACACACTCTAACATATGTTGGACAAGCAGTAACACAAGGAATGGCAGTGTCTCACAGATGGGTAAGTTGTTTTAAGAGTGCTTATTCAACTTAGGCATCATGTCTACTTTTATAAAAGATGATCCAAGTTCATTAGGATCCATTGATTTCACTTTATGGCCTTTTTGGCCTACATAACCCTTCGAATCTCACATGTGCTAAGAAACACAACTAATTGCAGCTTGCATCCAGGGCTTGTTCATACATATACATAAGGTCAGCAATCGTTTAGATATAGAGTTTAAGAACCATTGCTTGTTGGACCTTTCTTATAATCTTCAAGGAGTATTTATAGCTTTTCATTGCTCTTTCCCTTTACTCACGTGTGTTAAGAAACACATTCTAGAGTTTTACAATTTCCATGGGCAAATTTACATAAGTTTCCACAAGTAGTACATGAGCTTTCAGTTTTAGCCAACACATCTTAAGTGACTAGGGGAACCTCATACCAGTGCCAAACATCGGGACAACCAACCAAAATGATTTAGGACTACCATCCAACTCACCAAAGGTAAGTTCTGTCACCAACTTAGAGCCGAGAAACAAGAAACAGGGAAGCTTATCCAACACAAAGGCTAAAGCGATGGAAGGTCCTCCATGCCACTAGTCAAGTAGTTAGTCAGGGTAATAAACAAACTAGTAGGTAATGGATGGGTGAAGACAGTGAATAATGAGACCAACACTATCAAGCCAAGGTATGGTGGAAATGATCACCTCTATTCTCCCTAGGGAGGGTAAAACTAATGAGTATGGGTAGTGAACTTCTAAAAGTCTAAGTGGGGACAATATAATATATATAAAAATACAACCAGGTCCACATATCTATATGATCGCCAGATCATGATACTAAATGCTAAGACATGCTACAAGAATGAATATAAAAGCAAAATTAACCATAACACCAAAATATACCTGCTGAGTCATATACCTGAATGTACATAATCTGAACCAACATCTGTCCTCTGAAACTGCTGCTGTAACTCTGGCAATACTGACTGCTCTGTACAAATGGCTAAATGGCTACATCGGTCATCTCTATGACTGTCCTGAAACTCTGTCATGGCATGGGGAATAAAATTGCTATCCATGGTATAATCATGATCCATAATAGATGCTCATCTCAGCATCTCACTGTAAGGGAACTGGCTGAAAAGTGTACTGGAATCTGAAAAATAGTGTATGGTAGCCCGGCTACTATATATGTGATAACAGTTCCAATGTGTTTATCTAATGTTATTGTTGCTTTATATGTTTAAAATTCTGAAAAAAATGAATGTATTTTGTATTTTTTAATGTTTGCCGACTTTGCAGATTTTTCTCGATTTTTTCACCGATGTTGCCGAGAAATTGTTTTCGGGACCCTTGTCGACTTTTTGTCGATGCCGACTTTTTCAACATTGATCATAACGACTCTTGTGATTAGGATGGTGATATGCTACTCGAGTCGCTTGTGAAGTGTTTGCAGAAACTTCATCTTTTGGTGCTACTGGCGATTCATTGGTCGATACCTTTTCAATGTAAGCGTTTTTTAGAATTTGAACATTGATTGGAGCCGTACTAGTTCCTTTTTGTGATTTCTGGACTTGTATCTCAGATGATGTCGCTACTTCAATACTTTCAGCCATTGTTTCTTTGTCGACCTTTCAATCTTTGTAAGTAATTTGCTCTACCCTTTTTTGTAACACCTTCTTATCAATCTTTAGCTTCTTAATTTGTGCAAGTCCTAATTATGTCTCCTTAATCGTAACAATTCTTCCCTATAATCCGACTTGTCAACTTCATTTTGAGCACCTTGATTCTCTAGCTCTCTTTCTCTTATCGTTTTTATTTTCTCTAGCAATTCCTGATTAACCTTCTTCAAGGAGGAATTTTCTTTGTCTTTTCCTGGTAATTTTTGCTGAAGATCCTGAATCTCTTCTTCCAACTTTTTATTGCACTGCGTTTTATCCTTCGTTTTCTTGATTTGAAGCAGCAATTTCTAATTATGATCTCTTAGACGAGAGATCTCTTCATCCCGTTCTTGTATGTCCTTGTCAAATTTGTTTCTCGCATTTTCAATTTTTTTAATTTGTGTGGTGGACTCTTGAATACGATCTTCCAATTTGGAATTTTCTGTCTTTATTAAACCATTAAAATACTTCTCTTTGACATTTTCAAATTGTAAATTTTTATTACTTTCCTTGTAATATCCTAATTTGCCTACCAATTTTTGTATTCGCGATTGCAATTGTCACAGATCTTGATTTTCTTTCATAACAAAATATTTGCCACATATGGGACAGCAGTGATTGCAATTCTTAAAAATTGTCACATGCTGGAATTCCATCTCGCAATATGGACACTTAGTCCAAAATTTGGACTTACATATATGGAATCGGTTACCACCTGAGTTGCACTCAGTTGGACTGTCAAGCGAGTGTGTCAAGGACAAACATGTTACATGTTCTTTTTTAGCAATACTGAAGTCCATCAGGCCATAATTGGGCCCTTTTTTAAACTTTTTGTGTGTCCATACCCCCATGGGGAATTGTAATAAGTTGGTCTAAGCATGGTCTTTTTTGTAACAGGCTTGGCTTACCTTAGGTTCATTGGTCAAGGGGATACTCTAGAGTGTTTTTTCCTTAGGAATTATGCGTTGCGGTTCAACGACGTATAATTCTTGATTTTTCACTCACACCTCCAAAGCTGGAGTATTCACCTTGGTGGTCAAACCTTGGGAGGTTGTTAAAGCCTAGGTTTTGAAAATTATGCACAAGAATTAATTTTGAAAATTATGAAATGTTTCTAATCATGCAACTAAATTTGACTTGTAGGAAAGTTCGTGTACAATCACCTACAAGAAAATAATGATGAGACTTGTTCTGAAGAACAAGTGATGATGGTTCAGCTATAACATTCAAGAAGATTTATGAAATCAAGCATACTACAAATGAACAAAGCGAGGGTTCTCTCAGAAAGAGGGAGTCGACTATGACGAGACGTTGCTTTAGTGGCCATACCAACTTCCTCCGTGATGGCTATTACACTGGATAGATGGTGTAATCAAAGTGTATATCGCGCAACCTCCAGGATCCGGGACTCTCTATAGAGAACCACATGCACACAGATCGAAGAAGGCTTTGATGGGATAGAATGATGAGATCAAGGATCACCTAAAGTGATGAGACATGAACCTTTGCTACAAGGTTGAAGATGAGAAGCTCATAGATGGGTGCAAGAGCGAACTTGCAACAGAGTTCGAGATCTTGGTATCTAGTGACCTAGAAAGATGAAATAGATGGATACACAGAAGATCATCAAAAGAGAAGGCTACCAGTCACTCCAATGCATAATGTCCCAATGCAAAGAGTTCAAAATGCAGAGGGCAGATAGTGCTCAGTTATAGAGGGAGCAGAAAAGCTCTGCTTCAGAGTAAGTGACTACAGTATAGATGGAGAGACATTATCACTACTCTCTATTTGTGGCAAAGGTTGTTCCAACAGTATCTCAAGGATATGCTTAGAGTGATACCGGACGTCTCCCCTCATGAAGAGGAAGTATAGATGGTGCAGCTTGAGACAAGCACCCAGAACATGGTACGACAGGATAGATGGGTTTCTGATGAGCTTGGACTTTACCAAGAGTAAAGCAGACTCCAACCTTTACTACAAGGTTGAGGAAGGAAATCATGTGATTCTACTGTTATATGTAGATGACAAGTTCTTAACAGCTGAAGAGAACCTCATAACAAAAACAAAAAGAAGCTCGCTGCAGAATTTGAGATGAAAGACCTTGGCTTGATGCATTATTTTCTCGGTCTTGAAGTATGGCAGAGCCCAGAAGGGCTCTTCCTTAATTAAGGGAAGTATGCAATAGAAATCCTAAAAAGGTTTGATATGTTGGAATATAAAGCCATGGCCACACCCATGGATACAAATTTGAAGTTCTTGTTTGATGCTTCGTCAGAGTTAGTGGATATGACACTATACAGGTAGATTATTGGGTCATTTATGTATCTGACAAATACTAGGCGAGATATATACTTTGCTGTGAACACCTTGAGTTAGTATTTGGTTGAGCCCAGACGGGTTCACCTTATAGCTGCAAAGCATGTGATGACGTACCTAAAAGGTACGGTAGACTATGGTCTCAGTTATACTAGAGATCGTGACTTCAGACTCTATGGTTATACAGATTCAGATTGGGCAGGAAGTGTCTCAGACAGAAAGAGCACTTCAGGTGGATGTTTCAGTCTAGGGTCAGCCATGATCTCATGGCTAAGTAGGAAGCAGTCCAGTGCTGTTTTGAACACTATAGAAGCGGAATATATTGCAGCTTGTTCCACCAGTTGTGAAGCCATATGGCTTCGGAAGTTGTTATCAGGTCTATTCGATCTGGAGTTGAATACCACAGTGATTCTATGTGATAACCAAAGCTGCATGAAGATGACAGAGAACCCTATGTTCCATGATATGTTGAAGCACATAGAAATCCGGTATTTCTACATTTGTGATATGGTGTAGAAGGGAGTCGTAAAGCTCCAATATGTGAGCACAGATGAACAAGTTGCAGATGTGTTGACTAAGCCTCTATCTCGTGTGAAGTTTGAGCACTTCCGAGACAAGCTTGGTGTAGTCTGTAAGGACTTCCCTCGAAAGAGGGAGTAGTGTTGATGATACTATGGTATCCTGATCACAACGGGTAGCTCAGTTAGGACTGATCATCCTTAGACTAGATCACGTAATTCCAAAAGGAAGGATTGTCTTAAATGTTGATCCCTTGGACTGAATCCCGTAATTCCGCAAGGAAGGATTGTCCATGATCCCGTAATTCCGAAAGGAAGGATCATCAGTGTTGTTGGATTGAATCCCATAATTCCGAAAGGAAGGATTGTCCATGATCCCGTAATTCCGAAAATAAGGATCACCAGTGTTGTTGGACTGAATCCCGTAATTCTGAAACGAAAGATTGTCCATGATCCCGTAATTCTGAGAGGAAGTGGAAGGGTTGCGAAGGAGAAGGAGGGTGGTTCTTGGCTCTTGTATTTGGGTTTAGTCTCTCTTTCTTATTAGACTTGCTCTTTGGTCATTGTACTTTGGTAATCTGTATTGACGAAGTTTTGTTGGGTTTTCTTCCCCTTGAGGATTTCCCAGGATAAATTGTTGTGTACCTTGTGATTGTGTGTCTTTCAGAGATCCTCTTTATGCTACTATTGTAAAAATGTATTAAATGCTCATGAAGTTACAATTTAGTCTTTAGTATCATATAATCTTAACATGAACAAGTAGTATGTTAAGATTGGTATAAAAGTTTTACTTGGTTGTTTTAGAGCTTTAAATTTGCTTTTATTTTTTATTAAGCAAAGATCCTAAGGAGGCAAGCTTCATAGCTTGTCCTACTTAGTTATTTTTGCACTTTTACTTAACATTTTTACATGGAACTTTTTGGGTTTCTTCTAGTAAGTCCCAAGACACTTTTAAAATGATTTTGGGCATTAACTAGTAATGTTTGCTTGCTGGTTTGCAAGTTTTAGTGATGAATAAGAGAGGAATGCTGGCGAAATTTCAATGCTTTTGGCCATCTGAAGCATTTTGGGAATCCTCTACTTGATTCTATTCATTTCCTTTTGCAAATTTGTAAACTTGTTACACCTATTCTTCAAAGGACTACAAGTGTTTCTTGAAAAGCATTGTAAAAAGAAAGAATTAAACGAGAGCAAGTGGGCTACCCAGTGCCAACACCCCATCCCCCCAAGGGGATGCCTGTTGTCTCACTTTTTGTGTTTTTCTAGTTTAGATTTTATTTTTCGCTTTTAATAAAACGAACAAACTAAAATTAACCTTTTTGTTTCCGTTTCAACGGCACATCACAAGTGTTCTCAAGACCTCACATTTACTTTTATTTTATTTTCAATTTTCCAACTAATAAAATAAACATAGGACTAAAATTTAACTTGTTGGATCCATTTCAACAATAGGACACAAGAGTTCTCAGTACTTAGCGTTTTCACATTTTTTAACAATTTCCCGCTTTCATAGTAATTTTATCCTTGCTTTCCCAAAGTACAGTGCCACGGACAAAGCTTGCTCGAGTACTGGAATTCGGCCGGACAAGAGACTCTTGGAGGTAGATCTAATCAACTAGAAAATCTATCTTGTTTAAATAAAATAAACCAACGCTTAAAATCCAACTATGCTCTTGGCCTCTACAGCTTAGTCTGATTAATTAGTCAACCGGAAAGGAAGATAAGCACTAGTTTAATAGGAAAATCCAATTAAACTCAATTTCAATAACTCGAGAGGTTGCATGGATTGACACCATAAAGTCAGAAGGCTACTACCGTAAGAAGGTTATGCCTTGCCTTGTTGGACACTTGGTTAGACAGTTATAGCACTCAGTTCGAGAGGTTAAGTTTATTTTGGGCCAAACCCCCAATAAACCCGCTCCTTTAATACACACTAATAATTTTCAAACTAGAAACAAGATTTTGCAATACATCCAACACAACACAAATTGCATCACACGTACAATCTTGGCACTGGTCATTATGCGTTATCATGGTTAAGTTAATCTACGAAATGTCGTGAATGGTGTCAATCTTATGTGTTGTTGTATTTAAATCCAATTGCAATTATTTCTTTCTTCCAGTATTTTTTCATTCCATAACTCCTAGAATCGCTTTTACTCGCTTTTTATAACGGAATCGAGTAATCAGGTGACAGCACCTGACTCTCACTTGCCCCCAAGGCCACACCGAGCAGCTTGAAGGTTTCTTGCAGCATTCCCCCAAGGTGTGTATTAGGCGGCAATAGAATCCATAATTCTTTAATAATTACACAAATATGCTTCAATGACTCCCTTCTTTTTTTTCTTCGACAATATTTGGGCACAAAGTGCAAGAAGCCCCAATGATTTTTTATATATAATATATATAAATATCCAATTAGGGAAGCCAAAAAGTCTTGGAGACTCTAAGGGATCACTTGGAATCCGAATACCAAAAGACACAAACTATATATAAATTGAATGTTTGGTGAATGGAATAATACAATTTTCGGAGTTAATACCTACAGTGGTATCAAAATTGTTGCATAACTCTTGTTCTGCCATTGTTGCGCAGGCTAGATTTCCCATTTTTAGCTCTGCATTCTTTCTCGGGCTTGTGGGCTTGACTTCTGAGCCTTCTCAATCATGAATTATGCCCTTTGCGTCCCTTCTGCCCTCCGCGTCCTCTCATAATTGTTATGAGAACTATCTTGTGTGCAGACTAACGTCTCAACCGTAACCCTAATCCTTGCAAATGCCTTGTGAATATGCATTCCCTTGACTCCTTCGAAATTGAAGAGTTGGGTTGAGAGCTCGCATGAGTTGTTATCTTCCTCGAAGTAGCGTTGAACTGCCATATTGAGTGCTAACACCTCAATATTGTTGCGACTCTCACGAACTATTTATTGCTGCAACTCTCACGAGTTGAGAGTCCGTCCTTCGAGCTGATATCTCTAGAGCTATGATATCACAAAAGAGAAAAGAGTTGCATGTTTTCCTTGTGATGCTGTGTTGAAGACCGTAAAGTTTGAGACTACCTTTCGAGGAGATTGAGACTGCATTTTATAGTGGACCTAGGCTAGATTGCGCCCCTCTGGAGAGTGCGCCCACCTTTTCTTGGGTCTGCGTGGAGAATAAGTTTGGCAGAATCGTAAAACAACTCATCGTGTAATTTGTCAAGAAGGAACGCGCATTTGCCAAGTTGCGTTGTACCCTACGTTTTTTTCTGAGATTGTGTGAGATTGAGGTAGTTTGAGCTTTGAAGGAGCTGCGTTGAGTGACTGCGTCAAGATGGTGGAGCTGAGTGCTATGACCAAGCTTTGAAGAGATGCGCCCTTGAGAAGAGCTGCATTGGAGAAGGGCTACCATATCGTGCTACATAAGAGTGAAAGAGTTGCGACCTCGAGTTGTCCATCAAGGAATACAAGTTCGACCTCAATAATCAAAGTTGTGACTGCCTCACAAAAGTTGCGACCTGTGCGTTGAGCCTCACGAGCTGCATCTTGTGAGTTGAGTTAACTGTGTTGAGTGCTGCAAGACTTCTCAAATTATGAGCGTGAATCTCCACATCAATTGCGACCTCAAGCTGATATCGAGCTGATATGTGTGCAGAAGAGAGCTACAATCTACACATCGAGAATTGAAACTCATTTTTCAAGCTGTGTGGTTTCATGAGTCAGAGAAACCCTACATTTTGAGTCAAGGTATAAGTGTTAAGATATAAATTTTTTGCAATCCTTGGGACAGGGTCGAGACCATGGAAAATAGTTAATGTTTTTTAAGATTGTTTTGTAATATGAGCCAAAGATTCAAGTGTAATTGTGTCATTGTAAGAATTATTGAGTGAGTGAGTACTATTTTTTAGAATCATTGGTAATAGAAAGTAAAGTCTGCAAAATATATGTAATAGTGCTCAAGGCAATGTTGAAGAACTGAGCTGCAGAATTAATTTGTAATCATTTTGTAAAGAAGGGAGCAGAAACTCAATCTGCAACCTATTTCCTTTCTGCCATACATTTTCCCTAAATAGTTGCAGGTTCGAGATGCATTCTATAGCATCAGTAGTTGGTGCTACACTAACTGGCAAAGAAACATTTCCAGAATGGTGGAGAAAGATCAAGGCTATATACGTCTACAACCACTTGTGGGACGGCATTTGCAAAGGGAAAACCACTCTCACAGAAGAAGGCATTGTCATCACTTCAGCTCCAAAGCCTCAAACATCAAAGAAAGAGCTTGTTATCTGGTAGTCCAAAGACAAGAAATCTTTAGGCATGATTTCTGCCACTATTAGTGAAGAGGTGAGCCAACATATATTGCTTGCAAAGTCATGTTATGAAGCTTTAAAAACTCTAAAAGATTTGTATGACTCACACTCTGAAATGGAAGTGATCCAATTAATGTTAAAGCTATTCAGTCTGGAAGTAAAAGATAATGACCCCATGTTGGTAGCATCTGAGATAAGAGCAATCATGCACAAGATTCAAGCCTCCGGTATGAAACCAGACCTTCCACTTCTAGCATTTGTAAAGCCTCTTTATCCTACTCACTCAAACTACCTTGAATCCTTGCAAGCAAGTGACAAGTTCAAAGACCTCACCTTTGATATTCTGGTAGAAAAGATTGCAGACAAAGAGAAAGCTTTTGGAAAGAAGGCAAATGAGAGTATTGTAGAATCTCTTTGCTTTGCTCAGAAAGCAAAGAACAAGCATAAAGACGCTTCCAAGGGTGAGAGCAGCAAAAGAGGCAGAGGAAGAAGAAATTTCAGAGGAAGAGGAGGAAGAAGCAGCTCCAGTAGAAGACCATATCTGAAGTGTAAGCGTTGCGGAAAGATTGGACATGAAGCAGATCAGTGTTGAGCATCATGGGACTCCATCAAAGGTAGACATAATCAGAATCAAGAAGATACAAGTAAAAACCAAGAGGGTGGTAAAGCCCCTGATTCTACTCATTGTATTGTTGCACACTGTAATCTTGGAATTAATGAAATAACTTCTCTTTCATCTTACAAAGATTGTTGACTGCTTGATACTGGTGCAACATCTCAGATGACTTTTAGAAAAGATTGCTTTAAAGAACTGAATGACATTGCAAATGGCATAGTGTACTTTGCAGATAAATCTAGCCTCAAACCACAAGGAACTGGCTCAATCAAGCTTAAGTTGCCAGGATTCCCTGATTTCATATTAGAGAATGTTCTCTATCTTCCAGAGTTGTAGAGAAGCTTGTTATCCCTAGTGCAGCAAGGCCATTCCATCCACATGTTTGATGGGATTGTAGAAATAAGAAAATCCTTTGACAACAACGTCATCATGATTGGTTATGAAGATGGGCAGTTGTTGAAGTTGAGAGGCTCTTCTGCAAGAGTTCAAAACTTTGCATATCTCTCTCAGCATGAAGAAGGTAATATGTCATCCAATTTACTATGGCATGCTAGATTTGGTCATCTGAATCATAACAGTCTAAGGTTGCTAAGAAAGAATGGAGTATTTGGTTTTCCCAACATTCCTAAGCAAAAGATCAAAGTGATGCATGCATACTAGGTAAACATAGTAAGCAGCCATTTCAAGAGTCTAAATTCAGAGCATGTAGAAAGTTAGAGTTGGTTCACTCTGACATATGTGGCCCTATGCCAATTCCTTCTGCAAATGGTAATAAGTACATTATGACTTTTGTTGATGACTATAGTAGAATGTGTCTCCTGGAGATCACGCAAACAATCAGTTCCAGCAGATTCGACAACAGAGACAGAATATGTAGTTGTTGCAGAAGCAACCAAAGAGATTGTGTGGCTCAGGACGATACTTGAAGAGTTGTAGGAGAAACAAGAGAGCTCCACTCCCCTTTTGATCGAGAACACCTATGCAATCAAGTTGGCCAAGAATCCTAGATTCCATGATCTAACCAAACACATCAACACAAACTATCATCTGATTCGACACCATGTAGAGGCCAAGACAGTTCATTTACGTCATTGTTCCACAAATGAGCAAATTGCACATATCTTCACCAAAGCACTTGGACGAGAAAAGTTTGAAATATTTAGAACCATGCTCGGAATTACAAACACCCCTTCGGATTAAGGGGGGGAATGTTAGAATCCTACGGGAGTTTTGTAAATAAATAATTATGATTTCAATTAGGGAAGCCAAAGTGTCTTGGAGACTCAAACGGGTCACTTGGAATCCGAATACCAAAAGACACATAAACTATGTATAAATTGAATGTTTGGTGAATGGAATAATACAATTTCGGGAGTTAATACCTACATATGGCAACATAGAGACACTTATGGTTTAAAATAATTATTATTATTAGTATTATTATTAATACAATATTATTATTATTTGATATATAATATTCTGTGAAATGGATTGTGTTAGGGTCTTAAACCCTAAACCGTTGATGGAATTGAAGGTATGGTGTCAAAGCAAGTTAGTGGCACACCAAAAATGATGAGTGTGTGAAGGATGGCGGTCGAGGGCAGTGTGTGAAGGATGGCGGTCGAGGGCATGGTTTAAAGGAGCGGGGTGCAAAGTAAGCTATAAATACTCCTTGAAGAGTATAAGAAAGGTCCAAAAAAGAAATGGTTCTTAAACTCTATATCTAAACGATTGCTGACCTTATGTATATGTATGAACATGCCCTGGATGCAAGCTGCAATTAGTTGTGCTTCTTAGCACACCTGAGATCCGAAGGGTTATGTAGGCCAAAAAGGCCATAAAGTGAAATCATTGGATCCTAATGAACTTGAATCATCTTAAAAAGTAGACATGATGCCTAAGTTGAATAAGCACTCTTTAAACAACTTACCCATTTGTGAGACACTGCCATCCCCCGTGTGCTTGTTCAGCATATGCTAGAGTGTGTATTCCCTTTCCATTTCCAAAGTGTCACAATGTCAAGTCAGTAGTCATCCCTTAGCCTAGCCTTTTAATTTTTAGCCCTCACCCTTCACTAGCAAATTGATCACAACTATGAAGTGAGTATGGTCTTGAAAGTCTGGCCTGAGTCATAATAATAATTAAAAGCCTTATATATTTGGTTGTAAATCGCCAATAAATGATTACTTCTTGTTATAATTGTTACTTGAATGAATTGTAGAGCATGTTTTAACCTTTGGGACTTGCAGCAGTTTGATGATAGCTTGAGTTATATTTTGGGTCATGTTGACTTGGTCAAACCTACTTTGACCAAAAGTCAACCAAACGACATGAGGTGGCAGACCTCAACTGATGCAGAGATATGATATATGGTCTGGAACAGGTCACCAAATGGTTCTATGCAGTGGTTTCTGGCTTATGATGATGATTTGTGCTTTTTAGCACTTTTACAGATTTTTATTATTTGATCTGTCGCGTATATTGGATATTTTGCATGATCATGCAGAGATCCATGGGGTGTATGAGTACACACCTTAGATGGATTTGGGCTCTCTAAGTGCAATGAGACAGTCTGTTTTCAGTTCCGGGTAGTTACAGTGATTTTTAGCCTCAGTTCGCTATCCTAGTGCAGTTTTGGCTTGTATGAGCAGGGGTGAGATTTGATTGGTTCACCTAGGGCGTTGTGCATGGAGGGGGTGGTCCAGCCACTTGTTATTACCATATTACCCCCCTCCCAGAGAGCCTGGTGGGCTCACCTTGACAGCGCAGGCACTCCAGGAGGCGGTTTGGGCAGTTTAACACTTCCCAAGGCCAATTAAAAATGGTGAAAATGGCTACTGAAGGAATCGATTTGGGCTACTGAGGCAAGGGATTGGCATAGGATGAGTTTTGATGATGAGAGTGATGTCTTCCACACCTTCTTCAGCATTTTCAGCTTTCAGTGAGGCCTACACTCATCTCTCTTGCACTTTTTATGGTTTTCTGGAGCATCCTAAGGCTCACGACTTTCCCATAGAGGCACGATTTGGTGTCTAGGTTGGTTATCTTATGTTATTGTACCATGGGGACACAATAGGGAGGCAAGTCATGACCCCCTAGACCCACCATGAGCTAGATCTTATGTTTTATCATTGACATTTGGTGGGACCCCCTCTCCTAGGGCGATTTGGTCCATTGATGTATTATGGTGTGATATTGATCCATGTACTTTATGTTGAGCTCATCTCAACCATTGATTAGATCACTTTGATCTTTTAATCTTAGCCATCCATTCAAAAGGTGGTTAGGGTTTTGGTGTCTCTCCATCCTATTTAAAGAAGAGAGCCCCTCATTGTAAAGGGACTTTTGGCTCTGAATTATTGGAATAGAAAATTATTATTGCATCTACTTGTTGTGTTGTGGTGGATGCTTTTGGAGTTCAACTATTTATTCTTCCTTTGCACTGGGTTATTGGAGATTTTCTTGCTATCATTTTGTTCTATGTATTTTTCATCTACAGGTGGAGGTCGATTTGCTTCAAGGAGGTCACATTGGTAGGGGAGACTCTCCATGCCTCTTCTTTGGGGTCTCTTCGTCGGTAACAGGGAGTATTACTGTCTTAGTACCTTCTACTTCATGTTGCTATTGCTATTTGTTTGTATATCCTCCATTCTTGATCTCACTGATTGAATAGACTTTCCTTGGTTTGACAAGAAGAGGAGGGCGCACGTGTGGACTAGGGCATCATATCGGGGCAAGAAAAATCAACAATCTCTCATTTGATCTCTGCAGGAACATTCCTCAACAACATGGCAACCTCATCCATCACTCAGGTATGATCTCAAGGTAAGTTTCTCATTCCATTGATCTATCCATTTGTCTAAGTCATTCAAAACCCTCATTTCAAATCAACTAAAATTCTAAGAAAAATTCTATTGATCAAATCCCTTGGTCAATTGGCAAATCCTTTTTGGGTATTGTACATCAGGCACATTGTGAATTGGGTTCTCAAAAACGTCTTACTTGGGTGACTCCATAAGCCCAAACCCCAAGGCACTAATCTCTCCAAGCCCTCACAACTTTCCTGGGTTATCCAATTTCCCTGTGATTTGATCTCTGTTTGGTTGCTTGTACACTTAGACATTGTCATATCCTTTCATCAAGCATAGCTAGAAATCCCTAACTGTCAGATCTACATTTTGGGGTACTTTCCCCGTTTTAAGGGTCACGTTTCCCAAGGCAGTTGATTTTGACCATATTGAACTCGTTATTAATCCTGGAATCATACCTAATTATAGAATCAATGTGTGTTATCTATCCCTATCATTTCACACCTTTCCTAAGCCTCCACAGTGGTCCTAATTCCTTAATTCTAGGGTTCCATACCTGTCACCCTACGTACTTCACTTGATTGATTTGATCTGGTGATTGGGTTGATCTCTCCTTTCGGGAGTAGATCTGGGTCTCCCCCTTGCTATCTTGGCTTTGATAGCTAAAGCGAAGAGTGCCTTGGTTGGCGTGACAACCATCCTTTTGGGAACTAGGGCTCTCTTGGTTCACCACTTTAGTTGCATTTCCCCTCTACCATCCACCTAGGATCCATCTGTAGGGGCAACTACAAGATTGGTGATAACAGTGACCATTCAAAAATGAATGTGTCCATTCATATTTAATAATAATTTATCAATATTATTATTTATGTTTATTTATTATTATTTATTATATTATATTTTGTATGTTATAGTATCAAAGGAGAACAAGCAGGGAGGTAATACTGACCATGCCCTATTTGGCCAAACAAAGAAGGGGGGGGTAAAGGACCCACCAAAGATAACAGAAAGAGTGATGAGTCAACCGTGAAGCTAGGGAAGAGGGACCTGAGTAAAATCAAGTGCTTCGTATATCATACGCACGGACATTATGAATCACAGTGTCCGAACAAGAAGGGTAAAGGAAAGCAACAACATAATTAGGTACCTGCCTCTGCTAAAACTCAAATGAGCAAGTTTGCCTCCAAGCTCGAGAAGAATTTCTCAATGGTATCATGCCTTTCTACCAACACAATTCCAAGGAATACTTTGTATGTGGATAGTGGAGCATCTAGGCATATGACATCATCCCAGGAGTTGGTTCAAGTCTAAAAGACACGAATCAAGAGTTTGGGTCAAGCTTGGTGATGATGCCAAGTGTCCAGTAATGGGAGTTGGCACCATTCTCTTCCAACTCCAAACAAGTAACCCTTTAGACTTTGGCAATGTGTTGTTTGTTCCAAGTCTCAGGAAAAATTTCCTTCCAATTTCGGATATGGAAGATAAGTGCTTTGCAAAAGAGTTTAAGAACAAGCAAGTCCTTATAAGACCGAAGGAGTCTAGCCTAGAATCAACATAGGTTATTGGTGTTAAGGATGCAATTTATACATGTTACAATATGAACATGTTCGAGCCCTTGTTCATAACACAAACAACTTGTGAGAGTTGTGGCACAAGACGATGGGGCACCTACATCATAGTGCACCTGATTTTGAGATGAAGGACATTGGCATGATGCATTACTTCTTGTGATTGGAGGTTTGGCAGAGACTAATGGAAATATTCCATGGGCAGTGTCTCTATGAAGTTGGGATTCTGAAGTGGCTTTGGATAAAGAACTACAAACCTATTGCCATGCCTATGATCACTAATTTGAAGAACGTAACTTCTAATTCAAAGATGGTGGTCTCTACATCGTGTAGGCAATTCATAAGTTCCTTGATGTATCTAGTCAACGATAGCCCAGATATATGTTTCGCAGTGAACACCTTCAGTCAGTTCATGGTGGAGCCAAAGCAAGAGCATTGGGTAGCAACAAAACATGTGCTTAGGTACTTAAGGCTGTTACAGCTTGAACTAGAATGTATGATTACTGTCCCAAAGAGCAAAGCTAACCCAACTCTATACTAGAGGGGTCACCCACTGTCACCTCAATGACTCCCTCTCTACACTTTAGGTTGGCTCTTCTCCAACTCAAGCAGGAATTCCCTGGGAATAGGATGGTTAAAGCCTAGACAATCATGCAGAAAGTGATTTGGAAGAGTAGCTTTAGCAAAACTTTTTTGTGTGTTTAGTATATAGAAATAAAGGGGTGATGGAAGAACCATGAAGACTAGTGACAATCCCCAAAGCAAATGAAGTCAAAGGATACAAGAGCAATGACGATGTGAGTTCATGAAGAGTTAGAAAAATCAAGTCTATTTGGACATGCCACTAATAAACCCTAACTTGTTGTGAAATGAATGCAAAAATCACTAGGCGATCCCTTGCGATGCCTGTTGATTAAGTTGTCATTGATGCCAACAGTGCCTGGCCATTGATGCCAACAGTTGCGTCTTGGTGCCCCTTGTGGAGCCCCTGAGAGTTAGTGTTTGGTTTGTGGTTGTCTGTGTCAAGAGGAGACCTTTTGACTTTGTCCAAGCCCAAGCTTGAAGCCCTTGGAGGCCTTGGGGCAATGGCAAAAGCCCTGGCTACCATTAACTTGGTTAAGTGCCCCTAAGCTGTATCTTGGTCCCAGTTGAGTCCATTGTTGTATCCCCTGCTCCTAGTTGTCTGTTGATTGAAGGTCTCTATGTTGCATGATTGGATGATGTGTTAATTTGGTCCTTAAGCCCACAAACCTGGAATATGGAGCCCTTGGACATATAGCTATGGTGTTGAAGACCTTTAAACCTTAAAATCCTTATGTATGCTAATTTGCAGCCCCTATGATACCCTTGTACCATGATTAAAGGTCCTAGAACCCTCACACATGATTCTCTTGAATATGACACACTTGATGAAAGGAAGTCCTCAACGTGGCATAGAAAAGCCCTAAGGTTAATAGGTGTAGCAGGAAGAAGCCCACAAAGAAGCCCTCTTGGACAATTCATAGAAGCCAATGACGAAGTCCTTGGAACCCATACATGTGGTGGTGAAGCCCTCCAAGTTTGAAGTGACAAAGAAAAATTTGACCTACTTGGAGTCATACCTTGAAGCCCATACGCTAGTGATCACGTTGAAGTTTGACCATGCACTTGACATATGGTTATGAAGCCACATTGTTTTGAAAGCCCTTAAATGAAAGTATTCTTAAATCAAAAGAATTTTAATTTATTTAATATTTAATAAAAGATTTCTTAATTTAAAAGTTTTTTAATTAAAATTAAATTTGAAATTAATTACATGATTGGCCCATCTTTATTAACAAATTTTAATAATGAAATAAGTAATAGAATATTATTTAAAGCATTAATAAAAGGTTTATTAAAAAGTTTAAACTAAAGGAAATAATTAACATTAAATTTTAAAGGGGGACAAGGAAAAAGTACTTTTATTATTTTAAAAGTAAATCTTGCTTTTAAATTCAATTATGTGTGAAACCTTGCATCAAACACTTAAAAAAAAAATTCAAATGGTAAAGTCGGCCTCATTAAGAAGTGATGTGTGATAAAAAACAAAAATAAAATTTAATTAATATTAAAATATATTTTATTAAAACATACAGGTCGGCCCAGATAACATCATGGAAAATTAGTATAAATAAGAGGTTGACGCCCTCATTTGAAAAAAAAAGATATAGCTCTGATTTTCGGATTATTGACTGAGGCAGTGAGTTTTTGAGGCAGTAGTGTAAAGAATTCGGTGGAGTATTAGCCGAGTTCTTGAGCTCTGAGTTTTGGACCTCACTGAGAAATTTCAGTGGTTAAAACTGGGTTAAGGACTGATCTAAGGCAGCCACTGACAGCATATGTTTTGGGAGTTTTTTTTATGAAAATCCAGCTCTGAAATTTTCGGGTACTGTAGTAGCTGCAGTAAATATTTTTTTTTTGGCTCTGATTTTTGGTTAACTCAGGCAGCTACATGATCATGATATGAGGCAACAAATTTGTGAAGATCTGAGGCAACAAATTTGTGAAGATCTGAGGCAGAAAATTTATGATTAACTCAGCAAATCTACAGAGGTCTGGAGCAGCAAACATATGACTGACTAGGGCAGTGATCTTGCAATTTTTTTGGGCAATCTCTCAAGCAAATTCAGTGTGCATCTGTGGTAGATCAGGTATGCTATAAGAATCAGATTCAAAACGTGATAAGGATCTTGTTGGGTGACATGCTTGTGACAACAGTAATATCTTGATGTGCTATTGATGTAGCAGTAATTTGTGAAGACAGAATCAGAAGCAGCTGTATGTTCTTGAGCAACTATAAAGTCCTGGTTCAAGAGACTTAATCCCAATGATCCAATTTGACAAGCCTTGTTTATGGTAGCCAAGAAGAACTATTCAGTTCTGTACATTTAAGATCAGATGATGACAGACCATATGATTGTGCCAAGATGAAAAATGTTAATCTGACCTTCGGTGTCTCAGGATAGCACAAGTGTTAGTAAGAAGTTCAAGGTCTCCCTTTTGGTGTAGTTTAAAGTCCTTGATTGGCAAGTCTACAGCATGTTGGTCAAGGGAGCCACAGGCATATAGCAGACCTATCACTGAAGCCCTCCTCTGCAGCAGTGTTCTAAAACAAGAATGTAAGTGACTCTGAAGTGAACTGTTTCAATCAAGCAAGTTTGAGGTGCGTATAAGAAGCTTCTCCAAATTCAAGATTCACAGACTCTGAGGCAGAATTGATTGTGAGCAGAGACAACATTTGAAGCTCTATGTGAATTTGAATGTTTGAAGACTGGAGCAGACCTTTGATAACTTGGATGCATTGAGCAGACCTATGACATCGGCATGAGCAGAATCCTGTGGTGATTTGGCATGAGCCTGAAGTCCTGTGCATTGGCAGAACCTGGCATGTGAGCAGACCTTTAATGAGTTGGCATGAGCAGCACATAAGCAGGCTGTAGATGATAGTCTTGATAGGTGGCATAATTCTCGATTAAAGTGATCAGTGACTTGGCAGTGGGACACAGTTTGACAAGTGACAGCTTGGATATGAAATGTATGCTAAGTGATGATAGTTCACAATGATTACACAGTATTGTATGTATGCACAATAGATTCAACAGTGATATGAAGGTTTGAAGTGATGTTATGTCAGAAGCAAGGTCTTTGTGAAGTGGAAGCTTGAAGGCTTAGAAGTGTTGGTAATCTGATCTGCAGGCAATTAGGTTGTCACAAGGATTGCTACAACATTAAAATTGTACATGACAACGACATAGTCCTACAGTCTTCAACATCCTCCAGATGCTACAACAGTTATGTGATGTACACTGGATTATACTCAGTAATGTATTCAGTGACGAGTACAGTCAAGCAGGTTTCATGAGCAGAATACTTAACTCAGATTGGCTGAGTTGTATGAGCAGTTGGTTTGACTCAGGTGGACTGAGTCTTGTCTACAGTTGGTTAGACTCAGATTGATTGAGTCAGTTGATGAGTAGTGTGGCACAGTTGTGGTGCAGTGGTTAGTGAACAGTTGATGAGCAGTGAATGAGCAGTGAACAATTGATGAGCAGTGGTCAGTTGATGAGCAGTGACAGTGGTTGAGCAGTGTGGTGCAGTGTGGTACAGCTGTTGGTTAGTAGGTCCGCAGGATCAGTGCGGTTGTGATTCAGCAGTATCTATCTTCATATCAGGGTGGTAGGACGGGGCAAGGAAATATAGGGAGCTAAGGCTTCCTTCAAGTTGTAGCCTGTAAACAGGGGGTTGTAGCCTCCTTCCAGCTATAGCTGGAGAATTGAAGTCTTTGTAACAAAGGGGGTTGTTGCCTCCTTCCAGTTGTTGCTGGTAAATTATTATTATAAAGGCTTCCGTGGTTTTTCCCCCAGGACTTGGGTTTCCACGTAAAAATCTTGTGTACTGTGTTTTGCTATGCTTCCTATGTGATGATGATATGATGATAGGTGATGATGAGCTATAATAGTTAATAATGCTGATGATATAATGATAATGTGGTAATACATTAATGAATGATGTATTGAAGAAGCAGTTGATGATTGTTAAAGTTGAAAAAGTGATAAAAAGCTATACACACTGTTCACCCCCCCCTCTCAGTGTGTTCGGTGTGTTCAACAATGCCAACTCAAACAATGCTAACTAGGGTATGACTCGCACAATGAAGTATTAAAATGGCAACACCTCTTAAATGATGACAAAAGCAATAGTAATACAATCATGCATAAACCAACAAATGGATGGAGGAGATTTTCTCTCAAAACCCTTCCAATGAGACAAATTTGTCTTTCTATGGTCCTAATCAAAAAGTTTAGTTATTCCACAAATCACTTGCAACATTAAAGACGAGAACAAGGAAACCACACTTAAAATGGAGGGGAAACCCTTACTTTGATTTGCACCATGAAAGATATGTCTATTACGATCAAAAAGGGAGAGAACTCTCAAAATAAAACCATGAGTACAAGTGCGGAAGAGGCTCTCTTAAATAGGAGAGGAGCTCAATTTCCTTTACAATAAAATAATCATAAAATCCTAGATCTAGCCAGGGGTGGCGTAAACAATGAGTAGCCTCCACTAAAACCCTAACAGACTGTAACAATATCCAAAATATGAGGTGGTCAATGCCACATGTACAATGTCCAAGATACATAAGGCCCAAGAAAGGGATGCATCTCCAAGAAATGATGGAAAACAACAAGTAAAAGCAACGACCTAGCCTCCACAGGATCTCCAATGTAAGCACTCGACAAGAAATGGTCCACAAGGTGGAGCGCTTCCTCAAAATGATGAACACCCTCCACAAAAAGGCTCAAAAAAGGCATGTGCAACTAAAAATAACAATGTGGCACTTTGAAATGCAGTTTTCGATATTCGAACTTCCTCGATATTTATAGGATTTTCTATTTTAACAACCTTTCAGAAATCCTACAACACTCTACATCTAACACACTTGAGATGGCACAATTATGGGCACTTTCTCAAAAGATAAACTGCTCCTAGAGTTGGGATGCCACTCGAAAAAAGTCCTATCAAATGGCCTAGAAAACAACCCTCCAAAGCGTTGGCACTCGTCAAGGGACAACCAAAGAATGTAAATAAGATAAGATAAGATGATTATATTAATGTCCAATTAATGACCACAAAAGTAGGTCAATGGGACTATTGAGTACAAAGATGTTATTACAAAGTGGAAGTACCAAACGACCTCCTATAAAAAACCGAAGATAGGAAAGGTAAAGAAAGTAGATCGGAACATGAAATCTATGCTACACCATGAAAATATGAGTAACCTGTTATCACACAACTTGTCGTTGCCCCTAGTGGTATCCCATCTGGGACGGTAGAGGAGATGGGAAACTAAAGAGGTGACCCAAGGGATGCCACGGTTCCCAATGCAAGGTGGCAGTCACGTCAACCGAGGCACTCTTCACTTTAGGTCAGGGTGAAACAAGACCTAGGGGGAGACCCTGTAACCAATCAAAGATGATTGAACCCAAACAAAGGTTCCTAGGGATGAGTAAATAATAAGTTACGGAAACCAATGCAAGGTAAAGTGGACCTAGAAATTAAAGTATGGTTGAAGGTGGTTTGAGAGATGATTAGTGTTTCAACCAATGTATGATTCAGGCCACATGATTAGTTATAATGACAAGGTATGGTACCATGTGTTACACAAGTGGGTCTTACTTTCTTGGGATATGTGAAATGGCTTAATATGGGCCCACAAGGTGAACTTTAGGCATGCGATTGGCACTAGAGGATGTGCAATGAGTAGATCTATGTATCTAAGTTGAAATTAGGAGTACCCATGTACTGGATCTAAGGTTTGACACAATTCCCAAGGAGTGCGACTTGCTTGAGGAGGACTAGTGCCTTGTTGGATGGGCTAATGGAGTCAAAAGGTATGTCAAAGTGTAGATCGAGACACCTCGAGGTCAAGACAAGTGGGCTAATTGAGATAGAATGGTTGGATCTAGCTAGATCTAGGGTTTCATGAAATGACCCTAAGTGGATCACAATCCCTTAAAACAAGGAATGCTACCCCCAAGGTGGATCGTCACAAAATGATACTCTAGACTTAGGTTTCAAGGTATGGTCGTTCCAACTCCACAAAAATCTCAACCACCCACTTACTCAAAGCGGACAAACTCACTCACCAAAGGGAGTGCGACCTTGCTCAAGGAGGGCTAAAAGATGGATAAGGTGGACCAAATCAAGTCCAATGGCCACCAAACTGTAGATCCAAGCAGCTTATGCACCGATATATGTGGATCTAGAAAATCAAGTCAATCCAAGGGTTAGATCTTACTAGATCTGAGTTTTAAGATGCCAAGTAGTTCAAAAGGGGGTTTTAATCCCTTAAAATGTGGAATGATGCCCACAAGGTAGAAATCACCAAAGTAAAAGTCTGGGGGTAGGTTATCAAGTGTGTAGATTACAAATCAAGCGGGATCCCACCTACCCATATGCTAGATCTAACCCAGCAAGCCTCTCAAAGGAAGTGCGATTTGGTTCAAGAGGGCTAAATTGCCTTGAAAAATGTGTCAATTTTAACCCAATCACCACCAAACTATAAATCCAACTAGGGGTGGATGCTATGGAGGTGGGTTCTTAAGATCTTTTCAAAAGCTAGGCTAGATCTAAGTAGATCTAAGAAAAACCAAAATTGGGGTTTTAATTAATTAGGGTTTGTGACCAATGAAGATAGAATGGATGAAAGAGGCACATACCTTGTAGATCTTACCTCAATTGCTTGTGGCCACCTTGCAAATTGATAGCATTCCCCTATGTGTATATTCAAGATTGAGATCCAAGAGCTCCAACCAAAACGTTCTCCTCCAAGATAGCCAAATCGTCCTCCTCCTACAAGACAAGATGAAAGAAACAAGTCAAGCAAGATGATTATGAAAATGATAGAAAGATGTAATAGAAAGCATCAACTATGTCACAAAGATACAATAATGATACTCCCTATCACAAGATCAACCCAAGAGAGAATATGTGGATCCCTCCAACAATAACCCTCAAGAAATCGCCCTCCTCTCCATCAATTCGACTTTCCTGCAAGAAAACTAGTAGAAGCACCAAAATCGACAATGATACATAGAAGAGATACCGTATAGTCAATATGCAAGAGAATCCACAAGACAAGAGAGATATGCTCCACAAAGAAGTGTTCTATTCCAATATTCCAAAGCTCCAAAGGTGAGCTATACAATAGGGGGTATCCTCCTTATATAGGATAATAAAGACCAAAACCCTATACCACTTTACAATACTACATCAAATGAGTGGTTGAGATTAAAAGATCTCATCATACAATCAATGGCTAAGATGAACCATAACAATATATCACATGGATCACCCAATATAATGATGACGTCATAGTATAAAATAATCATGGAGGGTGACGTCATCCACTAGAGGGGTAGAAGTACCAAATCCCACCTCATAATGACTAGGACATGACATATGGAGCACATGGTGGGGCTAGGAGGCATCAATCCCTACTAGCTCATCCCAAAGGCACAATAAAATAATAAAATATGTCCAAGATAATATAAATGATCAAATCTGTCCTCAAAATATGTGACAGACAAACAGTAAAAGACCTCCTGTGATCGCTGTGGGCCTACCCACATGGTGAAAACTGGCTGGAAGATAGTGGGATCACCCTGGAAGACCTCTGTGAAAACCAAATGCCGAAACCTTGCCTCAATTGCCCAAATTGAATTCCTCAATGACCACTTTATCCCATTTTTTTACTGCCTCGGTAACTGCGAAAGTGCCAAAACTGCATCCTAGGGCATCTGCACTGTCCAACTGAGCCCACCAAGCTCTCCAGAGAGGGGGGTAAATGGTAATAACAAGTGGTTGGACCACCCCCTCCTCATACAGCGCCCTAGCTGAACTGACCTCTCATGGCCCCTGCTACTCAGGCTGGGAAATCAGCCCCAAATCTGGTCAACAAGTGTAAAACTGCATCAATCACTGTCAAAAGTGCCGGGAACTGAAAGATAAGTGTCTCATTGGATCCAGAAAACCCAAATCCACTAGGAATGTGTACTCATACACCATGGGTTGCCCTAATGGGCCAGCTGTAGGGTCCACCATATATGGACAGTGCATAATCTGATGATCTGAAGTAATAATAAAACCTGCTGAACTGCATCAATCATCATCTGAACCATCTGTCCATCATATGATATCATCATCAAGTATGTGGGACCATCAATCATCATCAATAGGTATATATATATATGGCCCACATCATCATGGATCCCAATAATATACAACCAAGGATAAATCATTACTATAGATTAAGACATGCTTTAATCATTCTCACAGCCAAGCTCAAAGTATAACATCCATTCAGTGGCATTAATCAAGTTAGCATATTCCTTTGTTATATAAAATTACTTGCACAATAGTTCAAATGACAAACTCGCCCATTGGACATGGTCAAACTGCTAGTGAAGGATGAAGGCTAGGAACAAGGTTGGGCCAAGGGGTTGACTTGTCTAACTTAACTCAAAAATACTTTGGACTAGGAGAAAGGGGGAAGCTACAAACTCTGTGCTGGACCAAAATAACACGGGGGATGGCTGTGCCTCACAAATGGATAAGTTGTTCAGAGAGTGCTTATTCAACTTAGGCATCATGTCTACATCAAGTTGATCCAGGTTCATTCGGATCATTCAATTTCATTTCATGGCCTTTTTGGCCTACATAACCCTTCGGATTTCAGGTGTGTTGATAAGCACAACTAGTTGCAGCTTGCATCCAGGGCATGTTTTCATATACATATAAGGTCAGCAATTGTTTAGATATAGCTTTTAAGAACCATTTCTTTTTGGACCTTTCTTATACTCTTCAAGGAGTATTTTTAGCTGTTCATCGCTCTTGCCCTTTTTAGTTTCCATGGGCGAATTTATGAGTTTCCATAAGTAGAACATGAGCTTTCAGTTTTAGCCAACAACATCTCAAGTGACTAGGGGGAGTTCGAGCCAATGCCAAACATCAGGACAATCGACCCGAATGATTTAGGCCTACAATCCAACTCACCAAAGGCAAGTTTTGTCACCAACTTAGAGCCGAGACACTGATCATACAGGGATGTTGTCCAAACACAGAGGTAGAAAAATGGGGAAGTCCTCAGTATCAGAAATTCAAATGAGACAAGTCAAGGTTTAAAGTCAAATAGGAAAGTCATGTATGGATGGAGTCAAGTGAATATGGAGCCTACACTAGCAGACAACTAGTGTCAGGAAAGACCATATCTATGTAAGGTGGAAAACCAGTGTGTTTTGTTAAATGACCTAAATGTGCAAGCAATTGTCCATTTTATGATTTATAGTTCATTTTAAACAGTTTGCCACATCAGGAATAATATACCAAGCAGATGTTGTGAACATGACTAAATCAACAAGATAATAATCCACAGTCAATGATAAAATATCCATAGATCATACAACGTCATCATAGTAATAAACATCATATACCATCTGAAACACTGTTGCAATACATCTCTAAGCACTGAACTAAAACTGTATGGGATAAAGGGTCACATCGATCATCAAATCTGAACTCTCAAGGCTCAGCCTTGACACAAGGTCTAACATAAGTTTGAATAATACACTGCTCTGATCATGAGTGATCACAAAATATACAATCATCATAGCCATGCTCTGAATAATGGAAGCTCTGGAATGTGCAGATATCTGCTAAACAAGAATAGTAGCCCTGCTACTATGGTGTGATAACATAACCCTTGACCTCAAGCACGGGAGACCACATATTGGTGGAGATGTACAAGAGTAAAGGATCCAAGGGCAAGGAGTTCTAGTAGTAATGAAGTAGGTTTATTGTGGAATAGACCCATCTCTCCTATAACATCTGAGGGTGAATGAAGGAAACTCAAGATAGTATGATGTCCAAAGGAGGAGCTAATGGAAGACATTGGTCGCTCATTGTGCTGCTATCGAGCGTTGGTAGCTCGTTGCTAAGGCATGGGGAGTCTCGTCTGCCTTAGGGGGAGGTTTGGTCTAGTCCTTTCATACCAATGAGATCCAGAAGGATCGAGGGTCTCGTGGGTCTGCACTAATCTGGACATGCATACTAGTGAACAAGTCAACAAGTTCAAGAGGTTGCTTCCATACATCAAGGGGTCAAATACTAAACCAATCAAATTGATCTATGTGCAATACTCCATCAAGTGGGGAATAACCTCAACATATTGTGCAATGGATGTCCACATATTAACTAACTAATTGAAGCTTCCAACTCGAGAACAAATGCACACAATGGCCATCCATGAAGAAGGGGATGACGATATTTACAAGACATGGCATGCTACCACATTTGCCACAACAGAGAAACAAGGAGGGTGCTTAACCAAAGATGGAACACAAAAGCACTATGATGCCATCTATGTGCCAAGGATCAAGAACGACCCACAAGAAGAGGCTTCCAAGGCCACCACATCATCCACATAAGCAAATCAAGGCTAAATGAGCCAGGGCACTCTCATGGAAACCCTCCATTGTTGAATTTTGTACCTTGGAGAAGTGTTCCCCTAGTGATTTTGTGCCTAAGTCATAAAACGGAAAAAGTGACATGACCCTTGCATTAATTTCATAAAGTGAATTTTTTATTATTTAAAGAGAAGTGAGTGATTAATTTTTATGGTGAGAAAAAGTGATTTTCTCTCATACATTGATTTAACATCTCAAGATTCAATTTGGGCCCTTGGATCTTGTGTTGGTTCACATACCCGCAGAACATATTCCATGAGCATTTGGAGAGATAGACTTCTTGAAAAGAGAAGGAGAACACAGGAGAGAGAGGTGACTGGCCCGTTTCCCAAGGAAATCAAACAGCAGTAAATGCAGTGCAAAAATCGAGGAGGTTAGCACAATTTTCGATACAGCATTAATGGCAGCCGTACAGTCATAAATGCAGTAGCATTTTCCTGTAACTGAGGGCATGCATTTCTAGGTTGTGAAGGGCACGAATTTCTGGAAATTTAATTGCTGTGACAGTGGACACAAAAACCAAGGAAGAAGACTGAACTGGGCACGAAATTCAAGGACGAATTCTGACTGTGAGAAGAAGTCCATACTGTGCTATGAAGGGCACGAATTTTGAGGCTGTGTATGCACAGAAAACGGGGCAGTTTCCAGCAATGTTTTCAAGGCAGAATGTTGGTCTTCTCTGGTTGAGATAAGTTGTGCCTTTATTGCTGAGTTTTGATACTGCTGTACTTTTATTGAAGATAATAATAAAACACTCTCTCTCACAGGTTTTCCCCTTGGGGGGTTTTCCTGGGCCATTTGCCCAAAAATCTCAGCATCTGTTTTTTATGTGTGTGCATTTAATTTCTGCTCAGAATTTTGGTAAATTTCTCATGTGTTTCAAGTTCAGATGTTGTTTATGAGATTAGCATTCATTTGCAGCAGTCACATGTTGAATGGGGTTGGGCATTAAACAATGAAAATCTGAGAGACTTGAAACCGGGTTGGGGAATGCAAAATTTTTACGTCTATGTGTCGTCAAACCATGAAAACAAGTCGAGCGTTTCATAGGTCATTACGTTACATTCTAAATCTTGATTTATATATGACCTACTTTTGTGGTCATTTCTTGGACATTAATAAAATTACCTTATCTTATCTGTCTAATATGTACTTTTGTACTTAACAGTCCCATTGACATTTTGAGGTCATTCCTTTGGACATTAATAAAACTATCTTATTTTATTATTATAGTCATTCAAAGTTCTTTGCAGAACTTGTTTCGTATTTCTGTATCTTCTTCCAAAAAAATTTGATTCCTTCACTTGCTTGCATCATATAGGGTAGGCAAAGACATCTGTGGAGCAATTCATTTCAATGTAAATCTTGCTTTTACAATTTTGCAAACGGTCGTTTCATAGGCAGCTAATGACTGCTTAAAAGATTATATGGTTATATTGAGAACCCTGTTTTATTTATACAGGTTAATGATAATGTGGAAATTTATCTTTCCACTTCATTTAATAAGCATAAGCAAAAGTTATCACTCACAAAGTGGAGTGCCGCCTCTATAAAAACAAGGGACGGCACTCTTTGATCTCCACAAAGATTCCCCTAGACGTTGATCACTTTACACTGTGAAGAAAAACTGATCTACATAAGCTTTGAACTTGGATCATTTGCATGGCAACAGGCAGCTTCAACCACGAGAACACGTCTTAATGAACTTGTGCATATATATATATATATATATATATATAAAATTGATTTATACAGCATAGGTACAAAACTTGACTCGGTAAGGCTGGAAAGTAAGAGTTTGACTCAAGGAAAACTTAGCTAATACCAAAAAATTAAAAATACTATCATTTCATTCAAGAAAACTTGGGAAAACTTGGGAAAAAGCTCAGCCAACCCACGAGTACTCACAAGTCAAGTTAACCAGCAGCGAGTATGACTTGCCACCAGATTATCTAGCCCATTTAAAGGGCATCGACAGGTTTGTCTCACAAGTCCAAGTCAAACCTGGCAAGTATTATCACACTGATATAGAGAACCATGTCAGTTTATTTAAGATAGATCCACACTAACTTTTAAAAGGCACAAGGGGCCCCCTCAATATCATGTTAATTATTTGAAAATTCAGAGGTTCGCACTACTGTGTGTATTTATTTTATAAAGACACCCATGTCATAATGTTTATCTGACAATTATCTGATTGATTAACTAGATGGAAAAATGATGTCAAATAAACAAACCTGGGTGACATCCCCACGACTCCCTGTTGCCCCTTTCAGATAGACTGTTTGAATGGAGTCCACAACCACAGCCCTTGGAGAAAGCTCATTAATTTTATTAATTATGTCCTGTTGATCAGACAAAAACAGTGAAAAATATAAAAAACACAATTTGTATTTTTTCTTCAATGGAATAAAAAAAATGGTCCACGTAGTTGTACAGTTTAGAAACTAGTTATATAAGAGCTATTGGATAAAAACACTCCAAATAATTGGGCATTGACTTTCAAGAAGAAATTAGAAACCGAATTACAACAAAGAATGTAAGGAAATAAGTAGAATCTCTGATGGAACACACAGAAGGAATTCAATCAAGGAAAATGCAGCCAAGGAATCACAATAAACTAATTGAAACATTGACTATACCACCAAGTGTTTTCAAATATATTTTCTTCTAATTATTGTTAGTAGTCTTAGGCTCTTATGCATGGGCGCAGCACGGCATTAGCTTCATTGCACCAAAAGAAGGTACATTATACAGCCCACTATGAGGAAGATGTGGAACATCCACGCCTCATGCTGATATGACAAATTGCATAAGTCAACCAAAATATAATTTTTTAATTTTAAAAATAATAGCCTGAAATGGATGAGATGTAACATCCATGCTTGTAAATCAAAATATTAAAAAATATCTATACTGTAAAAACAAAAATTCAAGAAAAAATGCCAAGAATTAATTAATATACATAAACACCAGTGTAGTACCATCTTAGAGATACTATGCGGAAAACGAAAAGACCATACTATATTAGAGGCGTTTTGATTATTTCTAGATAACTCTAACTCAGGTTAACATAGATTTAAGAAGTTAAGGCTTAAAATGCTAATACACAGTTTAGATTCTTATGCATAAATATTAATGTGTTTAAATTCCTGTCCACAGATAATAA
Source organism: Larix kaempferi (assembly GCA_027924585.1). Lineage (NCBI taxonomy): Eukaryota > Viridiplantae > Streptophyta > Pinopsida > Pinales > Pinaceae > Larix > Larix kaempferi. Next base: position 407,377 of record BSBM01000595.1, on the reverse strand, counting down.
CAGAGTTTATATAATAAATTATAAATATAAAAATATACACTCAAAATTATGTGAAAAAGTTAGCATGGAAGACTTTAGCTGCATTCCATGTCACACGATAAAAGCAAAAAGAAATACTGAAAAGTTGAAAAGAGGTGCATGTAGTGCCTTTTAGAGGGAAAATGTGTTCATGTCTTTTACTACCTTTTTCATTTATCTCTGATTTATCTCCCTGTAGGTTTACTGAAAGTATTGAATGTGGATACTAGTTGTATAAGAATTAAATTCAACATCCAATGAGGACCCACACTAAATACTTTCATCCAATGAGGACCCACACTAAAGACAAAAATCATCGATTTAAATATCACAGACTAACATTTAGAGAGGACACACGTCCTGGAATCGGGAAACAGCCTAGGGCACATGTTCCGTACGGTTTTCCGACATGTCCTAAAAAATTACACAGCCCAAACCCGTGTACGGCACGTTTCCGGGCATGTCATGCCAAAGACACCGTGGATACGGACACTGGGGATCAAATGGACATGTCCAGTTTCACAATTTTAAAATATATTAATATCCACTTTTTCACTTCTATGGTTATACAAATCCCTCACTTACTATAAATGAATTGTTTTATTTTGTAACTTTTGAGTGGCATCCTTCGGGTTACTAAAACGACGCTCTGTATGAAAACCACAAAAAAATTGATCTACTCAATGAGGCGGCACCTTATTATTGCTTGCCTTCAGAAATAATTAGTTATCTAACATAATACATAATATAATTAGTTAGGTATGGTTTATTTTAAACCAGACATAATACAATGTAAATGTCAAAAGTGGAACCTATGACTTAATGGTCTGCCACCAACAAATGATTAATTCATTCAGTTTAAAAGAAAAACGCCAAATGATGTCTTTGAAGGAGTGCAACTTTGGTGATTGGTTCCAACCTCGTCTTCCTTCTCTGGGTGGTAATAGTTTGCAAGTAATCTCCTTCCATAAAACCTGCGGTTAAATCTCCATACGGAAGAAGAGGTTGCAACCCTTAATTGTTAAATATTTAATGTATTATTATCTCATATTTATATATTTTATTAATGTTGCAGCTAAGGAGACTCAATCCCTCAATTTTGATACCATGTTAAAGTTAAAAATTAAATGCCACAAGGAAAGTGGAGTCACCACACCAAGAACACATGAACAGCCCAAGAACAAAAAGAATGCATCAAAACACAACCCGGAGACTGTGTGGACCCCACTGAATGCTGCAAGCTCATCTGGAAGGAGTGGGATACACCATAGATGACCTCTGAACAGACCTCATGCCAAAACCTTGCCTCAATTTCCCAAATCGATTTCCTTAATGACCCTTTTATTCAATTTTTATTCCACCTGAAAAACCATCAAACTGCCCATAGCCCACTGCCTGGTGCCCGGGCACAAAATCTGAGTGTACCATCATGTCCGGAGAGGGGTTAATATGGTAATGACAAGTGGCTGGACCACCCCTCTCCTCTATAGTTCCCTAGGCAACGACTCAACACTAAATCTATTGTTGGACAAGCCAAATCAGCATGACCAAACTGGTCAACAGGTGAAAAACTGCTCATATCATCACTGCCAGTGCCTGAAACTGAAAACCATGTGTCTCAAATTCTCAATGGATCCAGAAAACCCAAATCTACTAGACATGAGTACTCATAAACCTCATGGCAACCTTTAAGATCATCTGTAGCATCCACCATGAACGTTTTCTGCCTTCACTGCCTGCTGGTTTAATGCCAAGTTAAAAGTGGTTTTCACCTACAGCCCTGTTTTGCATTGGCTGTAGGTTACTTAAAGCACTTTAGATAAACAATGAACACACACTGAAAGCAAATAAACAGGCTGCAAACTAATCTACCAACATGCACACATAATTTGACACACTAGTTTTTGGCCAAATCGAGCCCTGGAAAAACCCCCACGGGGAAAACCAGTTGAGAGAGAGAGTCAGTTTCTTATTGCTTCATATATCTTCAGTACATAAAATCATGGCAGAAATATTTTACTTATCTCTACAGTGAAATATCACCCAGCAGATTTCTCGAATACTGTGCCAAAATCAGCAGCCCAGCAGTGCTGAAAGTGCCTCGAGAAACGTGTAGAAAGTACAGACTCAGAATTGTGTGGAACACATGGAATAAACAGTGCTGAAGCAGTCTCAAAGCTGAGCCCAAAATGTTTCAGACAGGATGCAGCACCACGAGTCTGTGCTCACATTACTCCTCAAATTAATGCTTAAAACCCAAGAAGAGTGTGCCCAGATTGTACTCGAACTGTGTGCAGAATGCCAAGGATAATGTGCTCAGATTCTATTGAGAGATGCGCCCAGAATTTATAGAAACTCGTGCCCAGTTTATCTGCTAACTCGTGCCCTATACCTGCTGTACCTTCATCCCTGGTTATGTACTGTAGCCACCTGCAATCTATTTGATAGTGCTGGTAATATATGCCTGAAGCAACCCTCGAACTCTGAGCTAATGCTGAAGTCAGAACTTAGAAACCCGTGCCCTGAAACTTGCATTCAATTTTCAGTACCTGCGCCCTAGCTAGCTCGACCTCCTTCAAGCTCTCGACCTCTCTCCTCTCATTCACATCAACATTATGATTAGGTATTTGCCTCCCTCCCTTTTATCCATCCCTAAAAGGAATCTTTAAACCAACTGTCCAGATTAGATCAAATCAATGGCTCAGATTAGAAGTGAGTAAAGTCTCATTAATTAATTCACTCAATTAATAACTACTCACTCACTTTTAGACTTGGGACAAAAAGTGACTTTATGGTCTCATTAATTAATCAATTAATGTGAGGGTCCCACCACCCCATTCTTAGTGACTTAGGCTAAATCACTAGGGGAACTCGACCAAGGTACAAAACTAACACTCCCTCTTACCGAGGAAGGAGTTCCGCACCACTCCCAACTTATCTCTGAAGAAAACAAACTTCCCCCTCCCCAAAGATTTCGTTAGGACATCTGCAACCTGCTGATCAGTGGATATATACTGAAGCTCAACTGCTCCTCTCTGCACATAGTCCCGGATGAAGTGATATCTGATCTCAATATGCTTTGACCTGTCATGAAAAACTGGATTCTCAGAGAGCTGAATGCAACTCTGATTGTCGCAGTAAATCACCGAAGGCCTCAGCTGCTGATCAAATAAATCTACCAATAACTTACGAAGCCGCAGTGCTTCGCAAGTCGCCTGACTGGCTGCCATATACTCAGCCTCAGCAGAACTCAATGCAACGGACTTCTGTTTCCTGCTGAACCACGACACTGCTCCCGAGCCCAAGCTGAAACAGCAACCGGAAGTGCTCTTCCGGTCCCTCACACAACCTGCCCAGTCTGAATCTGTGAACCCAATCAAACTAACTCCACCTGAACCCCTATAGTCCAGACCATAATCCACCGTCCCTGCAAGGTATCTCAAGATGTGCTTTGCAGCACTCCAATGTACACTCCTAGGCTGCACCATGAACTGGCTAAGAGTGTTGACTGCAAAGCACAAGTCTGGCCTGGTGTTGAACAGATACATCAACGATCCGATGAGCTGACGATATAATGTAGGATCCACCAACTTACCACCTGAAGCATGAAGTTGCTTCAAGTTGGTGATCATAGGTGTAGACATGGGCCTGCAGTCGTCCATCCGAAAAGTCTTCAGGATCTCTGCAACATACTTCCCCTGTCTAAGGAAAATATGTCCTGGCTCCTGCCATACCTCCATCCCCAAATAGTAATGCATCAGCCCAATATCTGTCATCTCATACTCAGCTGCAAGATCTCTCTTGCACAGAGCAATAAGACGCTCATCTCCAGTGATAAATAAATCATCAACGTATAGCAGAAGAATGAGCGGATCTCCACCAACCACAATGTAGTATAGGTTGGGATCAGCCTCACTCTTCTGGAACCCCATCGAAATCAAATAAGCATCTATCCTGGAGTACCAAGCTCTGGGAGCTTGTTTCAGACCGTAGAAGGCTTTCCTAAGCCTGCAAACATGTGAATCTCTCTCATGTGTCTCAAATCCCTGTGGCTGCTCCAAGTACACCTCCTCCTGCAGAAGACCATTGAGAAATGCGGTCTTCACATCCATCTGGTGGATCCTCCAACCCATCTCTGTTGCAATCGATATCACTGCCCTGATGGAGGAATACCGAGCCACTGGAGCAAAAGTCTCATCATAATCGACTCCCTCAACCTGTGAGAACCCTCGAGCCACAAACCGAGCCTTGAACTTCTCTACACTGCCATCAGCTGCATGCTTGACCTTGTAGAGCCACTTGGAAGTCACAACTGACTTCCCCTCAGGCCTCGGTACAATCTCCCAAGCATCATTCTTCATGATGGAATGGTACTCTTCCATCATGGCATCTCTCCACACCTGATGTTGAGAAGCCTCCTCATAAGTAGAAGGCGTTGAGTCACGAAGACTCGCAACAAGGGCTGACCCATATCTATCTGGCTCAAAAATAGTCCTGATCTGCTCCTGAGGTCTACCAAATGCCTCTGCTTCCTTCAAGGTGTCCTGAAGCCACTTGGGCTTCTTCTTCCTTGAAGGCTCCTCTGAACCTGGTGTACCCTCCTCTGAGGGCGAGTCAGAAGCATGAGGTCTACCACCCCTAGGACTGTAGCTGATGAACTAGTCCCAGAAGACCCTGCAATCTATGAGCCAGAAATCGGTGATCCTGAACCTGTGGCAGTCCCTGTACCTGTCCCTGTACCTGTAATCTGAACCACTAACCCTGTAGAACCTGTGCCTATACCAAGTGATCCAGTCACCCCAGAAACCTGTGGACCTGTAACCTGTATCGAAGAAGCCTGTACCAACTGAGGTGTGGTAGCTAGTGTCTCCCCCTGCTCTAACTCTCTGGACTTCCTGAAGGCCCTCTCCTCCTCAAACTTTACTTCCCGCCTAACTACAACTCGCCTCTGGCCAGGAATGTAAAGCCGATATGCCTTCGAAGTCTCGTCGTAACCCACAAAGATGCCTCTCTCTGCGGTGGGCTCGAACTTCGTCCTCCTCTCTGAGGGGACGTGAGAGTAAGTCAAAGAGCCAAATATGCGAAAGTGGCTCACCTCAGGCTTCTTGCCTGAATACATCTCCTCTGGAGTCATGCTCCCCACGGCACGGCGGGGACTCCTGTTCTGCAGGTACACTGCAGTGTTGCAGGCCTCAGCCCACAGAAAGAACGGTAACCCCTGATCATGAAGCATGGCCCTCGCTGCTCCAAGGATCGACCTGTTCTTCCTCTCTGCTACTCCATTCTGCTCAGGAGTGTAGGGAACTGTCAACTGACGCTGTATGCCCTCCTGTCTGCAGAATGCACTGAACTCCGTGGAGGTATACTCACCCCCGTTGTCTGACCTCAACATCCTGATCTTCCTCCCCGTCTGCTTCTCCACAAGGGCTTTGAACCCTTGGAAGACATCCAACAGAAGTGAGGACTTCTTGCCCCGCAAGAAGTAGATCCAGGTCTTCCTGGAGTAGTCATCAATAAAGCTGATATAGTACTCATGGCCACTCAAGGAAACTGAGGACATAGGACCACATATGTCAGTATAAATCAGATCGAGCACACCTGCTGCTCTCGTGTCACTGCTAGGAAACATGGTCTTGGTGTACTTTCCCAAAGCACACCCTCTGCATACCTCACTCTGCTCAGAGTCAAAATCAGGTAAACCTGTGACCATGCTCCTCAACACTGCCAGAGCGGAGTGATGTAAATGGGCCATCCTCATGTGCCATAACTCACATAGCTCACTGCTGCTGCTGCTGTGTGCTAGAGCATGCTGCGGCTGAAACAAGAGCTTGTACAGTCGTCCACATCTAACTCCAATATCCATGGGAGTAGATACACCTGTGGTCTTGGGATATATCTGTACTCTCCCATTTGAGAAGCACACCCCAAGACCCCTGTCCTCAATCGTGGAAACTGAAACAAGGTTCTTCTTCAGCCCAGGGACGTACAACACATCCCTCAAAGTCATGGGACTCATGGACTCCCTCTCAAATATGACTGTCCCCTGACCCACTGCTCTAACAATGGTGTTGTCTCCAAGCACAACCTCCACCTCTCTCTCTGTCCGTGATAACTCGGAGAAGAACTCCCGAGTACCTGTCATGTGCCTCGAAGCTCCGCTGTCAATATACCACGTACCAGTGGTGGAAGGACCTGTCTGATGCCCTGTCAACAATGAGTGCTCAATATCCGAATCCATGTCAATGCTGGTGGCTAAAGAAACTCTCTCTCTCTCACTCTGTCCATCATATAGGGAAAACTCCCTCTGAAACCTGTCACCAAACTCATCTATCTCTGCTGAGGCTGCTGTCTGCTGACCTGGTCCCTTCTTCCTCTTCTTGTTTGGACACTGAGATCCATAGTGCCGAAACGCCTGACAACAGTAGCACTTAATTTTACTCAAGTCCTTCTTCTGCCCACCCTATGTATGATGCTGCTGCTGCTGCTGCTGTCCCTTGGCCCCATGCTTCTTGGGACCCTTCTTCTTCTTCCCTTTGGCTGTGAGAGCCACGTTCTCCTCATCTGCTATACCACCTGATGTACTGCCCTGTACGAGACCCCTCCTGGTCTCCTCCTGTACAAAGTCATCCCACAACCTCTCCCATGATGGAAGGTTCTCCCTGCCCACAATGGCCTGCACAAAAGCATGCCAGGGCCTGGAAGCCCCATTGACTGCGATGCAAACTAACTCTGTAGGGGATACCACCTCACCAACTGCTGCTAGTTCATCACGAACTGCTGAGATCCTGGTGAGATAAGTTGTGACTCCCTCTCCTCCGGTCATCTTGATACTCTTGAGCTTCTCCTTGAGAACCATCTTCCTGTTCTCGTTGGAGCTCTCATACAAGCTGATCAAGGCACTCCACATCTCGTGTGCCTTGGTCTTCCCCGAAATGTGAGGGATGATGTGGTCCTTCACTGCATCTAGAATGATTCTCCTAGCCTTACAGTCTTTCTTGTTGAAGACTGAAAGAGCGGTCACATCTGAGCCATCTGGAATAGTAATGGGGTTTGTGGTGGTGTTCCTCACCACCTCTTCCCATAACTCGTTCTCCTCTAACAGCAATAGAATTCTGGCCTTCCAAGGCACAAAATTCTCCGTCCCACTCAATCTATCCTCTATCCTCAACCCTGTAGCCATCTGGAAATCAGTCCAAAAGAACGCTGCCCAATAACAAAAGGTAAGAACACTTAGTTTTCTGAGATCTACAAATTTTGTGTGTGTCTACAAATCAGTTTGAATTCTGCCCCCTGCGCTCTGATACCATGAACGTTTTCTGCCTTCACTACCTGCTGGTTTAATGCCAAGTTAAAAGTGGTTTTCACCTACAGCCCTGTTTTGCATTGGCTGTAGGTTACTTAAAGCACTTTAGATAAACAATGAACACACACTGAAAGCAAATAAACAGGCTGCAAACTAATCTACCAACATGCACACATAATTTGACACACTAGTTTTTGGCCAAATCGAGCCCTGGAAAAACCCCCACGAGGAAAACCAGTTGAGAGAGAGAGTCAGTTTCTTATTGCTTCATATATCTTCAATACATAAAATCATGGCAGAAATATTTTACTTATCTCTACAGTGAAATATCACCCAGCAGATTTCTCGAATACTGTGCCAAAATCAGCAGCCCAGCAATGCTGAAAGTGCCTCGAGAAACGTGTAGAAAGTACAGACTCAGAAGGCCAAATCGAGCCCTGGAAAAACCCCCACGAGGAAAACCAGTTGAGAGAGAGAGTCAGTTTCTTATTGCTTCATATATCTTCAGTACATAAAATCATGGCAGAAATATTTTACTTATCTCTACAGTGAAATATCACCCAGCAGATTTCTCGAATACTGTGCCAAAATCAGCAGCCCAGCAGTGCTGAAAGTGCCTCGAGAAACGTGTAGAAAGTACAGACTCAGAATTGTGTGGAACACATGGAATAAACAGTGCTGAAGCAGTCTCAAAGTTGAGCCCAAAATGTTTCAGACAGGATGCAGCACCACGAGTCTGTGCTCACATTACTCCTCAAATTAATGCTTAAAACCCAAGAAGAGTGCCCAGATTGTACTCGAACTGTGTGCAGAATGCCAAGGATAATGTGCTCAGATTCTATTGAGAGATGCGCCCAGAATTTATAGAAACTCGTGCCCAGTTTATTTGCTAACTCGTGCCCTATACCTGCTGTACCTTCATCCCTGGTTATGTACTGTAGCCACCTGCAATCTATTTGATAGTGCTGGTAATATATGCCTGAAGCAACCCTCGAACTCTGAGCTAATGCTGAAGTCAGAACTTAGAAACCCGTGCCCTGAAACTTGCATTCAATTTTCAGTACCTGCGCCCTAGCTAGCTCGACCTCCTTCAAGCTCTCGACCTCTCTCCTCTCATTCACATCAACATTATGATTAGGTATTTGCCTCCCTCCCTTTTATCCATCCCTAAAAGGAATCTTTAAACCAATGGTCCAGATTAGATCAAATCAATGGCTCAGATTAGAAGTGAGTAAAGTCTCATTAATTAATTCACTCAATTAATAATTACTCACTCACTTTTAGACTTAGGACAAAAAGTGACTTTACGGTCTCATTAATTAATCAATTAATGTGAGGGTCCCACCACCCCATTCTTAGTGACTTAGGCTAAATCACTAGGGGAACTCGACCAAGGTACAAAACTAACACACCATACCTGGCAAATAAAAATATGACGATCTGGAAGTAATAATAATCAATAAAAAGTACATCAATCATCATCTGAAACCTGTATCCAACATATGGAGTCATCAAAAGCTATATCAAGGATCATGGATCAACATCATACAACATAACTGGTCCAAGTCATCACGGATCCCAAGGTTGACCTTAGTAAAACTAGGTTTTCCCGGTCAAACTGATCAAAATATGACCCAAGCTAGAGAAGCCTGCTGCTGCAAGTGCAAATGGTTAAGACATGCTCTTTTAATCATTTTCATAGCAAGACTTTTAAAACATCAAGCATTATTTAACTGGCAGTTAATAGATAATTATATTCAAGCATAATAATAATTTACTTTCAAAAAGAAACTCAATGATATACTCATTTGTAAACATGATCAATTTGCTAGCAAAGGGTGAAGGCTAAGGATGCATGGCTAGGCAAACGGGAATGACTTGACTGACTCAACACTATGATACTTTGGATAAGGGAAAGGGTATTACACATTCAAGCATATGTTGGATAAAGAATTAAAAGGAAATGGCATTGTCTCACAAATGGGTAAGTTGTTTAAATGGGTGCTTTTTCAACCTTGACAGATGTCTACAACTAACATCCAAGCTGTATCAGCTCCGTGAGGATCTTTTCTAGAACCGTCGTGGACTAGGTGTCCGGCTGACCGTAACTTGAGGTTCTAGGGGACACTTAGAATTAGCTGGTCCTTGCTCCATCTCACATCACAAGGCGCAAGCCCCGTGAAGAATTAATCATTACATTTCATTTCGTTGGGCAGCAGTCTTTGGATTTAGCATACATTTAGCCACTGCTTTTTAGGCCTATACAACCCTTTTGGGGATTTCACCCGTGCTTAGAAGCACAACTACTAAATCTTTCATCCAGGGTGCTTTTGAGTTTCCATTTCATTTCATTTCACAACCCTTTTGGGGATTTTGCATGTGTTTAGCAACACAACTACTCAACCTCTCATCCAGGGTGTGTTTTTCAATTGAGTTTCAATATGATTTCATAGCCATCTTTCATTGCGCTAAGAAGCACAGTTTTCAAAGTACTTTCATGGGCTTTCATAACAGATATAACAATAGTTTCCATATGCAATGATGGTAGTACAATTTGCTTCAGGTTTTAGTCAACACAAATCAAACAACTATGGGGATTTTCCACAATCTAGACCAAACATCGAGGCAACCGACTAGAGTGATCAAGGTGTCAAATACAACTCACCAAAGGTAAGTTTTGTTGCCAACTCTGAGCCGAGACACAAACTAACAGAGATGATATCCAACATAGAGGCAAAAATGGGGAAGTCCTCTGTATCACAGGCTAAGTTGTAAGTCAAGGTAAAGACCAAAAGTGGGAGAGGCAACGGATGGATCGAGAAAGTGAAGGTGATGCCTAAGCTAGCAAGCCATAAAGGCAGGAATGATCATGTCCACACTCTAAGAGGGTAAAACCAATGAGTATAAAACAGGAGCTTCTAATTGTCAGTAATACAATCATTTACATAATCAATAATAACCAATTTCATTTTATATAGATATACCGCCATATCATAATCACTAGATGCTAAGTCAAGCTATCAAAATGACCAAAACAGCAAGATAATAATACCAATGCACATCATATACCTGCTAAGTCATATACCTGTATCTGTAATCCAGATCAACTGTAACCACTGAGAACACTGTTCTTGAAACTCTAATCACTGCACTGCATCTGTATGGAATAAAAGGTCATCTTTGTCATCAAATATGAGGTCAAGAGGCTCAGCCTTGGCATAAGGTCTACTGCATGTCTGATATATCGTTGCTCTGATGTGTGAGTGATCACAAATAACACTACTCATCATAGCTGATCTCACTAAAGGCGTATAAAGGTAAAGCTCAAAAAAATGCAGATTACTGCTCTGAAACCATGGTAGCCCAGCTACTATGGATATGATAACATTTGGCTCCAGTCGGGGCAAGTGCTCTAAGGGAGACAATGCTTGAGAACCTCAGCATCTCTGGTCCCCAACACTAACTGCATCAACCTTCAATCCAGCACCTAATTGTTTTGCTTCATCTTTATTTTTACCAATTCCTACATGCATGGAAGCAAACTACCACGTGAAGCATGTATGGGATAAAATAAAATAAACTGCAAAAATGAAATTCTAATCTAGAGCAAAAACTAAAATGCATGCAAAATTTCAAACACATTTTAACATTTTCATTTTATTATTTTAAATGCAGGAGATGAGAAAGGCTTGGAAAGTAGCACACTCAACTCACTCAAGAAACTCATTAAAAATAAAAGCACTCAACACTCATAAGATACTAAAAAGACTCGCAGAACTCAACACTCAGAAAATGAAAGACACTCAAATCCTACTACTCCAGTGAGTTTATTCAAGGACCTACCTATTCTAAACAAGCAAGAGGGGCTTTACCCCAAAGGAACAAGGGTGTAGTATTGTTTCAACAATACCCCATTCACTGGTAATTCCAATTCATCACCATCTACCGTTTCTAACCACACCGAACCTTTTCATGCTACTCTGCTCACTCGGTAAGGGAACATCCAGAACTTCTCAAATTTTCCATGATTCCCTAGCTTTTCCTTCTTCTTGTCCCAGAGAAAGACTATATCTCCTATACCAAAATTGACATTTCTACTCCTTTGATTGAAAGTTCCTTTTACCCTTTCTTGTTCTAAAACCATCCTATTCCATGCTTCTCTTGTAGTTTCATCTAACTCTACCAATTTATCAATTCCTACTTGCATTGCTTCTTGATCTAAGGAACATTGTTGCAAGAGTTCAAATACTGGCATCTGGAGATTAATAGGCAGTCTACAATTTTGTCCATACACTATTTTAGAAGGAGCCTTACCAGTTATTCTCTTAACAGTTGTTCGATCTGCCCAAAGAGCATACTTGAGTTTATTATCCCAACTCCTTTTGTTTTCACCCATCATTCGCTTTAAAAGCCGGATTAAATTCTTATTGCTTGACTCGGCTAACCCATTTCCCTGTGGGTAATAGTTGGAGGAATGAGACAGAGTAATTCCATGATTGGAGCAAAAGGTTGACATTTCTTCTTTGCTAAAGGCTTTTGCATTATCTGTTGCGATTTTTACAGGACAACCATACCCGGAGACTATAGTTTCTTCCAAAAACTCAACCACCACTTTTGTTGTTGCTCTTTTAGTAGGGATAGCTTCAACCCAGCAGGTAAAATAATCTGTGCAAGTTAAGATGTATTTATACCCATTAGATGAACTTGGGTGAACAGGACCAACAAAATCCATTCCCCATTGCGGAAAAGGCGCTTCTACGATGACTGGTGTTAAAGGCAAGGAAAGCAGTCCAGGCTTTCCTGAGAAGAATTGACATTCTTGACAAGTTCTAACAAAAGCATGAACGTCCTTAAATAATGATGGCCAATAATACCCAGCTCGCATGATTTTAGCGGTTGTAGTTTTGGGTGCATAATGTCCTCCACATAACCCTGAATGAATTTCATTTATGATTGTTTGGGACTCATCAAGGTTTACACATTTTAACACAATCCCATCTAGATTTTTCCATCCCAAACCATCTTCTGTCAATATATATTTAGATGCCTTTAACCTCAAAGCTCTTCTTTGGTGGTCCAAGAGATGATCAGGACAAGACAAATGTTTGAGAAAATAAATAATGTCTTTATACCATTCAAGATCTTCATCAATATAGAGAACCATATTAACTTCTTCATGATCTATACCTGATTGAGCTTTGGTTTCAGTTAGAAGTTGGGCTAATCCTTGACCTTTTACTATCTTGATTGATTTAATCTCAATATCATACTCTTGAATTCTAGAAATCCAGTTTCCTCTAACCCCGATACCATCATGTTGAGATAAAACATCCTTGACCGCTTGATATGGAACATAGGCCAAAATCTTAGAGTATCCTATGTATGTTCTAATATGCTTTAGGGATTTAACCAATGCATAGGCTTGTTTTCAGTGGTTGTATAGTTTAATTCGGCATTCCTAAGATTCTTACTCATAAAGGTGATAGGTTGCTCATGATTGCTTTCATTCTTTTGTAACAAAACACCAGCTATAGTATCCTCTGAAGCATATGAGTAGATCAGGAATTCCTTATTATAATCAGGACATACTAAGACGGGAGCAGAGGAGATAGATTTCTTTAAAGACTCAAATGAGGTTGCACACTTCTTATCCTAGACAAACTTTACATCGTTCTTCAACCAAGCATTTAAAGGCTTGGCCAATTCAACTAGATTAGGGATTAATCTTCTCACAAAATTTATCTTCCTGAAAAAGGATCGTAAGGAGCTAACATCTTTTGCGGGAGCTATAGCTTGGATTCCATGTACCTGCTCAAGATCAATTATGATGCCTTCCCTAGAGACAATGTGCCCCAATAACTTGCCCTCATCAACACCAAAAGTAGACTTCTTGGGATTTAGAGAAATTTCAAACTTTCGACATCTATCAAAAATTTTCTTCAAATGTTTTACATGGTCATCCCTCTCTTTGGAGAACACAATTAAATCATCTTGATAGATCACTATAATCTTGCCAAATAGATCTTCAAATGCATGGTCCATTTCCCTTTGAAAGGTTGTGTTATCACCAATCTTGTAGTTGCCCCTACAGATGGATCCTAGGTGGATGGTAGAGAGGGCAAGCGACTAAAGTGGTGAACCAAGAGAGCCCTAGTTCCCAAATGGATGGTTGTCACGCCAACGAAGGCACTCTTCGCTTTAGCTGTCAAAGCCAAGATAGCAAGGGGGGGACCCAGATCTACTCCCGATAGGAGAGTTCAACCCAATCACCAGATCAAATCAATCTAATGAAGTACGTAGGGTGACAGGTATGGAACCCTAGAATTAAGGAAGTAGGACCACTATGGAGGTTTAGGAAAGGTGTTATGATAAGGAAAGATAACACACAATGATTATAGGATTAAGTATGATTACAGGATTCAAAGCTAGTTTCAAATGGTCAAAATCAACTGCCTTGGGAAACGTGACCCTTAAAACAGGGAAAGTGTCCCAAATCAAAGATCTGACATTTAGGGCTTTCTAGCTATGCTTGATAGATGGATATGACAATATCTAAGTGTGCAAGCAACCAGACAAAGATCAAACCCCAAGGAAATATAACAATCCAGAAAAGTCGTGTGGGCTTGGAGAAGAATCGATGCCCTGGAATCGATGCCTTGGAAAATGGGCCAAATGGAGTCGAATGTCCACCAAACTGTAGTTCAGGGATGTCAAGGTGTAAAGAAGGTGGGTTTTGAAGATCAAGGTCATCCAATGGCTAGATCTCACTGGATATGAGATTCAAAATGCATCACCAAGTGACCCAAGTGGGGCACAATCCTCAAAATGCATCACCAAGTAGCCATGGTGTATCAAGTGAGGAGAGTTCAAATCAAGTGGGATCTCACCTACCCAGATCTTGGAACCTAGCAAACTCACCTAACCAAGGAGTGCGACCTCACTTGGAGAGGCTAATGTGCCTTGGGTAAGGGGTCAAATGGAAGCCAATCCACACCAAACTATAGATCCGAATTGTCGTGGATGCTATAGAGGTGGGTTTTCAATATCTTACCCAAAATCCTACTAGATCCAAGTAGATCTAAAAAAATGTAAAATGAGAGTTTTAATCAATGAGGGTTTTAATGACTTGGACAAGTGGATAGATCATGGAATGAGAAATTTACCTTGAGATCATACCTAAGTGATGGATGAGGTTGCCATGCTGTTGAGGAATGTTCCCACAGAGATCAAATGGGAGATCTTTGATTTCTCTTGCCTTAAGATGATGCCCTAGTCCACACGTGCGTCCTCCTCTACTTGTCAAGCCAAGGAAGTCGATTCAATCAGAATGATCAAGCATGGAGGAAATACAAGTATAAACGAATGATAACATGAAGTAGAAGGTACAAAGACAGTAATATTCCCTGCTATGGACGAAGAAACCCAAAGAAGCAGGGAGAGTCTTCCCCTACCAATGTGTCCTCCTTGAACCAATTCGACCTCCACCTGTAAATACAAAATACATGGACAAAAATATAGCAAGATAATCTCCAATAACCCAATGCAAAGGAAGAACAAACGAACGAACTCCAAAAGCATTCACCACAACACAACAAGTAGATGCAATAGTATTTTTCTATTCCAATAATCCAGAGCCAAAAGTCCCATTACAATGAGGAGCTCTCTCTTTTAAATAGGATGGAGAGACACCAAAACCCTAACCATTTTTTGAATGGATGGCTAAGATTAAAAGATCAAAGTGATTTAATCAATGGTTGAGATGAGCTCAACAAGTAGAAGTACATGGATCAATATAACAACATAACATATCAATGGACCAAATCGCACTAGGAGAGGGGGGTCCCACCGAATCTCAATGATAAAATATAAGATCTAGCTCATGGTGGGTCCAAGGGGTAATTTCTAACACCCTTGGTCAATCCCCATGGCACAATATCAATAAAATAATGCTCTAAGCACCAAATCGTGCCTCTATGGGAAGGTCGTGAGCCTTGGGAGGCTCCAAAAATCAATATAAAATGTCGGAAGTGATGGGTGTGGGTCCCACTGGAAGCTAAAACTACTGGAGAAGGAGTGGAAGACATCACTCTCATCATCAAACATCATCCCATGCAAATCCCTTGCCTCAATAACCCAAATCGAATCCCTCAGTAGCTATTTTTACCATTTCTGGTCTGCCTTGGGAAGTGTGAAACTGCCCAAACTACCTCCTAGAGTGCCTACGCTATCAAGGTGAGGCCACCAGGCTCTCTGGGAGGAGGGTAATATGGTAATAACAAGTGGTTGGACCACCCCCTCCATGCATAATGCCCTAGGTGAACCCATCAAATCTCATCACTGCTCTAACAGGGCCTCTGATAGGCCAAAACTGCACTAGGATAGCCAACTGAGGCTAAAAATCACTGTAACTGCCCAGAACTGACAACAAACTGTCTCATTGGACTCAGAAGGCCCAAATCTATCCAAGATATGTACTCATACACCATATGGATCTCTGCATGATCCAAAATAAATATCCATCATATCTGACAGACCAAATAATAGTAATCTGTAAAAGTGCTGAAAAGCACAAATCATCATCATAAGCCTGAAACCACTGCATAGAACCACCTGGTGACCTGTACCAGACCATATATCATATCGATGTATCATATGAGGTCTGCCACCTCATGTCCTGTGGTTGACTTTTGGTCAAACTAGGTTTGCCCAAGTCAATCATGACCCAAATATAACTCAAGCTATCATCAAAATGCTGCAAGGTGTCAAAGGTTAAAGCATGCTCTACAATTCATTCAAGCAACAATTATAACAAGAAGTAATCATTACTGGCGATCTAAAACCAAATATATAAAGGTCTTCAATATTATTTATGACTCAGACTAGACTTTCCGGACAATACTCACTTCATAGTTGTGATCAATTCGCTAGTAAAGGGTGAGGGCAAAAAATATAAAAGGCTAGGCTAAGGGATGACTATTGACTTGACATTGTGACAGTTTGCAAATGGAAAAGGGATACACACTCTAACATATGTTGGACAAGCAGATAACACGGGGGATGGCAGTGTCTCACAAATGGGTAAGTTGTTCAAAGAGTACTTATTCAACTTAGGCACCATGTCTACTTTTATAAAAGATGGTCCAGTTTCATTAGGATCCATTGATTTCATTCCATGGCCTTTTTGGCCTACATAACCCTTCGGATCTCAGGTGTGCTGATAAGCACAACTAATTGCAGCTTGCATCCAGGGCATCTTGGATACATATACATATAAGGTCAACAATCATTTAGATATAGAGTATAAGAACCATTGCTTTTTGGACCTTTCATTATACTCTTCAAGGAGTATTTTTAGCTTTTCATTGCTCTTGCCCTTTACTCACGTGTGTTGATAAACACATTCTAGTGTTTACAGCTTCCTGGGTGAATTTACATAAGTTTCCATAAGTAGTACATGAGCTTTCAGTTTTAGCCAACACATCTTAAGTGACTAGGGGGAGTTCGTACCAGTGCCAAACATCGGGACAGCTGACCAGAATGATTTGGGACTACAATCCAACTCAACATAGGTAAGTTTTGTCACCAACTCAGAGCTGAGAAACAATAAACAAGGAAGCTTATCCAACACAGAGGCTAAAGTGGGAGAAGGTCCTCCATGCCACTAGTCAAGTAGTAAGCCAAGGTAATAAACAAACTAGTAGGTAGTGGATGGATGAAGACAGTGAATAATGAGACCAACACTAGCAAGCCAAAGTATGGTGGGAATGATCACCTCTATTCTCCCTAGGGAGGGTAAAACCAATGAGTATGGGTAGTGAACTTCTCAGTCTGAATAGGGACAATATAATATATATAGCAATACAACCAGGTCCACATATCTATATGATCGCCAGATCATGATACTAAATGCTAAGACATGCTACAAGAATGAATATAAAAGCAATATAACCATAACACCAGAATATACATGCTGAGTCATATACCTGAATGCACAATATCTGAACCATCATCTATCCTCTGAAACTGCTGCTGTAACTCTGGGCAATACTGACTGCTCTGTATAAATGGCTAAATGGCTACATCGGTCATCTTTCTGAGTGTCCTGAAACTCAATCATGGCATGGGGAATAAAACTGTTGTACATATAATAATCATGATCCATAATAGATGCTCATCTCAGCATCTCAATGTAAGGGAACTGGCTGAAAAGTGTACTGGAATCAGAAAAATAATGTATGGTAGCTTGGCTACTATATATGTGATAACAGGTTGATCCCGCATTAAGTAAGCCAAATGGCATCCAGATATATACTTATATGTTCCCCGAGGTGTGGTGAAAGTAGTCTTCCCACGATCTTCCTGCTTAATTTGGACTTGATTATATCCCAAAAAACCATCAAGCTAAGATAACACACCAACACCAGTCACACTTTGCAACAAATTCTCCATATTAGGCAATGGATAATTGTCTTTCAAAGAAGCTTGATTTAGATTTATGAAATCAATACAAATCCTTATCTCCCCACTTTTATTTCTCACAATAACAAGATTAGACACTCATGTAATATGCCTGACAAGTCTGATGATTCCTGCAGCTAACATGTTCAATGACAGACTAGTCATAAGTTTTCAAATCATTGTATGTCCACGCAAAGACATCCTTGTATTCTCTGATTAATTCTTCAATTTTCCTTTTCTTCCTAGAGGCATTTTTCCCTATTTTAATCATCTTTGGAGAACAAGAAGAACCAATGTTGATTTCAATGACCTCATCAATTGGTTCAGCGCGTCTACCCTTAAACTCATCATGCCTATTAAAGTTTTTCTCTAAAGATAAAGTGATTTATGTTATGTCCATGCCTTCTATAGAACTACCCTTTAGTTGATCTTCGAAATTAACCATGGGAGTTTGAGAAGAAGTCAGGAGTTGGATGATTTGAGCATCATCATCAAAAACTTGCCAATAATCTTGATTATCGAGGATTGAGGGTCTGAACAAAACTTCAACCTTGCAATTTCTTTGCGATAAAGACTCAGAGGCTTGGAGGGTACTAGCTATAATAGACAACTCATCCACTAAAGTGTTTTGCTCATGTGCGACAGCCTTAATTCCAAAGGCATCAAAACATTCAATGGTGTCCCAAACTGCATTTATGTAATCTCTAAGTCCATTGTTCTAAGCAGCAAAATGATTCTTAACTTGTGACACAATGAGATTAGAATCACCTATGACCGATATAGACTTGATGTTCTTTTCTCGAGCAATTTCCAATCCTAAAAGCAAGGCTTCATACTCAGCTACATTATTTGTGCAATCAAACTCCAAACGAAAAGAAAATAATTTTTCTTCTCCTTATGGCGAAGAAGTCAAGACAATCCCAACCCCTGCACCATGTCGGGAACGGGCCCCGTCAAAGTGCATCTTCCACACTTGATCTGGTGGGAAAGGATGTTGCTTTACTTCTTCCCAATAGTTTACCAAAACCATCAAAGTTCCCAATTTCATCGCTTGAATACATTGCCTCATTAAACAAGTGCTCAGGTTTCTCCACATGCTCTTGCATAGGTGGTTCATTGAATAAAGTTATAGCTGAACCATTTCTGATTGGGATCATGGCATAAGTGAGATCCATTTGCACACTCCCCCCTAATCTAGTCGACCATTCCCTAGATAACAGCATTCCCCAGGCATCAAGGACGTCTAAAACTAAGATGTTCATTGAAAGTTCAATATCCAAACACACAGCCAATCTAACAGGCAACCTTTCTATAATCCCAATAGCTTTCACTGTTCTAGAGTCCATTCCACACACATTCCTGTAGGGCGTTGTGGGCACCAGCTCAAGTTGCTCCGTGACTCTAAGGGGCATAACATTTACTTCAGCTCCTGAATCTAAAATGCAGTTATGCAATATTAACCCATTGACTTCCAGAGCTATGTAAAAGGGGGGGCACCCTCCAAAGTTCACCTGACACACTCTAGATCATGACAGGGGAATCTTTAGGTTAAAAATGGACCTGTTTAGTCATTTGTTTCCTTGGTTGGATTCCCAGATGGTTGGTATCCCTTTTGTGAAAGGACGGGATTTTGAAAATCTCGTAAAAGGGTACAGGCATATTCATCTTGGACATGTCCCTGTACCAAAAGTCCCTGTAGATTGAGTCCCTGAAACTGATGAACCTGTAACCTATGACCCAATCACTCTTGAGCCACAACTCACATGTCTCGATGCTACTGCTAGTATGGGCTAATGCATGGTGAGACTGGAAGAGAAGCTTGTACAGTTTCCTACATCTCACTCCAATGGCACATGAAGTGGATGGTCCTGTTGCTCTGGGAAAGATATGAACTTTCACATCTAGAACACATACTCCAAAGCCTCTGTCCTCAATCGTGGAAACTGATACAAGATTCTTCTTCAGCCTAGGGACATAAAGAACATCCCTCAAAGTCATGCACTGCATAGACTCCCTCTCAAAGGTGACAGTCCCTCGCCCAACTGCTCGCACAACTGTGTCATCTCCCAATACCACCTCAAGACTCAAGCTCGTCTTAGTCATCTCTATGAATACATCACGTACACCTGTCATATGGTTCGAAGCCCCACTATCAATGTACCAAGTGGAAGTAGTAGTGGTAGCACTAAAGGAATGACCAACCAATAACAAACACTGAATCGGATCCTCCATGTCACTCTCTATATCACTGCTAGTGAAAGATGTCCTCTCTGTACATCCAACATATAGAGAGAAACTCTCCCTCAAACAGTGAAGAAAATTCATCCATCTCTGTTGTTGTTGTTGTCTGCTGCCCATTCTTCTTCTTGTTCGGACACTATCCAACATAGTGTCCAAACTTCTGACATGCGAAACACTAGATATGACTCAAGTCTTTCTTCTGCTCACCTGTATGTTGTTTGGCCCCACCCTTGGGACCTATTGCCGCCTAATACACACGTGGGGGGGACGCGGAAAGAAAACTTCAAAGCCGCTTGGTGTGTCCTTGGGGGCAAGTGAGAGTCAAGTGCTGTCACCTGATTACTCGACTCCTCCGTCTAGACTTACTCCTAGCGAAGCCAAGGGGGGTGGTCCCTATGAAAATTAAACTAAGGCTTTTAATCTACAACAAAAAATAAAAGTCTATTCTAGGAGTTAAAAAGATGATGAGATGAAAAATTAACAACTAACCACTGCTTACAAATTAAATCAATTGATTAACCCAAGACAAGATAGATAAGCATTCACGACATTTGTGATTGAAACTTAAACATAGAAAATTAAAGACCAGTGTCGAGAATGTAAAAATGCTTGCAATTGCTGTTGTGTAGGGTTGCTTGTGTAGTCTCAGTGAAAGTATTGCAGTGGCTCGGTTGGTAATTTTTATGATTATTAAATGAGTGGTTAAGGAGTGGGTTAATTCTTGGTTTGGCCCAAAAGAAAACTAAACTTCGAACTGAGTGCTCTAGCAACCTTACCAAGTGTCCAACTAGGCGAGGATGAACCCGCTTAAGAACCTGTTGACTCTGTGGATTCAGTCCATGCAACCTCCCGAGTTCTTAGGATTGGATTCTAATGGATTGTCCTATTAACACTAATTACCTTGCACCCGTTTCTGATTGAGCCAACTGTTCCGACTAAGCTGCAGTAGTCAAGAGCATACTCCGGGTTTGGGGCATTGTTCGTTTTATTAAGACGTGTGAGTGGATGATTATTCTACACTAAAACCCAAGCATAAAGAAAGGGGGTTAATTTTAGGATTAAATTTTAAGAAAAGAAAAATAATTTGAAATAAACACAAAAGCATATAAAATGATAAACGGGTCCTCGGAGGATGTTGTGTGCTTGAGTGAGTTATTTAATTACTACTGCTCGAATGAAAACTAATCTAAAACGAAAAAATAAAAAAGGGTGCGAATCCCCCCTGGGGGATTGAGTTCAGGCGCTAGAATTGCCTGCTGTGCTCTTTTTATTTTTTTGATTACAACTTGGAAACTTAAGAGAAATATTGCTTGCCCTTTATCATTAGGGAACAACTCAGTTTACAATGTTTGAGAGAAATAACGATGGTACTTGAAACCGGTTCTCTCTGGGTGGTTCAGGAATCTCCAAATGCAAGTTTTATTTAATTTTCTTACTCCAACCTATTATGAAATCAAAACAGATCAGCGAAGTATGTTGGTTAGAAAATGATAATCAGAACACTTTAAGAGTGTTCTGACAATGCTACAAACTGTCAAAATCAAAACCAATGCAACTAGTATGCAAAAAACATGTTTTGGGGCAACTTTTTGAGTTTTTAAACTAACTTTCAATTAACTTTTTATGTGCAGAACCAAAAAACCAGCGAGCTCTTTTTATCATAAAATGGTCAAAAACACTTAGAAAGTGATTTGACCACTTATGTAAAATATGCCTGTTATCACACAACTTGTAGTTGTCCCTAGTGGTATCCCATCCGGGACAGTAGAGGAGATGGACAACTAAAGAGGTGACCCAAGAGATGCCACGGTTCCCAATGAAAGGTGGGAGTCACGTCAACTGAGGCACTCTTCACTTTAGGTCAAAGTGAATCAAGACCAAGGGGGAGACCCTATAACCAATCAAAGATGATTGAACCCAAACAAAGGTTCCTAGGGATGAGTAAATGGTAAGTTACGGAAACCAATGCAAGGTAAAGTGGACCTAGAAATTAAAGTATGGTTGAAGGTGGTTTGAGAAATGATTAGTGCTTCAACCAAGGTATGATTTAGGCCACATGATTAGTTATAATAATAAGATATGGTACCATGTGTTACACAAGTGGGTCCTACTTTCTTGGGATATGTGAAATGGCTTAATATGGACCCACAAGGTGAAATTAAGGGATGCAATTGGCACTAGAGGATATGTAATGAGTAGATCTATGGATCTAAGTTGAAATTAGGAATACCCATGTACCGGATCTAAGGTTTGACACAATTCCCAAGGAGTGCGACTTGCTTAAGGAGGACTAGTGCCTTGTTGGATGGGCTAATGGAGTCAAAAGATATGTCAAAGTGTAGATCGGGACACCTAGAGGTCAAGACAAGTGGGCTAATTGAGGTAAAGTGGTTGGATCTTGCTAGATATAGGGTTTCATGAAATGACCCAAGTGGACCACAATCCCTTAAAACAAGGAATGCTACCCCCAAGGCAGATCGTCACAAAATGATACTCTAGATATAGGTTTCAAGGTATGCCCGTTCCAAATCCACTGAAATCTCAACTACCCAGGTCCTAGAAGAGGGCAAACTCAGTCACCCAAGGGAGTGCGACCTTGCTCAAGGATGGCTAAAAGGTGGATAAGGTGTGTCAAATCAAGTCCAATGACCACCAAATTGTAAATCCAAGTAGCTTAGGCACTGATCTATGTGGATCTAGAAAATTAAGTCAATCCAAGGGTTAGATCTTACTAGATCTGAGTTTTAAGATGCCAAGTAGTTCAAAAGGGGGTTTTAATCCCTTAAAATGTAGAATGATGCCCACAAGGTAGAAATCACCCAAGTAAAAGTCTAGGGGTAGGTTATCAAGTGTGTAGATTGCAAATCAAGTGGGATCTCAACTACCCATGTGCTAGATCTAACCAAACAAGCCTCTCCAAGGAAGTGCGATTTGGTTCAAGAGGGCTTTATTGCCTTGAAAAGTGTGTCAATTTTAACCCAATCACCACCAAACTATAGATCCAACTAGGGGTGGATGCTATAGAGGTGGGTTTTTAATATCTCTTCAAAAGCAAGGCTAGATCTAAGAAAAACCAAAATAAGGGTTTTGATTAATTAGGGTTTTTATGATCTAGAAATTATGGATGATTCAAAGAAGAAGAAGATCATACCTTTGGAGCATACCTGGATGAAGAGATGAATGCTAGTTGAGATGAGGATTACTTTTGCCAAAGATCAAATGGAGAATTTTTGAAGCCCTCTTGCCAAATCGATTTTTCCAAGCCAATTATGTGTCCCTCTAACCTGTCAAAACCAAGGAGCAAAGCATCAATCAGTTTAACATGTTGAAGGTAGATACAAGCAAGAAAGAGATAAGCAAATAATAGTTGGTGCAAAGACAAAACCACTCCCTGTTTAACCCAAAACGTCCTCCTCCAAGCTTGAAGGGCAAGCCTCCCCACCAATTCGCACTTGTTGAAGAAGTCTTCTCCACCTGTAAAAAGATATGGCAAATATGCAAGATAGTTACAATAGATCCTCCAGTGCAATGGACAAAAGCATTTACAATCAAAACAACCAACATCCACTTCAACCCAAGCATGTACTCCAAAAGATAGAAATTTTATTCTAAGAGCCAAGAGCCAAAAATCTCTAGATGAATTTTACAATGAAGGGGTCTCCTTCCTTAAATAGGATGGGGAGAGAGCATAATCCTAACCACTTTTTACATGAGTGGCTAAGATTAAAAGATCAAAAGATCTAATCAATGGTTGAGATGAGCTCAACAATAAAATACATGGATCAACCATAAAATATAACAATAAGTGGACCAAATCGCCCTAGGAGAGGGGATCCCACCAAATCATGATGACAAAATATAAAAATAAGCTTATGGTGGGTCCAAGGGGTCATTTTAGCCACCCTTGGTCAATCCCCATAGCACAATAATAATAGAATAGTCATCAATATACCAAATTGTGCCTCTATGGACAAATCGTAGGCCTCAAAAGACCTTAGAAATCATCACAAAGTGCCATAAGTGATGGATGTGGGCCCCGATGAAGCTGAAACTGCTGGAGAAGGTGCGGAAGACATCCCACTCATCATCATTGATCATCCCATGCCAAAACTTTGCCTCAGTAGCCCAAATCGAATTCCTCTGTAGCCATTTCTACCAATCCAAAACTGCCTCGGGAAGCGTGTACCTACCCCAAACTGCCTCCTGGAGTGCCTGCGTTGTCAAGGTGAGGGCACCAGTGTGTCCCGAAGGAGGGTAATATGGTAAAAACAAGTGGCTGGACAAACCCCTCCATCATCAGTGCCCTAGGTGAACCAAATAAAAATCATCTCTGCTCTGACACGGTCTCCGACAGACCAAAACTGCACTAGGACAGCCTACTGAGGCTAAATCATCACTGTAACTCCCCGGAACTGAAAATAGACTATCTCATTGGACTCAAAAGGTCCAAAACTATCCAATATGTGTACTCATACACCATATAGCTCTCTGCATGATCATATAATATACCCAATATACCGAAACAGGTGAAATAATAATAATCTGTAAATGATCAAATAATGTTGAAAACCATAGATCATCATCATAAACCTGTATCTGATGCATAGAACCATCATGTACATGTACATAGACCATATATCATCTACCTGTGTC
Source organism: Larix kaempferi (assembly GCA_027924585.1). Lineage (NCBI taxonomy): Eukaryota > Viridiplantae > Streptophyta > Pinopsida > Pinales > Pinaceae > Larix > Larix kaempferi. The sequence goes on along the minus strand of BSBM01000595.1, from coordinate 382,704 downwards.
ATCATAAGGTCCAATAATCTCATGTCCTGTGATTGACCTTGGTCAAACTAGGTTTGACCAGGTCAATATTGACCCAACATAACTCAGACTACCATCTGAAGCTACTGCAAAGTGTCAAAGGTAAATGCATACTCTACAACTCATTCAAATAGCAATTATAACACAAAGTAATTATTACTGGCGATCTAAATCCAAATATATATTGTCATTAATTATTTATATGACTCATACTAGACTTTCAAGACCATACTCACTTCATAGTTGTGATCAATTTGCTAGTGAAGGGTGAAGGCTAAAATAAAATGGCTAGGCTAAAGGGTGACTGACTGACTTAACATTGTGACACTTTGGATATGGGAAAGGGAATACACACCATAGTATATACTGAATGAGCAACAACACAGGGAATGGCGGTGTCTCACAAATGGATAAGTTGTTTAGAGAGTGCTTATTCAACTTAGGCATCATGTCTACATCAAGTTGATCCAGGTTCATTAGGATCATTCAATTTCATTTCATGGCAATTTTGGCCTACATAACCCTTCGGATCTCAGGTGTGCTGATAAGCACAACTAGTTGCAGCTTGCATCCAGGGCATATTTTTTTATACATACATAAGGTCAGCAATTGTTTAGATATAGCTTTTAAGAATCATTGCTTTTTGGACCTTTCTTTTATACTCTTCAAGGAGTATTTTTAGCAGTTCATCGCTCTTGCCCTTTTTAGTTTCCCTGGGCGAATTTAGAAGTTTCCATAAGTAGTACATGAGCTTTCAGTTTTAGCCAACAACATCTCAAGTGACTAGGGTGAGTTCGAGCCAATGCCAAACATCGAGACAACCGACCAGAATGATTTAGGCCTACAATCCAACTCACCAGAGGTAAGTTTTGTCACCAACTCAAAGCCGAGACACAATAAACAGGGAAGCTCATCCAATACAGAGGCTACAGTGGGGAAAAGATCCTCCATGCCACTAGTCAAGTAGTAAGTCAGGGTGATAAACTAAAAGGTAGGTAATTGATGGATGAAGACAATGAGTAATGGAGCCAACACTAGCAAGCCAAGGTATGGTGGAATGATCACCTCTATTCTCCCTAGGGAGGGTGAAACCAATGAGTATGAGTAGTGAACTTCTAAGTCTGAGTAAGGATAGTAGAATATATATATAATAAGATCAACCAGGTCCACATATCTATATGATCGCTAGATCATGACACTAAGTGCTAAGACATGCCATAAGAATGAATATAGAAGCAATATAACCATAACACCATGATATACCTGCTGAGTCATATACCTGAATGCTCATCCTCTGAACCATCATCTGTCCTCTGGAACTGCTACTGTAACTCTGGGCACTACTGACTGCTCTGCATAAATGGTATAATGGCTACATCGGTCATCTCTCTGAGTGTCCCGAGACTCAGTCATGGCATGAGGACTACATATGCTGTCCAAAATTTGATAGTGATCCATAGATAGCTGCTCATCTCAACATCTCAAAGTAAAGGAACTGGCTGAAGAGTGCTCTGGAATCTGAAAAATAATGTATGGTAGCCCGGTTACTATATATGTGATAACAATGCCTAAAAGACTAATGCAAACTAGCTAAACTAACATGAAATAAACAACTAAGTAAGGCAAGCTATAAAACTTGTCTTCTTAGGGTCTTTACTTGTCTCTTTAAGAGATAACGAGTAAATGATTTAGGCACTTAAACTGCTTGGTAAAGAACGTTGTAAAATGAAATACTCTACTATGCTTTGGATCTACTTTGAAATTGCAAAATAGAGAACTTCAACAACCTAGATCTAGATTATCAAATGTATTAAAATTATTAGGTTGCAAATTCGACTTTAGATCTATCTATCAATGAAACTTTATAATTCAAGATCTAAAAAGATATAAGGAAAGAGTAACCGATTTAGATGGAGAATTTTGGATTTTGAAGACTGAACCCTGGGGGTTTGAGCAAGTGAAGAATGGGCCTTGGAGTCAACTTCTTGGTGTACCGGTGGGATCTACCAATCTGCCTAAGTTTGTTGAAAGAACAGTAGATCTAACATGTTCATCCGTTCATCCAACTTGAAGCCACCTATAAAATCACAAAGAGGCTAGCAAAGGGATAAAAATAACCTGTGTAAATAACCAAAAGAAAAATAGAAATGATGGATTCAAACAAGAATTTTCTCTACCTCTAGCATCCTAATGAAGTTAACAATGGATAAGATAGACTATAAAGCACTACTTACCATTCTTAATGAAAATCATTTCTCTTTGAAGACAGATTAATCCAACATATACTAGCATAATGTACGATACAAATTTACCTCATAAGATGCAACATAATTGAGATCCAACACAACAAGTACACTAGGGTAGCCTCCAAAGCCTTAACTTTATTCTCAAGAACACAGAAATAATACAACAATATAAGTGTAGAGGTTCCACCTTCAGATCCTTACAATGGAGCCAAGCTCCTCAATATATAGCAAATGGCATGAAGCTAGGCGCAAAACCCTAAGGAGACAAAGCTCCTAACTTGTAGAGCAAGCAAATCTCTCACCCAATGGAGAAACACCACTTCAAATGGACAAAAACAGCTCAAAGAAGAAATTGCCGAATTGATGAAGAAGCTGCCCACTTGTGAAGCAAGGCGATCATGATGTTTCCAAAATGGCTGAAGCTTTACGTTGAAGAGTTTATAATGATTGATTAGTTAGCAATTAAAACATGATTTGTGCCACCTCATAACTCGTAAGCACCCACCATACGAATTACCAATCCATCAAACCGATATGCTCACGGCCATGTCACGAGTAAAGGTTGGCCCCACGTGAGGAAGAAATCCGTACGGATTTCCCATTTGCTCATAACTCTTTTAAAAACGACTTTAATACATGCTTTGTCCTATTCAAATGGTCGCCCATCTTTGTTGACCAATGCCATGTCATTTGAGGAATCCGCCGTGAGTGAAGAAAGATGGCCCACGTGAGGGATGGGTGCTTCGTTGGTTTTAAAAAAAAACATTCAAAGTTTGACTTCAATTCAAATCTTAACATATGCTTTTAAAATAATATGCTTCAAACCAATTACTTGGTCGCCCACCCTTTGATATCACATGCCAACTCAATAGTTGCTGTGAGGAGAAGATGGTTCACGTGAAGGTAAGGTAGCATTACTTTGAAATAATCAAATTTTGACTTTTCAACCAAAATTTAACATATGCTTTGCCTTTGGATATAGTCGTTTAGTTTAGGTGAGTAATGCCAACTCATTTGGCATGTGCATAATTCCATTTTTTAATTATTTTAACCTTTTGGCCATGGTGCATTTTGTTGCATTTATGGCATTAAAGTGCCACTTTATAGCTCTGATAGGAAAAACTACTCCACGGGGCGTCCTGGTCGCCCAAAATGTAGGAAAACTGGGTACCGAGGTAAAGAGGGTGCTCTGAGCTTGAAAACAAGCATCCCTGCGCCGAATTCTGACTTTGGATCACACTTTTATCACTTTTTGAAATTTTTTAATTAAACCATTAAAAAATGGCTTAAAAATGCGGAAAAAATATTTTTTGTCGGAATTGGCTGAAACTTCAAGGGAACCTAGTACATGACAAAACGATAAAATTCTAGCATCTAGCATGTTTATACATGTTACAAAATGGGCTCTAATAATCCCCTAAGGCCTAACCACCACTTTGGGCATTCCAACTTTGGAGGAGCAGGAGAAAACCTCACCGGCTAAAGGCAAAGCATAATCGACAAGGGAAAAAACTCCTTGGAATACCTTCTTTGGTTGTCAAGTCGTAGGGAACCGAGTCACTCAAAGACCACCATGCTAGTACGCTTATTACAAACCCCGTGGGGCACAATCATGTACTACAAAAACTGACAAATGGGCCCTGAAAAGGCCAAACTTGGAACTTCTAAACTCTGAAAAAGACACAAGTAAATGTGCAATACTGGTGGCTCACTGAAGTCCAACTGTAGTGCAACTCAGTTGGTAACAGGACCCTTCTTGAACTTCTTCTTTTTTCCCTTTGCTGCCAATGACACATTTTCCTCATCATCTCTGTGATGTGACGAACTGCTCTGTAAGTATCCTCTACGTGTCTCCTCCTGTATAAGATCATCCCAAAGACGATCCCATGTAGGCATGTTCTCTCGACCAATAATAGTCTACACAAACACACCCCACTGCTGAGTCATGCCATTTAAGGTTGTGCGCACCATCTCAGTGCCCTATATAACCTCTCCTACAACTGCAAGCTCATCCCTCACCTATGTAATCTTGGTGAGGTAGGAAGCCACGCCTTCCCCTTTGCTTAGGTGTACATTCTTCAACTTCTCCCTTAACACCATTTTCCTATTCTCATTCGAACTCTGGTAAAGGTTGGTCAAAGAAGTCCACATCTGAAAAGCATGCGTCTTTGTTAATATGTGGGGGATTACATGATCCTTCACGGCATCAAGTATAATCCTCCTTGCCTTTACATCTCTCTTCATGAAAGTTTCCTTATCAGTAGCATCGGTAGGTATTGTCACAGGATTTGTTGTTGTATTGTTCACTATATCCCATAGCTCATTCTCTTCAAGTATCAACATAATTCTAGCCTTCCATGGGCTAAAATTAGTAGCCCCATCCAACCTGTCTTCTACTCTAAGCACATACACCATGGCTACAACCTATATTACCCAAGCAACCTGTTCAAGAACTTTTTCTGAAATCTGGAATTTTCAAAACCCTAACTTCCTTCAAATCTGAATTTTTTCTCAAAACCCCTGTTTTCTTCAAATCTAAAAAAATTTCCACAAACCCCTGTTTTTATGAATGTTTTATCTTTTGATTTTTAACTCAGCTCTAATACCATGAAAGTTTTTGTGAATCCCAACCCAATTTCAAGCTTGATAGCTTCGTTGCATAGTTTAATGCCCAAACCACAGTATGCACATTTTTAACATAAAAATGACCAAGCTGAAACACATGAGATTCTTTTTCTTTTTCAAAACTCAAAAAAAAAAAAAAATCAGCCAACAAATTCAAACTCAAAAATTTAAATCAGCCAACCACATAAATTTTAACACAAGAATTTTTGACCAATCGGTCCAGGATAAAAAACCCTAAGGGAAAAACCTCTATGAGAGAGAAATTTTATTTTTCTTCAGAGAGAGGAATTATACAAAATAAATAGTTGTACTTATCTCAACAATTTCATCTTGAAATCTTAAGCAAACTGTCACTGTACGACTTGCCCAATAAATGTTCTACGACCTCACACGTGTGGCCTTGAAATCTGAGCAAAAACCTTCTCGAAATCTGTGCACAAAACAGACTTTACGGATAGCACTTAATGTTGTTTTACTTCACCTCAAAAAATTTGGAGAGTACGGACAGTATGAACAACAATCAATGTTGATGTACTTCACCTCGATTTTTGTGCAGAATGCTTCCTCGAATTATGTGCCACTGTACGAACAAGTACAGTACGACCTTCTCCTCGAAATCTATGCCAAATAAATGTACCCTATTGTACAGATTCCTTCACTGTTGAACCTGTACGGACTCCTTGGGAAATGTGCCAAAACTTTGCCTTCTTCACCCTAGGTCGACTTCTCTCAAAACCTAGTTTTCTCTCTTGCTCCTCCTCTCCAAATCTTCTCTTTGAAAAGTGAATAATGATAGATGAATGCCTTGCGCTAGCCCTTTCTGTTCATGATAACTTCCTCTTTCAATCCAATGGCCCAGATTAGATTAGATGAGAGGTTCTCATTAAATGCTCAATTAAATAATTAATAAATGACATTTAGTGCACCTCATGTCATTTAATAAAGTATGAGTACCCTCTTTTAATTAATCACTCACTTGACTTTTATTAAAATTGAACTTAGGATAAATTATGACTTTATCATTTAATGAAGTCACTTTAAATTATAAAGTGCATCTCACTTCATTAATTAAAATTGACTAGGGGTCACCAATTAAAGTGTCCTTGTCCACCCCAAGGCATCACTAGGTCAACAAACACTTCCTAGGTAAATTTTCAACACCTTGTAGAACTTACCTCAATTGCTTGCGTCTACCTTGCACATAGATGATCCTTGCATTGAGTTACAATTCCAAGCTAGATCCAAGTGATTTCAAGCTAAAACATTCAAGCCCAAGGAGGAAAAACATCCTACTTCACCTGCAAAACAAACTACGTAACGTGAAAACGTCTTGCCCGAGGGGGTGTGAGAAACCCCTACAATCTCCCCTCCAAGCAATACGCACCACTACAACAAGTCAATTCGGCCTCCCCTGTAACTGTCGAAATCACCTATAAATAGCAAAGATGTCTAAAGAAAAATATGTATAATCATGTACAATAGCATCCCAGCAAAGGAAGAGAAGCAGATCTACAAAATAATATTTTTATTCCAAGTTTCCAGAGCTCCAAAGATGCATTTACAATAGGAGGGCCTCTTCCTTAAATAGGAGGAGAGAGACCAAAACCCTAAACCACTTTTGAAATGAGTGGTGGAGATCAAAAGATAAAATAATACAATCAACGGCTAAGATGAGCCGATACAATATAACATGGATCACTCACATGAGGGGCGTGCGCACTACATAGAGGAAGCCTTAAGGGGGGTGCGCACCATATAAGAATGACTAAGCAACAAGTGTGCCACATAAGATGACAAGGACAAGACACTATGAGCACATGGTGGGGCTAGGAGGTATTATTATCCTTCACTAGCATCACCCCATGGCACAATAATATAACATGACTCAATGACATGTCCAAGTGAACAAATGATCAAATCCTGGCCCCCTCAACTGAGAGAAGAATACATCAAAACACAACCGAAAGACTGTGTGGACCTCACTGAATGTTGCAAGCTCATCTAGAAGGAGTGGGATACACAAAAGATGACCTCTGAAAAGACCTCATGCCAAAACCTTGCCTCAATTGCCCAAATCAATTTCCTTAATGACCTTTTTATTCCATTTTTATTCCACCTGAAAACCATCAAACTGCCCATAGCCCACTCCCCGGTGCCCGGGCACAAAATCTAACTATACCATCATGTCCAGAGAGGGGGTAATATGGTAATGACAAGTGGCTAGACCACCCCTCTCCTCTATAGCGCCCTAGGCAACGACTCACAATCAAAGCTACAGCTGGCCAAGCCAACTCAGCATGACCAAACTGGTCAACGGGTGAAAAACTGCTCATATCATCACTGTCAGTGCCTGAAACTAAAAACCAAGTGTCTCAATGGATCCAGAAGACCCAAATCTACTAGAGATGAGTACTCATACACCTCATGGCAACCTGTAAGATCATCTGTAGCATCCACCATACCCGCACAAATAAAAATATGATGGTCTGGAAGTAATAATAATCAATAAAAAGTGCACCAATCATCATCTGAAACCTGTATCCAACATATGGAGTCATCAAAAGCTATATCAAGGATCATGGATCAACATCATACAACATAATTGGTCCAACTCATCACGGATCCCAAGGTTGACCTTGGTCAAACTAGGTTTGATCGATCAAACTGATCAAAATATGACCCAGTCTAGAGAAGCCTGCAGCTGCAAGTGCAAATGGTTAAGACATGCTCTTTTAATCATTTTCATAGCAAGACTTTTAAAACATCAAGCATTATTTCAATGGCAGTTAAAAGATAATTATATTTTAGCATAATAATAATTTACTTTCAAAAAGAAACTCAAGGATATACTCATTTGTAAATATCATCAATTTGCTAGCAAAGGATGAAGGCTAAGGAAGTATGGCTAGGCAAAGGGGAATGACTTGACTCACTCAACACTATGATACTTTGGATAAGGGAAAGGGTATTACACATTCAAGCATATGTTGGATTAAGAATACACAGGGAATGGCAGTGTCTCACAAATGGGTAAGTTGTTTAAATGGGTGCTTTTTCAACCTTGGCAAATGTCTACAACTTACATCCAAGCTGTATCAGCTCTGTGAGGATCTTTTCTAGAACCACTGTGGCCTAGGTGCACGGCTAATCGTACCTTCGGGTTCTAGGGGACAATTAGAATTAGCTGTCCCTTGCTCCATCTCACATCACAACCCACAGGCTCCGTGAGGAATTAATCATTACATTTCATTTCCTTGGCCAGCATCCTTTGGATTTAGCATACATTTAGCCACTGCTTTTTAGGCCTATACAACCCTTTTGGGGATTTCACCTGTGCTTAGAAGAACAACTACTAAAGCTTTCATCCAGGGTGTTTTTGAGTTTCCATTTCATTTCATTTCACAACCCTTTTGGGGATTTTGCATGTGTTTAGCAACACAACTACTCAAGCACTCATCTAGGGTGTGTGTTTTATTTGAGTTTCAATATAATTTCATAGCCCTCTTTCATTGTGCTGAGAAGCAAAGTTTTCAAACTTTCACAGGCTTTCATAACACATATAAAAATAGTTTCCATATGTAATGATAGTAGTACAATTTGCTTCAGGTTTTAGTCAACACAAATCAAGCAACTATGGGGATTTTCCACAATCAAGACCAAACATTGAGGCAACCGACTAGAGTGATCAAGGTATCAAATCCAACTCACCAAAGGTAAGTTTTGTTGCCAACTCAAAGACGAGACACAAACTAACAGGGATGCTACCCAACATAGAGGCAAAAGGGGAAGTCCTTTGTATCACAGGCTAAAGTGTAAGTTAGGGTAAAGACCAAAAGTGGGAGAGTCAACGGATGGATCGAGAAAGTGAAGGTGATGCCTAAGCTAGCAAGCCATAAAGGCGAGAATGATCATATCCACACTCTAAGAGGGTAAACCCAATGAGTATAAAACAAGAGCTTCTAATTATCAGTAATACAATCATTTAGATAATCAATAATAACCAATTTCATTTTATATAGATATATCGCCAGATCATAATCACTAGATGCTAAGTCAAGCTATCAAAATGACCAAAACAGCAAGATAATAATACCAATGCACATCATATACCTGCTAAGTCATATATCTGTATCTGTAATCCGGACCAACTATAACCACTGAGAACACTGCTGCTGAAACTCTAATCACTGCACTGCATCTGTATGGAATAAAAGGTCATCTCAGTCATCAAATCTGAGGTCAAGAGGCTCAACCTTGGCATAAGGTCTACTGCATGTCTGAGATAAGGTTGCTCTGATGAATGAATGATCACAAATAACACTGCTCATCATTGTTGATCTCACTGAAGACGTGTAAAGGCAAAGCTCAAAAAAATGCAAATAACTGCTCTGAAACCATGGTAGCCCAGCTACTATGGATGTGATAACAACACCGAAGAATAAAGAAAAGACATGTTAGCCTTGATTTCAAGATGAAGAATTATTTTCTCTTAAAAGTTTATTTTGTCTTCTAGTACTTTTTGTCGTTATTAGCATTGTCATAAAAGCACCCCTAGTTCAAAGGGACAAGTTGGATGACGAGGTTGTGAAGTTTACTACAAGGTCATGATTGAGAGTTCTCAATTAACAAGTTATTATTGGTTGATTGTTGTCTTAATAATCTCCAACGTTGTGTACATATGGCATTCGTCAATATAAGAGGCACTCTTTAGGCTTTATATAATTGTGTTATTATCACAAAATGGAAGCATAACTGCTTGAGTTGGGATTCATTCCTCTATTATGGTGATCAAGTTGTATGCGTATGTAAATCAATGTTCTTTATCAACAAAACTATGCCTTCTCCATTCTCTCTTTTATATTGCTCCATGCACTCTTCTATTTATTTAAAACAAGTGTACATGCATTATTTGTTTCAATATTGTTACTCCAAACTCATAGCCATGGGTAAATTATATGCTTAACAAGCAATTGAATGACTTATTCCAACAACTATTTGATTTTCACACAAATTAGAATGCATCCCTTACCTTAGACGAGATTGTGGCTACTTTGAAAACACAAACTAGTAGAACGGCGCTTCTTTTAACCAAAGTGGTTAGGATTGGACAACATCCATTTTAAGCACAATGCTCTACTTTGGAATGGATGAACATGATGTTTCCTTGATTGCATGTCAAACCAATGACAACAATTACTCTCAAAGAGGGGGTTTTCTTACCAAGTTGCAGAGATGCAAAGACCAATTGTAGCCTAAAATATATATATATATTAAGTGTTGCAACCTAGAAGTGTGCAAAGCCCAAGAGCACAAAAACAGGTTGTAAAGTATACTACAAACCTACAACCAGAAATTGAAAAAACTGAAAACATGTCCCTCGATTGAACAAAAAATGGGCTATGAATGATCATGAAGCACATTGGTTGAGGATTATCTAGTGTATTTGGTAATCACGTGTAGCCGCTTAGAAAAAGCATACTAGTTGAACAACACTTCTTTCATTCATAGTGATTAGTGTTGAGCAACATCCATATTGGGCACAATAGACTAGTTTGGAACAAGTGAAAATCATATTTCCTTGATTGCATGTGAAATCAATGACAACCATTATTCTCAAAGACAGGATTGTCTTATCAAGTTGAAGGTGTGTAGACCCCATTTGTAACCTAAAAATACACTTACGTTAAGTGTTGCAACATAAAAGTGCCCAATCAGCAAGTGCACAAAATTAGGTTGTAAAGAAAAAACACACAACCTATATTGCATAAATTGAAGACCTGTCCCTCACTTGAACAAAAAGTGGTAGGTCAAAGATCCTGAAGCACATTGGTTGAGTATATTTCACTCCATCTAGAAAACAAGTTCTTCTTCTAAGCACAGAATCTGGGGGTGACTTCTACTCCAACAAGGATTCATTGTCAAGTGTAGGCTTCATAGAGCAGGTGTGAAAGATGTGCATGTTTTCTGTGGCAAAGATGAAACAAGGGTGCATGTTTTTGGAGATGTGCGACTACATGAGTGCTTTGGACATGGTTTCAAGTTGAATATTAATTCTTCACCGCCCCACTTTCATAAAAGGACCCTCTGAGGTGATCTTTTACATTCGTTCCTACCATCGGCTCTCTACTATCTCTATGTGCCTTTGATATTGCATGTGTTTTCGGATCTGCCACCCCAGTGTGTAGGATCTGCAGATCCGATCCAGATCCAGATCCACCTAGGATCCGTCATGGAAACAAATCCCTTGGAGAAGGGAACGGATCCTAATCCCAAGAAACAAATCCCTTGGAGAAGGGAACGGATCCTAATCCCAAGAAACAAATCCCTTGGAGAAGGGAACGAATCCTAATCCAAAGAAACAAATCCCGTGGAAAATCAAACAAATCCTCATATTTTCAAATGGATCCTAAAACTTCCAAGGCTTTTGTGACCAACTGATCCCCCACAAAAATTGATTTTTTACTGAAAAGACTTCTAAAATGTTGAACACAAAGGCTCAAAACCTAAACCCCATTCTAACGCAAGGTCTCATCCATCCTAGTGTCAAAATCTAAAGTCAAACTTTGATCTATCAAGGTCAAATATCAATGTTTTCATTCGATCTATCTTTATGGTCAAGGCCTATTGTCGAGGGCTGATCTATCCTTATGTTCTATGTTGTTGATCACCTCACCATGTTGATGATTATAACTCGGACAGGTACTTCTGCCTAGGATAGGTGTCACGCATGAAGGAGTTGTCCATTACTTCTCTAAGTACTTGCTCAATTTATTGAGTAAGTGACTTTTATATCTCTTTCCTATGTTTAACTTAGGAAAATCACATTAATTAACTTAATGTTGGCTAATGACTAAAAATGAACTTCAGATTAAGTTACAGTCGTTGATCTTAAGTGAGGATTGAGATCTAATCTCAACCATCCATCACTTTGGAGAATGAGAGTTAGGGTTTTGGTCATGGAGATGTTATAAAAGAAAGCCTAAGAAGAGGAGGAGACCCACAAGACACACAGAGTGAGATAGTGAGATCTCATTGTATTGGTTGGAGAAGGGCTTTCATCCAAGTGTGCAGGGGCAGGGTCCGAGGAAGGGAGCAAGGAACAGCAAAGGAAGTAGTGACAAACAAGATCGAAGGACAGATCTTGAGGTATGATAGTCCGTTCTTGTTGTATTGTATATTCCTCAGATGGGCCATTATCCCAGGGCGGGATCCCAAATTTTATCTTGATAAAATCATTGATTGTTGGTTTTTATCCATTGGGGTTTTTCAAGGTAAACACATGTGTCAAAGGTGATTGATTTCATCTTTATTCCACTGCATTTTATTAGTTAAAATATCAGTATATTTCTCTTTATAATTTCGGCAGTAAATTATCCAGAACAAAAATCAGATCTGGTATTTTTCAAGGTAAACACATGTGTCAACGGTGATTGATTTCATCTTTATTCCACTGCATTTTATTAGTTAAAATATCAGTATATTTCTCTTTATAATTTTAGCAGTAAATTATCCAGAACAAAAATCAGATCTGGTATTAGAATTTAACACACCACACTGTTATTTAATCCTTCCATAGCCTTCAGTAAAACCACTTCATTCACTGCTAATATGAACATGTGGATGTGGCTCACATAACCGCTGTTATGACCTACTTCATGTTCATGCTGAGATGGTCTTCAAAATTATAAATATCAATCATGATTATAACTTATCAAATTATCAGTTATGGTACATGAATGCATTGGTAGTTTTATTGAACCCAGATCTTATTACTGTTCCCGATAATTACGTTAATTATAAACAGAAATACACCAGAGTTCTTAACAATTACACAACAAAGAATAAACAGAAATCACATTCACATTTGACACTCAGATTTACCTTAGAAAACAACTGGGGAAAAAACAGCAAATAGAGATTTTTATTAACTATAAAAATCCTGGGCTCCCGTAATAAGATAATGGCCCACTGTGGAATCACAATGATAGAATGCTAGCATTCAAACCTCAAGATCAATCCTTTGATCTTGCTGGTTGCTAACCCTCGGCTGCCCCTTGCTCTTTTCCTCTAACCCTGCCCCTGCACCTGCACACTTAGCTGAAAACCCGTCTTCAACCAATCAATGAGATCTCACTCACTCTATGTGACTGTTGTGTGTGTCCTCCTCTCACCTACGTTGCCTTTTATAACATTGCAATATGCAAATACCTTGGGCCAATACAATGGGCCCTGTAGATCACTTTACATAAAGTAATTACAAAAGCACATTCAATTTAATAGTTCTCTTTACTAAAGTGAATCAAGTTTGAGAGTCATTAATGACAACTTCCACCTGTTAGACACAGAACCTGCGTAAGTACCTGTCTGATTCTACAAAAATCAACATGCCTAATAGTAATATGCATGTAAACTCTCTTTTTGGCAATAACTTATAGTTCTACTCTTGGGCTTCGTGACCTCTAAATCACTTAACATTAAGTAATTACAAAAGTACATTCAATTTAATAGTTCTCTTTACTAAAGTGAATCAAGTTTGAGAGTCATTAATGACAACTTCCACCTGTTAGACACAGAACCTGCGGAAGTACCTGTCTGATTCTACAAAAATCAACATGCCTAATAGTAATATGCATGTAAACTCTCTTTCTGGCAAATAACTTATAGTTCTACTCTTGGGCTTCGTGAATATTTTGATTCTTCACTCTGTTTTATTTATTTATTATGAAATTATTTTTAGATCTTGTGTACTTGTCATTTCCTTGATGTATCTGGATCCTAGCTTTTCAAAAATCTGGCGAATCCGTATCCTGATCCGGATCCAAATCCAGATCTGTATCTGGATTCCATATCCTGGTAACATAGGCTATTTCTTTTTCCATTCTCTTTCAGTTTCTTCGCTACGTTTACCATCACTGATCCTTCATGTGGCTAATGAAACTGACTTTTCCATCAGGGCTGCTCCAAATAATAAGATTTATTGCTCCGTGGTTACAAATATTTTATATGATCCTTAGATGGTGCAGGACAGCTGCAAATCACTGTGGCAGTCGATATGGCTAATTGATATTAGTTTTTGTGGAAGGATCGGTGTAAAGTTACTTTTCAGGAGGACACCTCTGCTTTTAGCCTTTGCGAATTCAGGACCTTTAAGCACTACTTGGCTCCGCTTGTGAGACTCAAACTCATTTCCTTTCAGCATGATGTTGAGTCTCTTTCTCAAGGTGCACAAGTACACATGCTTGCCTTTTTTTTTCCTTTTTGCTGGATTTTCCCAATCACCTTGCTGTTCGTGTGAAGTAATTTTAAAAAATTTCTGTTTCCTGGTGTACTGATTTCACCTTTTAAGTATTACATGCAGCATTTCAAAAAAACTGAGAACCTTCAACATGCCATTTTGGAAAAAGCAAAACAATATTACCCTACATATTGCAGAAACAAATGACATGTAACATCATACTATGTAGTACAGAAAACAAAAGCCGACATCATATTGCAAAGTGCAAAAGTAGATGACCCACAAAATCACAGTGGAGCAAAGCCCACGACATTACCCTTGTCAGAAATCTACAACTCACTTCCGGAACCAGAATCCCTACAACACATCAACATGAAAACCCACAATGCCTAAAGCTACAATACAGCAGGAAGTTGAACCGTTCACAAACCAAATAGCTAAGAGGAAAAGGATGCAAAAAGCAGTCAAAAAGCAATATTGTAACGGTCGTTTCCATGTATAAATAAAACCTGAGAGTCATTTTATCGGGTATGTGAGCCTAGTGAACCTTTAACATTACTTGACATATAGCTCTTGCAATTCCAAGTTGTCATAGCATGTATGTATAAGCTACAATATAGCAGGAAGTTGAACCATTCAGAAATCAAATACCTAAGAGGAAAAGGAAAAGGATACAAAAAGCAGTCAAAAAAGCAATATTGTAACTGTCTTTTACATGTATAAATAAAACCCGAGAGTCATTTTATCGGGTATGTGAGCCTAGTGAACCTTTAACATTACTTGACATATAGCTCTTGCAATTCCAAGTTGTCGTAGCATGTATGTATATGCTACAATATAGCAGAAATTGAACCATTCAGAAATCAAATGCCTAAAAGGAAAAAGATGCAGAAAGCACTCGAACCAGCAATATTGTAACTGTTATTTACATGTACAAATAAAAACCTCAGCAACATTTTATCAGGTATGTGAACCTAGTTAATCTTTAACATAGCTTGAGATATAGCTCTTGGAAGTCCAAGTTGTTACACCATACATGTACAGATTTTCTCTATGGTAATAAAGTTTTATTATTCGACATGTTGATTGTCTACTATATTTCTTCATTGGTATGCCTGCAAAGTACCAACTCCTTATCCACACACAAGATGAACACTATTACTCCCATAACCTGATTCCTGCTAGCAATCTTTGTTGTCCCTAAGACTATCATTAAATTGGGAACAAATAATGAGTGCTTCATTGTATATTCACAAAAGACAGGTGCAGTAGTCCTGATTAAAACCACACCACCCAAAAGATTAACAAACACTTCATAAATGTTTGTGTTACTTGTGTTAAAACTGCATGAAACGAAACAACTGAATGTGAAAAAGTCAATACATAGACTGCCAAGTAAGATCCAAGACTACAGAACTGGATGGAGATACATGGACGTATTCAGGGAATCAACCAAACTACCACCAGTTCAAGCAATGAAACATACAATTGACCTATAGCTGAATGCAGTCATGGTGACCATGGAATTGCACCATAGCTTAAAACTGCAGAATCAAGAGGCATCTGCAAAAATTGATTGACAAGAGACAATTTCAACCAATCACCTCTGACCTCTCATTGCAGATCTATATAGTGGTTGTGTAAAACAAAGATGATACCTAGAGAACACACTAAACAAAATCGCTATAACAATCAGGTCCATCAGACCATGAATAGAAGACACAACCGATGAGCTTTACAAGGTCAAGTAGTACAGCACATTGGACCTGAAGTTGGGGTACCACCAGGTCCGTGTGATGGGGCACTTACAAAACAGCCCTCAAGCAAGGAAAGGGGTGTGAATGAATGGCTATGGCTTTCAGACTGACATTGGGGACATTGGGGATACCCAATATTTCAAACCACATATATGCATATTTGCCAAACATTGGGGACATTACAATCATAGACATTGATGGGTTTTCAAAATATAGTTGCATATTTGATAGGCTACAAGGTGGACTAAGAATAAATTCCTTTGTCATGAAGTAATATTATTTGGTAGAAGGTTACCATGGACCAAATCCACACCAGAAAGAATACCATTGACAAAAATAACATGATATAAACATCTTTTCCTAATATTAAAAACATCCAAAGCATTCAAATTTCAATGAATTAAATACCCTCACTCTGATAAATCATGAATGAGACCATTACCAGTAGTATAAATTTTAAGTGTTAATTAGAAAATGGTAGTTCAGATTATTTTCACCTCCACATCAGTGCCCGAATACAAGAATAGACTTTCACTATCAATTTGCATGCGAGAAGCTCTACTTGCTATTTGATCCACACTCTGTCCAGATATAAAGATGTAAAAATTAGAAATAATCAATCACAAGCTTGGAGAATAAAATAATCTAGGATATGTAATAAAGCAACCAATGAACAGGATAGACAAGAAAGAGACAATCTGTGCTGTATGCATATAAGATTTTAGTACCCTGTACAGAAACATCAGATGGTAGTGGAACCATCACAATTTAACTTTCGCAAGAAGCATGTAAGCAACAGTGGACACTTGTAAGTTGTAACACTACTAACCTCTTCAGCCGATACATATAGCACCGGAGCTGGTTTATTAACCTCGCAGCCTTCCGAAAGGTTAGCACTTATCTGTTACATGGAGAAAATTAGAGAATTAACAGGATATAATGCCTATATAGTATGGAGTAAGTAGAACTGCAAACACTCATTAGTCTTTATGGTTTTGCCATTATCTGAGCTAATCCTGCCTCTTTCTTGACCTACCAGAATTCATAAACATATAGAGTAACAATTAATACCACAAGTCAAATTGAAAAATAAAGCACAAATTCATGCCATATAAAATGCACTGGTATCTTATATCCAAGCACAAATTCATGCCATATAAAATGCACTGGTATCTTATATCCAAGCACAAATTCATGCCATATAAAATGCACTGGTATCTTATATCCAAGCACAAATAAGAGAAAACTAGCAAGCCTGAAGATGCGTGTGCCTTGTGTACCTAACCACAAAAAATTTATTAGGCATCAAACTCTTGTACATCAGTTATTCTGTAAGTAAATTCATGTCTTTGTATCAATGTTTTAGTTATAGGCCTTCATAATATAATATTTTGTTATTTGTAAAAAGGCCATTTTAATGTGATAAGGGCCT
The DNA here is from genome assembly GCA_027924585.1 of Larix kaempferi. Lineage (NCBI taxonomy): Eukaryota > Viridiplantae > Streptophyta > Pinopsida > Pinales > Pinaceae > Larix > Larix kaempferi. Next base: position 365,391 of record BSBM01000595.1, on the reverse strand, counting down.
TGTCACTTTTAGTAGTTATGTAAGCTTTAGTTTAGAGCTGTTTACATCCTAATTGGTATAAATATAGGTTCTCCAATCTCATTTGAAACTATTATCATTTTGAATTGGCTGAGAATCTGCAGTGAGAATTAATGGCATCTTGTGGAGAGTCTGCGGTAGGTGAATTTATGTTGTCAACGTTTCGAGCCATTCTTGGCTCATCATCAGGGCATTAGCGATGCCAGGTGAATTTATGTTGTCAACGTTTCGAGCCATTCTTGGCTCATCATCAGGGCATTAGCGATGCCCTGCGTTTCGAGCCATTCTTGGCTCATCATCAGGGCATTAGCGATGCCAGGTGAATTTATGTTGTCAACGTTTCGAGCCATTCTTGGCTCATCATCAGGGCATTAGCGATGCCCTGGCATCGCTAATGCCCTGATGATGAGCCAAGAATGGCTCGAAACGTTGACAACATAAATTCACCTACTGCAGACTCTCCACAAGATGCTATTATCATTTTATCAATACCATCAACCAATTTATTTGGAGAAGTCTGATGTTTATTCTAGTTCATTATTTTGAGCACTATGCTTGTAATAAAAAAATAATAATCATAAGTAAACACTGAATAATAGAGAATAACCTATAACCTCAAAGTACTTTGCAGTAACTTGTAATATCTGTTATGATGAACTGTCCAATAGAATATCCACATCACGTAACAGATCATATTGGTATCAAACCAGTTTTCTTTGAGGTTTTCATGGGATATTGCAGGATCCAAATATTAGCTTAAAGAAAGAAGTCTCAAACCCTCGGCATGGCAGATGAGTGCGATAGGAATCCAAGAGATGAAATGGAAGAGAAATTAGGAAAACCGGAAGCCCATGATAACAAAGATAACTGTTGGAAGCTACATCCACAGTTGAGTTCAAAGAACCACAAGGAAGCCAAGAAGAGAATTATGCTGCCCATGGATAGGGGCATCCAACTGGATAGCAGCTCAGTGTAGACAAGGAGATTGTTTACACTACAGTACAAAAGGTGAGCCTAACAAAGAAAAGAAAACTCTTATAAAGTGACTAGAAAAAAACTAATCCGACTTTAGAAAGCAAAAATCAAATGTAATTTGTTTTTTAAACGTGACTTTAGGGAAAGGTCGTACAATTTGTACAGAGTCCAGAAAGGTCACGTACAGACAGATTTTAATGACCTTACATGGATATGAGGGTAGCTGACCAAAATGTTTGAGACGAACCAATCCGGTTTGTCAGGTGAATATCCAAAATAGATATTTGAACATAAAAGAATGCATAACAATAGGAATAAAATATAATATGAAACTGATGATATGATTACAAATAAAAAAGGCCAGTATATACAATCCCTAGAGGGCACATTGGTGACTCTTCAAAAAGAGTTGAATCCTTTAAAAATTACTATTATTATTTATTATTTAATTATCAATTATTATTATTATTTATTAATTAATTATCTTCTTTTCTTTGTTTGCTAGAATCTCTCTAACTTGCAGGAGTGGCCTTTGGAAAAGAAACCATGACCCAGGAGCATCTAAGCCGTCAAAATCACCCGAAGATCACACCTGGCCTAGGCCACACCAACCTAGCCAGTGCATGATGAGGCTGGAAGAGAAGCTTGTACAGTTTCCCACATCTAACTGCAATGGCATATGAAGTAGATGGTCTTGTTGCTCTGGGAAAAACATACACTTTCCCATCTAGGACATACACACCAAAGCCCCTCTCCTCAATAGTGGAAACTGAAACAAGGTTCTTCTTCAGCCCGAGGACATACAAGACATCCCTCAATGTCATGGGCTGCATGGACTGCCTCTGAAAACTGATAGTCCTGTTATCACACAACTTGCAGTTGCCCCTAAAGGCAATCCTATCCAGGACGGTAGAGGTGCTAGGCAACTAAAGAGGTGACCCGAGAGGGCCTTGATTCCCAAGGTGGATTGGTTGTCACGCCAATCGAGGCACTCTTCGCTTCTTGCTATCCAAGCCCCGGAGAACAAAGGGGGAGACCCTAATCTACTCTCAGAGAGAAAGATCCAAATTAAACAGTAGATCAAGGTATTCAATGATGAAAAGTGATGAACCCTAGATTTAAGGAAAAGAGTTATTGTAGAGGCTTAGGGGATATGAGATATAGGCGTTAATTAGATCAATTACAGTAACTCGAGATTAAGAATGAATCTAGGAAATAGATGCTAGGGTGAATGATCAATATCAGTTGCCTTGGGACACGTATACTTAGAATATGAAAAACGGTCCCAAGGAGTAGATCTGACAAGATTCGGGCTTCCTAGCACAGCTTGATAGTAGATCTAACAGTATCACGGCACACAAACTCGAAAACGAGGGATCAACCACTTGGAAGACCAACAAACCAAGGAGGGCGCAAGCATGGAGAGATCGGTGCCTAAGAAAACAAGTAGATGGAGTCCACAGAGCTAGACGCCATCGAGGACCCACTTGGGGCTAGGCAAAAGGATGAAAACCTGGAAATGGTTTACCAATAAACCAAGTAATAAGAGCTAGGGAATTTCTATAAGATTTTGCAGGTTATGGTTTGAAGAAAAATGATAGATGGGTATGCTAATGAGCCAAAATACGTACCTTGTGAGCATACTTGGATGATGAAAATGAATGTCGGGATGACTAGGATTACTCCCAGAAAGATCAAATGAAGTCTTGGTCACTACTCTTGCTCCAACAAACTACCTAGATCCACAAGTGCGTCCTCCTCTCTCTGCAAAACCAAGGAACAAAATTCAATTAGCAAACAAAGATGGAGGTATATGCAAGCTAGAAGTAAAAGATAGAGAATAATTGGTACAAAGACAAAATTACTCTCTGTGTAAACCAAGATCTGACAGAAGGTAGCACAGTGAACCTCCCCAACCAATGCGCCCCTCTGGCCCTCTCCAAATCGCCTCCTTCACCTGCAAATCGAAATAGTGGAACAAAATATGCAAGATAGCTACCAAGATCCTTCAGTGCAATGGAAAAGTAGTTTCAATCACCATAGCCAAGCATTCAACCCAAGATCACAAGAATTCTCCAAGATATTTCTTTGTATTCAAAAAGCCAAGAGCCAAAAGTCCCTTTACAATGAGGGGGATCTCTTCCTTAAATAAGAATGAGAGAGACCAAAACCCTAACCACTTTTTAAATGAGTGGTGGAGATCAAAAGATATAACAGTAATAATCAACGGCTAAGATGAGACGGAAATACAATACATGGATCAACTCACAAATAGAGGGGGGCGTGCTCATTAAAACGTCCAAGGGGGATGCACCACATGACAAGTGAATAAGACACATGATAAAAGCACATGGTGGGGCTAGGAGGTAATCATATCCTTCACTAGCATGGCCCCATGGCACAATAATAAATAATATGACCAAATAACATCATAAAGTGACCATAAGACCAAATCGTGGCCCCCTAAAAGACACAATAAAATATCCAAAATGACGAACACTGGGACGTGTGGACCCCACTAATATCGGAACAAGTACTAGAAGGTGTGGACATCATCATCAAAGTATCCCGGACCAATCCCATGCCATTTCCTTACACCAATAAGCCAAATCGATTTCCTCAATGAGCCATTTCTCTGCCGAAAAACCACCTCTGAAATTACAAAAATGCCTATAACTCACTGCCAAGTGTCCCGGACACAAATCTGACTGCACCAAAATGTATGGAGATGGGCTAATATGGTAATAACGACAAGTTGGACCCCCCAACCCCTCAGGAGCTCCCTAGGAGAACGTGCTAGCTCAATGTAAGTGCTAGACAGGCCATTTCTACATGGCAAACTGGAGAAAAGTGGCAATCTGACTATATCATCACTTGTAAGTGCCCAGAACTGATAATTGAGCGCACGAATGAGCTCAGAATGCTCAAATCTACTAGGAATGAGTACTCATACACTGTTTGACCATCAAAGGATACCTCTATAAGCTCATCCATGGTCGGAATAATAAAAATAATGACTCGTAAATAATAATAATCATAAAAAAAATCCATCAAACCATCATCTGAAACTGCTATCTGAGGCATGGAACCATCTAATAGACACATATGGGCCAAATGCATCTCGAACACTGTCTGCCCAAACTCATCTTGGACTCTGCAGTTGACTTGGTCAAACTAGGTTGACCAAGTCAAGAATGATCAAAATAGTGATCCAGACCATGAATAACCGTTGCTACAAGTACAAATGATTATGATATGCTCCTTCAATTATATCAGTAGCTAGACCAAAGCATAGAGTGATGTTTAACTGGCGTAAGCATGTAAATAATAACGTAAATAAGTCTAGATCAAAGTAACTAGCTACTAAGAATAAGATTTTCAAGTGTATACTCGTTTACTGGCTTGAACAATTTGTTAACCATGGGTGAAGGTGGAAAACAAAGGCTAGGCTAAGGGAAGGACTCGACAACCTCAACACTGCAATCTCTCGGATGAAGGAACCAGGGAGACCACCTAGACATATACTGGATAGAATATAACACAAAGAAAGGAGGTGTCTCACAAATGGGTAGAGTGATGAGAATGCTTCCAATAGCCTCTAGACAAGCAACCTTTTAGCAATTTATTATTTGTCAGCTTTTTCATTTAAGATTTCACATTTATTCCACTTTATAGATTTTCACTAGCCAGCCCTCAAGAGAAGGTGCCTTGAATAGACTAGCGTGCCTCAGATAATGACTCGGTATGACCTGCATTGCCCGTCACCGTCTATAGGTGCGATGGAGTGACCACCCTGTTGCCCTGTAGGGGCAGACGGCCTTACACCATACAAAGGGTGAGTGCCCATCCCTTGGCCACTGACTAACTAATATAGATATGCATAGTTAGAGTTGAGCAACACTATTTTGTTGACTAAGCATCCCTTAGATATAGCATTTAAGATCTGATGCTCTAGTGTTTAGCAACACTGTTTGTAGGAATACTTGCTTTCAAAGGCTAGAGGAGAACAACCACTGTGACTAAAATCACACACTCCAGAGCTAAGACACAGTGTAAACTGAGAATCTATCCAACACAGAGGTCTAGGTGGGGGGAAGTCCTCAAGATCACTAGCTAAGGTGTGAGTCGAAATAAAACCAAAACTGAAAGGTAATGGATGGATGGAGAAAAATTGGAAATGACTAATGGTGCCATGGATAGCAAAGGCCCTAAAATAAGCAATGTTCCCCCAAGTTTCAAGGACGCGGGAGCGTGGGAGCGGGGAAGCGCACGTTGGGGATGTGTGGAGACCACCCCCAAATTTTGGGGAAATTCGGTGGGGACGGGGGGCGTCGGGGTCAAAAAAAATTATAAAAAATATATATATATAAATTTTAATTTTATAAATTATAAATTATTAAATCCTAACAATGTAAACTAATTCTAATTTCTAACAAATTACTAACACAATTCAAGTTTTCAACATTGAGCAATTTAAATAAGAAACTAATGTAATTCAACATTTCCATTTTTAATTAAATCATAAACTAATTGTGCAATGTAAATAAAAATAAACTTAAACAGTTAAAATTTTAAAAAAAACAAAAGAAAAAACCTACCTCAATCCTCAACAGCAACCACGTCTGTGTAGAGAGCTTTATCGGGCTGAACTAAGCTGGAGTATATTGTTGCAGCACTTGCAGTCTTCAACCGCAACTCTCAGCACTTCAACTGCAGCAACCGGCTCTCCTCGCGGGCTTCCTGTACAGACTTCAATGGTTCAACCGCAGCCACAGGCTCTCCTCGTGAGCTCTCCTCGCGGCCTCTCCTCGCGCTCGTGGGTTTCCTCGCGACCTCTCCTTGCGGGCTTCCTTTGCAAACTTCAACCGCAACCACTCCTCGCGGGCTTCTCCTTGCGGCCTCTCCTCGAGGCCTTCCTCTGCACAAGGTGTGGGCTGTCCAACGCTCAACACAACAGTCTATCTACAGCCTTCCTCTGTATAAGGCGTGGGTTGTCCAATGCTCAACTCAACAGTCAATCTGCTCAACGGACTTCACAATCCACAGCGCGACGGGAAGAGGAGCTCACGGTCGGCGGTGGCTCAACTAAACAAAATGAATGAATGCAATGGTTTAGGTAAACGTAGGTTTAGGTTTTATTTTTAAATTTTAGTTTTTTTTTTCTTTTGTTTTTCTTTTTTAGACATTTAGGCAAAATCGCGGGGAGGCGTCTAGAAGCCCCCCACGTGAGGGAAGGAGCAGCCACACATCCCCCACTTTCAGAGCGAGCTTTAGCAAGCAGGGGCACGCTCCCCTATGCGTTTCGGTGAGTTTCGGTTTTTGGGGGTGCAAAGAAACGTTTCGGAGGAATCCCCCAAGCCCCCGAGGCGTGGGGACCTTGGGGGGCGAGCTCCCGAGCTTGGGGGGTGAGTCCCTGTGGAACACTGAAAATAAGGGAATGGACAAGTTAGTACTTCATGGAATAAGGGTATGACCAACAAGTATACTCAAGAACCTCTCGTTAATAGTAAGTTAGTAACCAACCACTTTTAATCTAAACAGCAAGCATCAAATAAGATAGAGCCAGCAACCATCACAATATTGAATATACCCAGTCATAAACTACCTAGATAAGAGGAAGAGCACATCAACAACCCACATGTACCAAAATATACCTGTTGGATCATGCATCTGAGCCCCTGATCTGAACTAGCTGAATAACAATGAAGCACTGCATCTGAATATAATATGGGCACTGTTATCAATCTGCTTTGGATGATAGAGGAATGGCTATCTCAGTCATCGATCTCGGGTCATGGGGCTCAATCCTGGCATGAGACTGTAACTATGCAAACTCTGGATCCACTGAATATATGTGAGTGATCATGAAAATGTTGCTCATCATAGGTTGATCTCATCAAAAATGTGTAAAAGACTGGCTCAAAAATATACGGGAAATTGCTCTACAATCATGGTATCCCGACTACTATGGATGTGATAACAAGTCCCACTCCCAACTGCTCTCACAATAGTATCATCACCCAACACTACCTCTAGACTCAAGCCAGTCTTAGTCATCTCGGTGAACATGTCTCGAACACATGTCATATGGCTCGAAGCCCCGCTGTCAATATACCAAGTGGAAGGAGTGGTGGAAGCACTCAACGAATGACCAACCAATAAGGAATACTATGTCTGATCCTCCACATCACTGCTGGTGATAGATGCTCTCTCTATACAACCAACATAGAGAGAAAACTCTCCCTCAAATCGAGCAGTAAACTCATCAATGCCAGCTGTTGTTTCCGTCTGCTGTTTCTTCTTCTTGTTGTTCAGTGTCCAAACTTCTAGTAAGCAAAGCTAAGTGTCCAAACTTCTGGCAAGCAAAGCACTTGACTTTGCTCATGTCTTTCTTTTGCTCGCCACTCTGCTGCTTAGCCCCAGCTTTAGGGCCCTTCTTGAACTTCTTCTTCTTTCCCTTTGCTGCCAATGCCACATTCTCTTCATCCTCCCTACTCTGAGATGAACTACCCTGTACATACCCTCTTCGGGTCTCCTCCTGAATGAAGTCGTCCCAGAGACAATCCCGGGAAGGCATATGCTCACGAGCAACTAGGGACTCCACAAATATACCCCATGGCTTTGTCACGCCATTCAATGGTGTCCACACCAACCCACTTCCCTATACAACCTCCCCAATCCCTGCAAGTTCATTTCTCACCTGTGTGATCCTAGTAAGGTAGGAAGCCATGTTTTCACCCTTACTCATGCGAACACCCTTCAACTTTTCTCTCAATACCATCTTCTTGTTTTCATTCGAACTTTGGTAAAGATTTGTTAAAGCAGTCCACATCTGAAAAGCATGGTCTTTTGCTTAAATATGTGGGATCACAAGATCTTTAATGACATCAAGTATGATTATCCTTGCTTTTACATCCTTCTTAAGAAAAGCAGCCTTATCTGTAGCATCGGTACGTACTATGACTGGATTAGCTGTGCTACTGTTCATTATATCCCATAGTTCATTTTCTTCTAGTATCAACACTATTCTAGCCTTCCATGGGCTAAAATTTATAGCCCCATCTAGCCTATCTTCTATTCTAAGTCCGGTGTCCATAACCCCACACTGTTCAAGAACCTGTTTTCTTCACAAGATACCTGTTCTCCCTTCTTTCCCAAGTCTGAAATCTTTCTAAGTAGTTTATTCCCTGCCCTTTACTTCAGCTCTGATACCATGAAAATTTTGGAACCCCAACCCGGTTTCAAGTTTGGTTTTTCACATAGAGTTTAATGCCCAAACCCCATGACTACATATTAGCTTCAATGCAAAAAAAAATTAAGTTTTCTTGAAACACATGGAATTTTTTTTCACTTTTTCAAACTCAGAAAATTTATAACAGCCAAACATAAAAAGATTCAAACTCAGAATTTTGGCCAAATAGGCTCAGAAAAAACCCCGAAGGGAAAACATGACAGGAGAGAGAAAATTGTATTCTTTCAAAGACAAATTACAAATTTTATAGCAACAATATTTATCTCCCATTTCTGCCTCGAAATTTGTGCCAGCATCTCACTGACAATCTGCCATACGAATTCCTCAAAAACAGTGCCAATCTGAACCCACACGTGTGACTGTACGGACTGTACTTTTTTGTTGTACGGTTTGTACCTTTTTCTGGAAACTTGTGCCAAATTTCTGCCTTGAAATCTGTGCCCTTTACCTTGAAATTTGTCCTTGTCCCAATGTTGTACGAACAGCAATAAATTTCTATCAATACAACCTCAAGATTTGTGCCCAATCTACAGTTGTACAACCTTCACACGTGCCATCAAAAATGCAGCAATACGGTCTTTATTAAATGCAGCAATCACTTCAAAAATCCTCCTCGATTTGTGTGCCCAGCATTAATGGCTATACGGTCTGAATTAAATGCACCAGTTTACCTTGGGAATCATGCCCATCTTCAGTCTCCATCTCTCTAGGTCGAATTCTCTTCAAACCAATGTTATCGGAACCGGACCAGTCATCGAACCGGCGAAAGCCCAAAATGTGAACCGGACCGGAATCAAAAAAAAACCAGTCAACTAAAAAATACATAAAATATTCATATTTTGTAAAAAACATATATATTCATGTGCATACATATGAATCCAAACCATTACTACACAAATATGCAAAGTTTCTCATATATATAGCAAGTATGGGTGCAAATAACCAAAACAGCACCTAGTGCAATACATTTCTAAGGTTCTAAACCAAAGTACATCAACAAAGAGGCTCGAAATGGCAACCATAGTACTAATGAATAACAATAAAATGATCATAGAAGCATAGAAAACATTTTTTGTGTTTTTAAAAAAAAACATCAGTTTCGTGGGTTCACTGTGCATGGTCGTACAACACTGTACGGGCCGGCCGGTTCCGGCCGGTTTTGACCAGTTTCGACCGGTTCAGCTGGTTTTGGCCGGTTCAGTACAAGGTTCAGAAAAAAAAATCTGGTTCAACCGGTTTTGTTCCCTGACCGGACCGGTTACCTCTGTAAACCGATCGGACCGATCGGTTTTTCCGGTTCCGATAACACTACTTCAAACCCTAGTTGTTTCTCTTTTCTCCTTTCTCCTCTTGCTCTCTTGCTCTCTTAGATCACAAATGAATAAATGAATGCCTCAATCCCTAGGGTCTCCCCTTTTGGTTCATGGTAATTTCTTCTTGAGATTCAATGGCCAAGATTAGATCTTGGCTCAAAGAGATCTAAGGCTCACATAAAAGGCTCATTAATAATTTAATAAATTAATTTAATGCACTTTTCACTTAAGTACATTAATGACCGTTTTAATTCCTCACCCACTTTATTCATCATAAAGTCAATTTAAAATTAGACCATGAATAAACTTTATAAAGTGACTTTAAAATTATAAAGTGCTTATCACTTTAATAAAGTGACTATGGACCACTTTTAAAGTTTTATCTACCCCTAAGCATCACAAGGTGGAAAAACACTTCATTGGTACTTTTTCAACACACGCCATCAACTCAACCACTTGTGAATGACTCTAACAATATGGGTGAGCTATGGCACAAAAGACTTGCTCATCTGAACTATAAAGCTCTTCCGTCATTAAAGAATATGGTGACAAGTCTACCAGTACACCATGTAGACCGTGATGGCATATGTAGAGGATGTGAACTTGGCAAGAATGCAAGGGTTATTTCCCGAACAGTGAGAGCATATCCAAAGGAATTTTGGATCTAGTACATTCTGACTTGTACGGACCCATGAGTGTTGTTAAGATTCAATATGCTAAGATAGATAACATCAGCATTCCATTCAATTTCACAACAATAGCATATACGAGATCACTGAAAGAACAACAAGCACGGCATAAACACAGGAGACACAATTTATACTGGGAAACTCTCATGGGGTAGAAAACCCGGCAAAGCTTCCTCAATATAGATGACCAACAAATACAAGGATGTAATCCCCAAACAAGAGCCCCTTCTCCTCCTTTGCAGATCTCTCTCTCTCCTATGCGTTATTCACAAGTGAGTGAATGAGTGAGTATAAACGAGGAACACACCTCCTCTATTTATACTCTACTTCTACTTGACTTTTATCCCTAACTGGGCCGACTTCTCCTAGGAGAGTCTAAAAACCCCTAAACAACTAACTCAGGGCCGACCCCACTAGGGAAGTCTAATAACCCTAGTTACAACATCTCCGAATATACAATAAAGTCCTGACAAGGGAATGAAACATCTCCGGATAAAGTACAAAAAGAATATTCTTAGAAGTTACAATAGTTCTACACTCCCCCTTAATGAGAAGGATATTATAACAACATCTGCAGGAGCAAGGAGTCACCAACAACATGATACATGATACATCTATAAATCATTCGAAGCTTTCTTCAATCATCATCAGTAACTCAAACAGCTACTAGAACATCTTCAAGATCTTCAATACTGAAACATCAACATCTTCAGTATTGAGTCTTCATCTTCTACAGCACTTGATCAGCTACAGCAACATCATCATCTGGATCTCCCGATCAACATCATCATCTGGATCTCCTGATCAACATCCTCATCTGGATCTCTCGACCAACAGCATCATCATCTGGATCTTTCGATCAACAACATCATCTAGATCTCTCGATCAACAGCATCTGTTGGACACACCGAGCACACTGAGAGGGGGGGGTGAACAGTGTGTATAGCTTTTTATTACTTTTTCAACTTTAACAATCATCAACTGCTTCTTCAATACATCATTCATTAATGTATTACCACATTATCATTATATCATCAGCATTATTAACAATTACAGCTCATCATCACATATCATCATATCATCATCACATAGGAAGCATAGCAAAACACAGTACACAAGATTTTTACGTGGAAACCCAAGTCCTGGTGGAAAAACCACAGAAGTCTTTATAATAATAATTTACCAGCAACAACTGGAAGGAGGCAACAACCCCCTTTGTTACAAAGACTTCAATTCTCCAGCTACAACTGGAAGGAGGCTACAACCCCCTGCTTTACAGGCTACAACCTGAAGGAAGCCTTAGCTCCCTAGATTTCCTTGCCCCGTCCTACCACCCTAATATGAAGATAGATACTACTGAATCATAACCGCACTGATCCTGCGGACCTATTAACCAACACCTGCACCACAATGCTCAACCACTGTCATTGCTCATCAACTGACCACTGTCATCAATTGTTCACTGCTCATCAACTGTTCACTGCTCATTAACTGACCACTGCTCATCACAACTGTGCCACACTGTTCATCAACCTGTACAATCAATCTGTGCAATCTAGCTGTACCAATCAATCTGTCTGATCTAGCTGTAGCAATCAATCTGTCTACATAAATCAATCTGCTGTTCACATCATTCGAGTTAGTCAATCTGAGTTTAACCAACCGTACACGAGACTCAGTCCACCTGAGTCAAACCAACTGCTCATACAACTCAGCCAATATGAGTCAGACCAAATGCACATGTAGTAGCCTGTGCTAATGCTGCTCAACTGAACCAATGTACTCACTTCTAATTACCACTATTCATCATTGTACTATTGTCGTCATTGCATCATTTATAATTCCATATCATCACACATTGTGTTTTCATCATACATCACTGAGTATCACTGTATAAACATCACTAAGCATATCAAACTGAGCACATCATTGTGTAAACATCTCTAGCACTTCATACATAAACTGAGCATTTATCACTGTGTTTCATCATACATATATTACTGTGTACTAATTGTCATGCCACTGAGTGTATTTTACTGAACATACCACTGTTTAAATATTACTAAGTACATATGTATATGCCACTGTGTAAATATTTCATGCATATATCATTGAACATACAAGTTACTGTGCATTTCATTGTCACCCAATGGATGTCATTCAACTGTCATTGTCAAGGCGGTCCACTTGTGCTAACTTGTTCAACTGTTCATATGATCATCCTGCTAACCTACTCATATAGTCAACATGATAAACTGATCATGTAGTCAATCTTATCAACTGCTAATTTATTTTTGTCTCTACTGCCATGCCAAAACTATCACTGTCAAGCTGTTGCTATCATCAAAGCTATCACTGTGATGTCAATCTATGTCAATTGATATAGTTCTATCAAATCAAAGAGCTGTTAGTCATCAATATGTTTGTCACTGTCAAGAGTCTGCTTCTGCCAAGCAATCTGCTCATATCCTTCATGCCTCAACATCAAAAGTTCTGCCCACCTGTCTCTGTTCATGCACTGCTCTGTTCATACTGATGTCAACACTGTATCACTGTTTGTTTCACTGTGTATACAAATCATTACTATATATCATCATATCATCATTGCTGTATAGTGTAAGCCACTGTGTATGAACATATCATCTCATCACTGTATGTATCATATCATCATCACAATCATCACTAATCACTGGCACTTCATATCATAGGTGTTCATCTGTCTAATGACGGAGGGTTCATATCGTCATCACAAATATCAATGAATGTTGATGTGTATATAAAACATCACTGTGTATATTACTATGTCATCACTATATATATATAAATGTCATCATTACTGTATAAATATCATCATCACTGTGTAACTACTGAATACATACAAATGTCATCATTACTGTATAAATATCATCACCATAAGGCATAAGTATGTGCTTACACATCATTGTTTCATAGCCACTGTGCACTTACTCATTTCATATAACACTGTATGCACCACTGTTGTACATTCATCACTGTTCATCATCTATCACTAGGGTTGCATGCATCATTATCATAGAGTTGTTCATCATAGGAGAGCATGCAGCATCAAGTGTCAATAGGAATCCCTCATCATATTAGTTCATCATGGAGCATATGAGAGCATGCATCATCAAGTCATGCATCACCAGCATAGTGTTTATGTGCATCAACATATCATCATTTAAAACATCATATATAATGTCATTGTAAACTGTATCTATTCACTTGTCACTGTATTTATATTACTGTAAGTATACCACTGTATACACTCCACTACTGCTGCAAAAACAAAAATTCATTTGACTGCTGCCCTAGACCATCATTGTAGGCTGCTGTAGTAGCCTTCTGCTGCTGTCCATAACCTCCACCACCAGCAATGACAGCTTGCTGATCACACCAAGGGTCTTCAACCCTTGGACTGTTACATAGCAAAAAAAAATAAAACAAAAACTTTTCTGCTGCTCCAAAGAATTCGGGACTGTACCAAAAAAATGTTGCTGCCGCCAAAAACTCATAAATCACCTGCTACTCCTGTCAATCAACTCAGAGATCTGTCTTCTTCCCATGAATTCAGAGCTTCATCTTTTCTTTTGTATCTGCTGCTATGATCAGAATTTCAGAGGGATAGACTTTAAACTTTAACTGCTGCCAAAAATCAGACTTCAACAAAATACCAGACAAAACAGTCTTCCTTACTGCAGCTGCTACAGTGATCCGAAAATTTCAGAGCTCCTACACTAATCCCATTTTTTTTTTCACTAGAATGAAAGTTTCAAGGTGTATTTATATAGGTCGTTGAGGGTATTTTTAAGGCTGGCCGACCTGCTATGTGTCCTTTTAATTTTAGTTTTTATTTTTAGTTGTTTGGTCGGCTGACCCTAAAGATGGGGTATGAACACCAAGCCAACTTCAAAAAATCATATCTTTTCAACCGTGAGGAGTTAGAGGACGCTCCACATATCAACTGAAAGGGTTTGAAGAGGACAATCATTTTACGGAGGACTTATTTCCAAATACATGGTCCAATACCCTTAAATTCTTCAATTTGTTTAGAATGTCAAAGACCCCATCTTCAAGGGTATGTCTTCAAGGTCACCATCATTTAGTGTGTCTAGGTGGCCATGTGGGTGCCATCATGTCCTTCATCAAGCCATTAGGGCTTTCAATGGCATGCCATGTGCAAGGTGCCATCATGAGCTTCAAGCTTGTCACCAAATGGGAACATGGACCATTGTCAACTCCAACATCAAGCCAATATGTGTGTGGGTTCATTAACCACATCAATTGCAAATAGTGGGCATCAAGGTCTTCACAAAGGTTCCATGACTTTATTAAGTCATTTATGACATCATCACATACAAGAGATCCATGACCCCAACAGGGGTTGCAAGGTCATCAATCCACTAAGTGTGGAACCAAGGACTTCTTCAGAACTTCTTCAACCCAACAAGGACACTTCCTAGGGTACTAGGGCATAGGTTGTGGTATGGGGAACCAAAGAAACAACTTAGGGGTACTTAAACACTCTAAAGGGTGTTCAGGGCTTTTTCCAATGTCCATAGGCCTCCAAGGGCTTCAAGCTTGGGCTTGGACAGAGTCAAAAGGTCTCCTCTTGACACAGACAACCACAAATCAAACACTAACCCTCAGGGGCTCCACAAGGGGCACCAAGACTCAACTGTTGGCATCAATGGCCAGGCACTGTTGGCATCAATGACAACTTAATCAACAGCATCATCATCTGGATCTTCCGATCAACAACATCATCTGGATCTCTTGATCGACAGCATCATCATCTGGATCTTCCGATAAACAGCCTCATCGTCTGGATCTCTTGATCAAAAGCATCATCATGAGGATCTTCCGATCAATAGCCTTATCGTCTGGATCTCTTGATCAACAACATCATAATCTGCAACACACATGATCCAATTAGGGGATGATCAATCCCTCTCACTTTAGGACATGAGTCCAAGGATGATAAAATCCTGATCCACTTACGGGATGATTAATCCCTATCACTTTAAGACACCATATCATGTCTAGGGACGATGCAGTCCCAACCACGGTGCCAATCCTTTTTCATACTGGATGTGACCTAGATCAAATCTAGGATTTACAACCACAAAGACAGTACTTTTTCAACTGGGGTATGACCTAAATCAAATCTAGGATTTACAACCACAGAGCCAGTACTTTTTCAACTGGGGTGTGACCTAGGTCTAATGTAGGATTTACAACCACGGAGCCAGTACTTTTTCAAATGAGGTGTGACCTAGATCAAATCTAGGATTTACAACCACTGAGCCAGCACTTTTTCAGTTGGGGTGTGGCCTAGATCAAATCTAGGATTTACAACCTGTGAATGATCACCTGTTGCTACACTGAGCAGTCCAGGAGCGTACATTACATCATTACAGGACCTGCGAATGATCACCCACTGCTATACTGAGCAATCCAGTAGCGCACATTACATCATTCCAGGCTCAACATCTTTCTCGGAGACAAGAGTCTACGGATTCCTTTAGGACATGTGTCCAAGGATGATACAATCCACTCGTCAACTTAGACCAAGTCTAAGGACCACTCATCAACCTCATCGTCGGTATCATCGACCTTATCGTCGGAACAAGTATCCTCATCATCGATACAAGTATCCACATCATCGATACAAGTATCCACATCATCAACCTTATCGTCGGTACAGGCATCCTCATCATCGATACAAGTATCCACATCATCGACCTCATCGTCGGTACCATCAACCTTATCACTCCCCCTTTCGAGGAGGGTCCTTTTGAACTACACCAAGCTTGTCTCAGAAATACTCAAACTTTACTCGAGACAGAGGTTTGGTCAATACATCAGCAACTTGCTCATCAGTGCTCACATACTCGCGCTTTATAACTCCTTTCTACACCATATCCCGTATATAGAAATATCGGATCTCTATATGCTTTGACTTATCATGGAACAATGGATTCTCTGTCATCTTGATACAACTCTGGTTGTCACACAGGATCACAGTGGAGTCCATCTCTAAATCAAATAATCATGATAACAACTTTTGAATCCATATGGCTTCACAACTAGCAGAGCAAGCTGCTATATATTCCGCTTCAGCCATGCTGAGAGCCACACTAGACTACTTCCTGCTAAACCACGAGATCATAGCAGATCCCAAACAATAACATCCACCTGATGTGCTCTTTCTGTCTGGGACACTTCCACCCCAATCTGCATCTGTATAACCATGCAATCTGAAGTCATGATCTCCAAGATAATACAAACCAAAGTCTATTATACCTTTTAGGTACCTCATCACATGTTTTGCAGCGATAAGGTGAACACGTCTAGGTTCCACTAGACTCTGACTCAAGGTGTTCACAGCAAAGCATATATCTGGCTCGGTATTCATCAGGTACATCAATGACCCAATAATCTGCCTATACTAAGTTACATCAACCAGTTCTGACGATTCATCAACCAACAACTTTAAGTTGGAATCCATGGGAGTGGCCATGGTTTTACATTCCAACATATCAAATCTTTTCAAGATTTCCACGACATACTTTCCCTGGTTGAGAAAGATTCCTTCTGGGCCTTGCTATACTTCCAGACCTAGGAAGTAATGCATCAATCTGAGATCTTTCATCTCAAATTCTGTACCTAGCTTCTTCTTGCTTTCCATGATTTGTTTCTCATTTCCTGTCAGAAATAGATCATCCACATACAGTAATAGTATGACAAGTTCATCATCCATAACCTTAAGGTAATAGTTAGGGTTATCTTTACTTTTAGTAAAGCCCAAGCTTGTCAAGAAGCTATCAATTCTCCCTCTGTGACTGAACATCATTCACACTCTACATTGAGTGATCTTCTGCATATCTATCTGTGCCATCTCCCGTCAAATGGGTCTACCGATATGAGCTTCAAGATCATTCGAACTCTATGGTGAGTTCCTTCTTGCATCCATCTAAGAGAAGAATGTCATCTGTATATAGAAACCATCTTCAACCTTGTAGCAAAGGTTGAAAGCCGCATCACCTATGGTGATCATTAAGCTCATTAGATGACTATCGATCCTGGGTACCCGTACAGAGCTTTCTTCAATCGTGTGATTCTCTATCGAATCCTGGGAGTTTGCTCGATTCGCACTTCTTCTTCAATTACACCATTAAGAGAATGGTCTTGTCATCCATGGGTGTGTCTAGCCACTTGGCGCAAACATCTCGTCATGATCCTCTCCCTCTTTCTAAGAGAATCCTCTAGCCACGACCCTTCTATAGTACGTTTGATTTGTAATTCTTCTTGTTGAACATCCATCACTTGTTCTTTGGAACGGGTGTTCATCATCCTTCTTTTGTAGATCATGGCACATGATCTCTCCTACAAATCAAAGTTAATTACATGATTAGTAATACTTCATAATCATCAAATCATGTTGACATGATAACGTATTATGCATACTGATATGATTTACATAGTTATGCACAACTCTCAGCATGTCAGCAAAGAGGTTTCATTCTAGACAAGCAACAATGGAATGTTTGTCCAACTTACCCATCATATGCATATTAGTAGTATATTGTTTAATGCTATATGAATGCTTACATTATGCATGATATACTCTAGGAATACAAATATGCATACAACTATTACAAGCAATATCATTAACTATTCAGAGATTCAAGAAGTAATTCAAATAACAACTCAAATACTAATCTTTTATGTTTGTGTGGTTGCCTCCCTCTTGATCTCTATTTTATGATAGCATCATGATTATATGTCTTTGAACTTCTATCCATCCTGGACCACTATGCATGCTTAAGTGTGCACTAGTGTCATCATCATGATCTCATACATAATCATACATTCATTAGTATAATCTCAATATTATCAAAATATTATGATTCTAAATAATCTTAAGCATGTATGGTCGTGATCATTTCATACGCAGGTATACTTATCTAAAATGCTAACAGAAAATAGGATTCTAACTTGATATAGGAAAACATACCTGGATTATCATGCTTGCTAGTTATGTCTAACATACCCAAACAATGTCTTCTTTGTTCTCTTCAATGATTTAGACACCTTGTCCTAGTAAGCCTGCATATCTCATAAGTTAAGCATTGTTTAACCAAATTATGCATACCTTGTAAGTAGAGCTTCTATGTGACCAATGACTATGGATTAGTCTTTGTCTTAATGTCATCATGGTCATATGGATTTGTCTTTCTTGATGTACTGTTATCACACCATAGTAGCAGGGCTACTATTCTTGTATAGCAGATATCTGCACATTCCAGAGCTTCCATTATTCCAGAGCTTGGCTATATATTTTGGATCACTCATGATCAGAGCAGTATATTATTCAGATGTATGTTTGACCTTGTGTCAAGGCTGAGCCTTGAGAGTTCAGATTTGATGACCGATGTGACCCTTTATCCCATACAGTTTCAGTTCAGTGCATAGAGATGTATTGCAGTAGTGTTTCAGATGGTGCATGATGATTATTATTTTGATGATGTTGTATGATCTATGGATATGTTAGCACTGACTGTGGATTATTATCTTGTTGATTTAGTCATGATTACAGCATGTGCTTGGTATATTATTCCTGATGTGGCAAACTGTTTAAAATGAATTGTGAATCATAAAATGGACAATTGCTTGCACATTTAGGTCATTTAACAAAACCACTGGTTTTTCACCTTACATAGATATGGTCTTTCCTGACACCAGTTGTCTACTAGTGTAGGCTCCATATTCACTTGACTCCATCCATACATGACCTTCCTGTTTGACTTCAAACCTTGACTTGTCTCATTTGACTTTCTGATACCGAGGACTTCCCCATTTTTCTACCTCTGTGTTTGGACCGCATCCCTGTGTATTCAGTGTCTCGGCTCTAAGTTGGTGACAAAACTTGCCTTTGGTGAGTTGGATTGTAGGCCTAAATCATTTTGGTCGGTTGTCCCGATGTTTGGCATTGGCTCGAACTCCCCCTAGTCACTTGAGATGTTGTTGGCTAAAATTGAAAGCTCATGTTCTACTTATGGAAACTAAAAAATTCGCCCATGGAAACAAAAAAAGGGCAAGAGCGATGAACAGCTGAAAATACTCCGCGAAGAGTATAAAAAAAGGTCCAAAAAGAAATGGCTCTTAAAAGCTATATCTAAACAATTGCTGACCTTATATATATTTGGAAAAACATGCCCTGGATGCAAGCTGCAACTAGTTGTGCTTCTCAGCACATCTGAAATCCGAAGGGTTATGTAAGCCAAAAAGGCCATGGAATAAAATTGAATGATCCTAATGAACCTGGATCAACTTGATGTAGACATGATGCCTAAGTTGAATAAGCACACTCAGAACAACTTATCCATTTGTGAGGCACAGCCATCCCCCGTGTTATTTTGTCCAACACAGAGTTTGTAGCTTCCCCCTTTCTCCCAGTCCAAAGTATTTTTGAGTTAAGTTAGATAAGTCAAACCCTTGGCCCAACCTTGTTCCTAGCCTTCACCCTTCACTAGCAGTTTGACCATGTCCAATGGGTGAGTTTGTCATTTGAACTAGTGTGCAAGTAATTTTATATAACAACGGAATATGTTAACTTGATTAATGCCACTGAATGGAATTTATACTTTGAGCTTAGCTGTGAGAATGATTAGAGAAGCATTGTCTTAGTCTACTGATGTGATTTATCCTTGGTTGTATATTATTGGGATCTATGATGATGTGGACCATGTATAGATGCTTGTTGATGATGATTGATGGTCCCACATGCTTGATGATGATATCATATGATGGACATATGATGCAGATGATGATTGATCCAGTTCAGCAGGTTTTATTACTTCTTCAAATCAACAGATTATGCATTGTCCATATATGGTGGACCCTACAGCTGGCCCATTTGGGCAACCCATGGTGTATGAGTACACATTCCTAGTGGATTTGGGTCTTCTGGATCCAATGAGACACTTATCTTTCAGTTCCGGGCACTTCTGACAGTGATTGATGCAGTTTTACACTTGTTGACCAGATTTGGGGCTGATTTCCCAGCCTGAGCAGCAATGGCCCCGAGAGGCCAGTTCACCTAGGGCGCTAATGATGGAGGGGGTGGTCCAGCCACTTGTTTTTACCATTTACCCCCCTTTCTGGAGAGCCTGGTGGGCTCAGATGGACAGCGCTAGCACCCTAGGAGGCAGTTTTGGCACTTTCACAGTTCCCGAGGCAGTTAAAAAATGGGATAAAGTGGTCACTGAGGAAATCGATTTGGGCAATTGAGGCAAGGTTTTGGCATTTGGTTTTCACAGAGGTCTTCCAGGGTGGCATCACTATCTTCCAGTCAGTTTTCACCATGTGGGTATGCCCAGATTGATCACAGGAGGACATTTACTGCTTGACTGTCATGGATTCTGAGGACAGTTTTGGTCATTTATATTATATTGGACATATTTTATTATTTTATTGTGCCTTGGGGATGAGCTAGCAAGGATTGATACCTCCTAGCCCCACCATGTGCTTATGTTATCATGTCCTAGTCATCATGAGCTGGATTTTGGCACCTATATTTCTCTAGTGGATGACGTCACCCCCTTATTGTACCATTTAGTGGGGGCGCTATCATTATGTTGGGTGATCCATGTGATATATTGTTATGATTTATTGTTAGCCGTTGATTAGATCTTATGATCTTTTAATCTTAGCCACTCATGTAAAAAGTGGTTATGATTGTACTCTCTCCCAATCCTATTTAAGGAGGGAGCCTGTCATTGTAAAATTGATCTAGAGATTTTTGGCTCTGGGCTCTTGGAATAAAATTTCTATCTTTTGGAGTACATGCTTGGATTGGAGTGGATGTTGGTTGTTTCGATTGTAAATGCTTTTGTCCATTGCACTGCAGAATCTATTGTAGCTATCTTGCATATTTGCCATATTTCATTTACAGGTTAAGAGGGCGATTTTGGACAAGGGCGAATTGGTGGGGAGGCTTGCCCTTCAAGCTTGGAAGAAGTCGTTTTGGTTTGACAGGGAGTAGTTTTGCCTTTGTGTCAACTATTCTATGTTTCTCTCTCTCTTTTACTTGTATCTACCTTCAACATGTTAAACTGATTGATGCTTTGCTCCTTGGCTTGACAGGTTAGAAGGAATCACATGTGGCTTGGGAAAATAGATTTGGCAAGAGGGCTTCAACAATTCTCCATTTGATCTTTGGCAAAGTAATCCTCGTCTCAACTAGCATTCATCTCTTCATCCAGGTATGTTCCAAGAGGTATGATCTTTTACTTCCTTGAATCTTCCATAATTTCTAGATCATAAAAACCCTAATCAATTAAAACCCTTGTTTTTGGTATTTCTTAGATCTACTTAGATCTAGCCTTGCTTTTGAAGAGATATTGAAAACCCACCTCTATAGCATCCACCCCTAGTTGGATCTATAGTTTGGTGGTGATTGGCTAAAAATTGATACACTTTTCAAGGCAAAAAGCCCTCTTGAACCCAAATCGCACTTCCTAGAGAGAGGCTTGTTTGGTTAGATCTAGCATATGGGTAGGTGAGATCCCACTTGATTTGCAATCTAGACACTTGATAACCTACCCCTAGATTCTTACTTTGGTGAAATCTACCTTGTGGACATCTCTCCATGTTTTAAGGGGTTAAGACCCCCTTTTTTATTTTCTTGGCACCTCAAAACTCAGATCTACTAAGATCTAGCCCTTGGATTGACTTGATTTTCGGGACATACATAGAACGGGGTACTAGCTACTTGGATCTATAGTTTGGTGGCCATTGGACTTGATTTGGTCCACCAAACCCACTTTTTAGCCCTCCTTGAGCAAATCGCACTCCCTTGAAAAAGTGAGTTTGTCCACTTCCAGGAGGTGGGTGTTTGAGATTTTTGGAGTTTTGGAACGGCCATACCTTGAAACCTAGGTCTAGATTGTCTTTTTGTCACGATCCGCCTTGGGGGTAGCATTCCTTGTTTCAAGGGATTGTGGTCCACTTAGGGTCATTACCTAAAAACCTAGATCTAGCAAGATCCAACCATTAGATCTCATTTAGCCCATTTGACTTGGCTTCTAGGTGTCCCGATCTACATTTTGACATACTTTTCGACCCCATTAGCCCATCTAACAAGGCACTAGTCCTCCTCTAAGCAAGTCGCACTCCTTGGGAATTGTGTGAAACCCTAGATCTACTACATGGGTACTCCTAGAATCAACTTAGATCCATAGATCTAGTCTTTATCTAACCTATAGTATCAACTTCACACCTAGTTTCACCTTGTGGGCCTACTTAGAACCATTTCACACTTCCCAAGAAAACAAGACCCACTTGTGCAAACATATGGTACCACACCTTGACAACTTACCAAACAATGTGGCCTAAACCATACATAGGTTGAAACACTAACAATCTCTTACACCACCTTCAACCATTCCTTAACTCTTAGGTCCACTTAGCCTTGCATTGGTTTCCGTAACTCATCATTTACCTACCCTTAGAAACCTTTGTTTGGATCCAATCAACTGTGATTGGTTATAGGGTCTCCCCCTAGGTCTTGCTACACCTTGACCTAAAGCGAAGAGTGCCTCGGTTGACGTGACTCCCACCTTGCCTTGGGAACCGTGGCATCTCTTGGGTCACCTCTTTAGTTGCCTGTCTCCTCTACCGTCCCGGATGGGATACCCCTAGGGGCAACTACAAGTTGTGTGATAACATGTACCTTTCATGTTAGCAGACAACATCATCCTCATACAACACCACAAGTGCATTAGTACAATCATAAGTGTTAGTCTTCTATTATTCACATGCATTCATATTTTTACTAAGGTGATCAGACAATCTAATATTAATCATGATTGTACTAACCTCAATAATATGAAGACAAACATATCATGAACTTAATCATGAAACAGATTTCAAAACATACCTGTATCTCCTCAAGTCAAACCTATCGAGTTTGCTTGTAGTCTTCTCTATAAGGGTAAAAACCCTAACCATCCAAGGTAGATCACTTGTAAACATCTTATACGGGTTCATGGTTCTAGGATGATAGAATATCAGAGCCATTTAAACCTCCTTCATTGCTGCCCTACGAGTCTCCCAACTTTGCTATGGTTTCTTCTTACTTGGAAACCCTAATTTTCAATCTCCTTCCTCCCACAACATTTTGATAGAGGATCAATATCTATGATGAATGGATTCCAAATCCATTATCAAAGTTTCCAATGTTGCATCAGGTGTCTCCAACATTGTATCAGGTCCTTCCATACCTAAAAAACTGAAAACCCTAAGTGAGAGCTTCTTCCTCCTCTTCCTTGATTTCCTCTGTTGATCCATTTCATATGTGTTGTATTGTTTCTGCTGTATCTCTGAAATTTTGAATCTGCAGGGTCTGAAACTTCGGCCTGTGGTAGCCGGACCTGTCATCTTTCCAACCCCACAGGTTTGAGCTTCATTGGATTCTCCATCAGAGAGATATGCTCAATTTCCCAACATGACCTGTTTAAGGGATGAAACAGCATAGTGAACTTGTACGGAGGGCCAGGTGTCACTGTTTTATCTTCGACCTCTGAAACTCGGACCTGTGAAACTACAGTTCGTGCCCTAACTGTCACCTTTTACGGGATTCCATTTGGAGCTTCCAATACCGAGATATGGCCTTTTCCCTAGGTCACTTGTTTAGGGCTTCATTCTGGAAGAGGCAGAAAACCTAACTTGTACGGATCATAACTCAGAAAGTACAATGAATATGAGGCTAAAACTCGGACACAAGGTACAGGAAAATTTCATCTTCGGCCTGTCTAAGTTTGAGATCCTGAACCTTCCCCAAAATGGATTTATAGCAAAAGTTCCATGATGACTAGGTTTTGCTATACAAAATCCTAACTTTCAAATTGTCGCAAGTGAAACAAGTGCCGTATGTGCGATACATTGCCTTCCTTCAGGATAGCTCTGATACCATGTTAAGATAGATAACATCAGTATTCCATTCAATTTCACAACAATAGCATATACAGGATCACTGAAAGCACAACAAGCACAGCATAATCACAAGAGACACAATTTATCCTAGGAAACCCTCATCGGGTAGAAAACCCAACAAAGCTTTCTCAATATAGATGACCAGCAAATAAAAGGATGTAATCCCCAAACAAGAGCTCCTTCTCCTCCTTTGCAGATCTATCTCTCTCCTATGCGATATTCACAAGTGAGTGAATGAGTGAGTATAAATGAGGAACACACCTCCTCTAATTATACTCTACTTCTACTTGACTTTTATTCCTAACTGGGTCGACTTATCCTAGGAGAGTCTAATAACCCCTAAACAACTAACTCAGGGCCGACCACACTAGGGAAGTCTAATAACCCTAGTTACAACATCCCGACGGAGGAATAAACATCTCCGGATATACAATAAAGTCCCGACGAAGGAATGAAACATCTCTGGATAAAGTACAAATAGAATATTCTTAGAATTTACAATATTTCAACAAGTGTTCCTTCATTGGGTGGCTACTTTTACTATGTGACATTCACTGATGACTATTCTCGGAAGACTTGGATATACTTTCTCAAGACCAAGGAATCCGAAGAGGTGCTATGTAAATTCAAAGAATTCAAGGCACAAGTCGAGAATCTTACGGGAAAGAGGACTAAGATCTTAAGGTTAGACAATGGTGGAGAATACACCTCTACATATTTCAATGATTTCTGCAAGGAAGCAAGAATTAAGTGGGAGCTCACAGTTCCCTACAACCCTCAACAAAATGGGGTTGCGGAAAGAAAGAACAAAACAATTGTTGAGGAAACCAAAGCCATGGTACATGTCCAGAGTCTACCTATGTTCTTGTGGGCGGAAGCTTCTAGAACAGTTGTCTATGTGCAAAATAGATGTCTTCATAAAATCTTGAAGAACATGACTCCGGAAGAAGCTTTCACAAGTGTGAAACCAGAAGTGGGCCATCTTCGTATCTCTGGTTGTCCGGTCTACATTCATGTGCCCAAGGAAAAGAGGACGAAGTTAGAACCTTTAGGCAAGAAGGGAACTTTCGTAGCATGCAGTGAGTCTTCAAAGGCTTCCAGAATCTACATCCCGGGATCGACACAAATCAACGTCAGCAAGGATGTGTCCTTTGAAGAAGAGATGGCTATTAAAAGAGCTAGAGGATCCGATATGGAGATCGATGATGAGGAGCTGATAGATCCAAAGGAGATGAGATCATCTCCCCCTCCAGCAATTCAAAGGGAGTTAGCATAGAAGGATGAGCCGATCAATCCCATTGATCGCGTTGAGCCAATAAATGTTCCCATAGATGTTGCAGTAGGTCGTAAGAGGCCTAGATGGGCACAACAGACATTGCAGGATGTAGAGGGGCATGAAGCTCCACATGGTACTTTCCGAGAAAGTAAGAGACCTCAGAGATTCTCGGGGTATGTAGCATTGATGAGTTAGATTATTGACAGAACCCTCCACCTATGAGGAGGCCTCTCGACACCAAGTATGGAAGGATGTCGTGATGGAAGAATACCAATCCATCATGAAGAATGATGTAGGGAAGGTTATGGGTTGTTGGTCAGGGACGGTCATATCTTCATTTATCGGAGAAATGATCCTGTCAAGAACACAATCTTGCTTAGTGATCGCAGGGACAGATTATACATATTGAGAGGACATGTTGTACGTCCATGGACAGGTGGACCGCTATCAGAGTCAGAGGATAGGGCAGGAGATGCATTTGATCGCCATGTTAGTTACATTTCTTCTGATGAGGAGAGTGAATCTCTCCAAAGCACTAGCAAAAGACTTCGCCAGACAAGTGATGGTGATGAGCAGGTTGATGAGGTTCAGGCAGAATCTCAAGAGTCAGAGTTTTATTTCAGAGATGGGCACATCTCTCCGAGAGACATTCCAGAGCAGGAGGGAGCTGCGTCAGGAGTCAGAGATAGAGATTTGGATGGTGCCGAAAGGACCTCCCTCATTATGAGGGAGTGTTGAAAAAGATAACTCTGGAGGTCCTCCCATATTTTTGGTGTGGGTGTGATGACGGGGACAAGAAAGTTTTGTGCTTTGTGTAATTATGTAGTAAAGTGACGTTTATGTAAATAAAGTGATCTTTTGTACTTTATAAAAAGTGGGTCACTTAAGTGATGTATTTTTTAATTAATTATTTTATTAATTGAGAAAACTGCATATATTGTGAACCATAGATCTCCTAATCTAATCCTATCCATTGATTAGGTAGTTTCTTTGGTAGTTAGGGTTAGTTAGTGAAAAGGAAAGTATAAAAGAAGAGAAAGGGACAAATGAAGAATACTCACCATCAGAGAGGAATAAGAGAAAGAAGAAGAAGAAGAAAGCTTCCAAGAAGAACTTGGCACATTTCCCAAGATATTTTCAGCAGCACATTTCCCAAGACATTTTCAGCAACACATTTCCTAAGGCAACCAGCAAGAAGGAACGGTTCCCAAGACAGTTCAAGCAGCAAGCCGTACACTAGATTTTCCAACAGTCCGTACAACACGTGTGGGCACATACATCAATGCAAAAAGTACAAAATTGATTGCTAACAGATTGGTCTGTATAGCAGAGTTTCTAGCACAAGTTGGGCATGAATTTCGAGGCAACATTTAATGCAGAAAAAGAACAGTCCGTACAACAGATTTTGGCACGTGTGAGGAAGGTCTTACAACAGGCCGTACACTATTCTGTGGGCACGAATTTCAAGTCAGCAATCTGAAAAGATTAGTAGGGTTACTTTGTCGGTTTATGAGTGAAGGAAATTTATGTGTAAAAGAAGTTTCAGAATTCTTTTTAATGAAATTTTTCTCTTAGGGTTTTCCCCAAGTTGATGGGGTTTCGCCCGGTCTTTGACCAAAATTACTTGTGTTCATCTTGCTTAAAGTTTTTTTCAGTACTTGGAAGTACAATTTGAAGTTGTGGTTTTACTTTCCGATTTTCAAGTTAAAACCCTAGTTTTCAAAGTGTTTGACAAAATGTGTGAATGAGTAAATTTCATATTTAAGTCAATTTTCTTCATTGTGATCCATGGAAAGGAGTCCCGCGTATGCAGGCTCAAGAGGGCCTTTATATGGACTCAAGCAAGCACCATGTGCTTGGTACAGTCGGATAGATGGATACTTGGTGAGCTTGGGATTCACCCAGAGTGATGCAGACCCCAACCTTTACTACAAGGTTGTGGACAGTGAGCCACTAATTTTGGTACTCTATGTTGATGATCTGTTTCTCACTAGGAATGAGAAACTTATTGTATCGTGTGAAAAGAAGCTTGCCTCTGAATTTGAAATGAAGGATCTTGGATTGATGCATTACTTCTTGGGATTAGAAGTATGGCGGAGGCGCAATGAGGTTTTCCTCATCCAAGGGAAATACAACATTGACATACTGAAGAGATTTGGAATGTTGGACTGTAAGTCCATGGCCACTCCGATGGATGTGAATCTAAAGAAGTTGAGAGACTCTACTTCCGATCCAAATTTGATAGATCCCACCATGTACCGCCAACTGATTGGATCATTGATGCATCTGACCAACACTAGACTATATATATGTTTTGTAGTGGGTACTCTTAGCCAATTCATGTGCGAGCCGAGACAGATTCATTGGGTTGCTGCAAAACATGTGTTGAGATACCTGCGTAGCACTGTGGGATATGGCCTGGGATATGCTTCAGATTGTGACTTGAGAGTGTAGGGATTTTGCGATTCTGATTGGGTCGAGAGTGTTGTGGATAGGAAGAGCACCTTCGGGTGTTGCTTAAACTTGGGATCTGTCGTGATTTCATGGTGCAACAGGAAGTAGACCTCGGTAGCACTTAGTACTGCAAAGGCCAAGTAAATGGCTGCTAGTACTGCTGCTCAGGAAGCTGTGTGGCTTCGAAAACTCCCTGCGGGATTGTTTGGCCAGATTCCAGAGCCAATTGTGATTCACTGTGATAACCAAAGTTGTGTGCGGATGTCAGTGAATCCTGTATTCCACAACAAGTCGAAGCATATCGAGATTCGGTATTGTTGCCGCCTGGTTCCACACCTGGGAAAACGCAGCAGAAGTCTTCAAGCTGCTGGTGTGGCCTTGGGGGCAAGTCAGAGTCAAGTGCTGTCACTTGGGACTCGACTCCTCCGTCTAGGCTTTCCTAGCGAAGCCAAGGGGGGTGGACCCTAAAAAATAAAAGAAACTAAAGCCTCTAACCTAGGAGTTAGGAAAATAATTTTTGCAACCAAGAATAAACACTACATACATTTGTCAAATAAAAACATCATTTATCATTTACTCCCATTTAGAAAAATCATCATTCAACTGCATACTAGTCAACAATATAAAATGAAATTTGCATCAAGACCAGTGCCTTGTTATGGAGTCAAATAACAAATGCATAAACAGAAAAGGTAAATGTTGTGGAGTGTTCTTGGTTTATTTTAAAAATTAATGTGATGGTGATCTTTTTTATTAAGGCATGTGGGTTCCCGATATACGCAAGGTACGGGGGAACATGTCCGGAAATTTGAAGCGTGGCTTCCCTCTCAGGCTTTAGGCTGGATCGGAGTCTCGAGGAGGTGTTCAGATGCTATACCAACGAGGGCAAGCCTAACGGTTTCCAAGAGGTCGCTATCCAGTTTTATCCCAAGCCTTCTGGGAAATTTGCCCACGACAACAAATTGCGTGTTGTGCCGGATTTTCACAAAAAGGGTTTTTTATTGGGGTGGTGTTAAGTCCTATTACTAGTCATCAACTCCTTTCTGGTGTGTACCAACTGGATCAGACTAAGCTGCAAGTTGGCCACAGAGCATACGGGAGAAGACCTTGGTATTTTTTATAAAATTTTAAGAACACAAATTTTATCTTTTTAGAACCCCAGGAGTCTCTTTTCAGGCATGTATTTCGGGCAAGCCCTCATACAAAACCCTACTTCGGGAAAGCAAGGGGGGGGTTATGAGTTGTAAAAAAAATGTGAAAAAACTAGGTTGTGAGTGAACTTGTGGCCCGCTAGTGAAACGGACCAACAAGGTTTATTTTAATCCTAATTGATTTTATTAATGCCGAAAAACAAGAAATAAAACTACTCTAACATTCACGCCATGAAAATGAGACGACACAGGCCACCCCTGGGGGGATGGGGTATGGGCGCTGGCTAGCCCACCTGCTCTCGTTTAAAATGTTTACAATGATAACGGAGAAGTGCCCCAAGTCTACTTAATGTGACTTGGTAGCTTACAAAATTATAGAAAAATATGCCCGGTTTTGGAAAATATGGAAATTTGTGTTCCGGATCGCCTGGATGCTCGAAATTTTGCCAGCACTTCCTCCTACCTGCTCATCTTCTGCTGCAAACCAGCAAGCAATAATTAGAACAAGATGCCCAAAAACACTTTAAGAGTGTCTTTGGAACACCTCCTAAGAAACCCAAAATTTTCTAAGTTAAAAACTAAGTAAAAAATGACAAAAATAACCAAGTAAAACAAGCTATGGAGCTTGTCTACTTGGGATCTTTGCTAGCCCTTTAGTGGCTGCAAATTATCAGCTCTATGGCAGCCAGATAACACTTTGCAATCAGATCTAATACTTCTTTAAAAAAAATTTGAAAGATTTTGACAACTTTAAACTAGTTTTTTGAAAAGAAAGTACTAGTAAATCATAAAATTTGAATTTTTATAAATGAAAGAGAGAGAGAGATGGAACAAATCCTTGTTGAAAATCGAAGCTTTGAAGATGGTTCCGTGATGTTTGAAGGGACTATATCTGCAAATAATAATTAGTAAAAAGCGGAAACAAACAAGATCCTGCTTCTTGCCAACTCAAGAAGACACCTGCACATCACAGATCTTACCAAACAAAGATTAAATGTAGATATATATACTCATAAGAAACTAAGCTGCTACAAATAAACAAATTTAATAACAACTTATCTCACAGATGAGCAAACCACACCCTTGAAAAATAAGACTTATGCACAAGTCATCTTGGAAAAAAGATCAAGATACTTCATCCACATGTAACCAAGACACCACAAGCTGACCTCCAAAGTCTTCTTTTATTTCAAAATGACAAAAATATTACAATCATAAGTTGGCTGCTCCAATTCTCACTAGTGAACAATGGAGAGCACTCTCCAATTTATAGAGGAAACAATGAGGAGGGAGGGCGCACTTAGTGAGGGAATGAGAGGTGGAGTGGTGGCACAAATGGTGGAGGGGATAGGGCTGCCCACTCTACCTATTTAGCTGCCCCATATGCAGCACCAAAGGTGCCCATGTAGCAGCATAAAGTATGTTGCCCATTCCCCAACACGTGGGCTGCCAAAATAGCAAGTGCGCCCCCTCATCTAGTGAAGTGCGCCCCTCTCCTTAGCCACGAGTTTCTCCTTGTTTGGGGCTGCCCAAATGGCACAAAATCAGCCCATAGTACTCCTATAACTATGCTGGTCGAAATCAGACCCCAAAATCTCTCCAAAAATTAAATATTTTTTTAAGTCATTTTTCACTTTTTTGATTTTTTTATGACTTTTTGGGGATTTTTTGATTTTTTTGATTTTGACCAAGGTAGAAGCACCCAAACATTAGGAAAAGTGGGTTTAGGGGTTTAGGGGGTGCTCTGAGTTAGAAAACGAGCACCCCTAAGGCAAAAAATGCCTCCAGACGCCCCAGATAGGCCAATTACAATTTTTTTTAATTGAACCATTAAAAAATGGCCCAATTTACGGAAAAAATAAAACTTGCCGAAAATTAAAAAACAACCTAGGGGGACTTAGACATGTCCATATGACTCAAAATTAACGCCTAGCATGTTCATATACATTGACCCATAGACTCTAATAATTCCCTAAGGCCCGTCAGCCTCCCCAGGCATTCCAGCTTTGGAGGAGCAGGAGAAAAACCAATTAATTATGCAATGCACTGATGCAAAACATAATAGATAGGTGAAAAAACTCCTTGGAATACCTGAATTGGCCAAAAAGTCCTAAGGAACCGAGTCTTTTACAAAACACCATGCTAGCACGTTTTTATTACAAACCCCGCAGGGCCATGGACATGTGGAAAAAAAATAAAAAACGGGGGCCTTTAACAGGCCAGCTGGATATCAAATCACCAAAAATGAACATGTATCATGTTCCATTCTGCTCGCTCCCTTGATAATCCAACCAAGTACAACTTAGTTGGCAACATCTGGCTCCAACTGCGGGACGTGTGCTCGATCCAGTCTTCAGGCAAGGAGAGCATACGAGAATACCAGAATCTCCGGTTTCTATGACCTGTAAAAACATCTCAACTTGACAAGAAAACCTTTCAGTAGCACAAGTTCTTATAAGAAGCCAATGAACCATAAGTTGCATTATTCAAAAACTAAAAAAATGACTAATGAAAAAATTCTAAGTACATAAAAGGAAAGTATTGAAAAATAAATGTTGAAAGTAAATGCTCACTTGATGAGCTTATTTTCCTACTCTAAGCATAACAAAATAAATGCTAAGTAAAATGATAAATCCAATGCAACCATCTTAACATTTTATCAATATAAAAACTTTTCACCTTGTGTTTGGTTACCAGCCAAAACAAGGATACCTTATTTAGAAAATGCAAACCTGCATGATAATTCTGGATTGGAGGATTGGATTGGTGATCATAGGCATATGATAGATCTTTGAAGTGCTTCCCCCAATGGTAAGTCCTCATGCAGGCCTCTTCTACCCATGACTGGATAGAGCTGAGAAAAAACTTGGAATGATAAGGCAGACCAACTACCTCATCATATTGATCTGAAAGGCTCTTCTGATAGTTCATTTCTGTGAAAGTATAAGCCCCAAGTTGCTCCAAATCATAAGGAACCTCAGAATGTGCTGATGAAGGTTGAAACTGACATTCCACTGATTCCATCCTATCCAACTCTTCGTTATACTGCTGATCCAAGTCTTCATTACTAATACTTATGCATGGCTCTGATTGATCATGAGAAGTATCTGTATGTTCCTCTTCCATGTCAAGATTCCCCAAGGTCTCAAAATCAACACTCCCCTCTCTTGATATATCAAAGATGGGTTTTTCTAAATCCGTCCAATAATCATCATGCCCATCCTTGTAAATGAAGGGGGAGTCTTTGTCTATTGCATCACAACCCTGGCCATGCCCATCCTCATGTTCATAATACTTATCCTTAGAAGGCTTGGTTTGAAAGATATTACAAGGTATAAAGTTATCCAAGACTTCACCACTATGCGGAGAAAAAGGAGTGTCATCATAAACCATACAAAAATCATCACAAGTTTCTTTAAAGGCTCCTGTAATGGTTGCTTCCTTAGGTGAATTTGAAGTGCAAACATCATCATCTTCACTAAAGTAATCCCGAAATCCCAAATCTTCAATGGCAAATTGAGGAAGTTGTTCTGAAACATCTTCAATTGAAGACCCTTCATGAATTTCTTTGTCAACTTCTATAATGGCTTCCTCTTCAGGTAAATCAGGAATACATATGTGATCATCTTCATAGGTTTGGGAACACCCTATATCTTCTATTTTTTCAGTTATGTTGACAAGAGGATGGTTTACAACAAAATCTTCAGTCGAGGGAGCTTCATGAACTTCTTCAAGAGGATCACTTGGGATGGGCTGCTCAGTAATGGAAATCATGGACTCATCCAGCCTTGCCAAGTTACTTAGGTATGTGAAAGTTCTGTCCATGACACTTATCATATCACCATCACCATCATACCATCTCTGGAAAAACATAGCAAAGAAATTTGCTAGGGAGGTAATGCATCCATTAGGAAGACCAAAATACCACCTCCATGCATCTCCTTTTAGGGACTTAGCAAACATCAACATCTTATTATCCTCGTGACAAATATTGACCTCACCCAACAGTGAAACAAAAGATATGATGTGAAATACAGGTGAATCACCATTTCCATGAAAAATCGGAGCCTCAACGTATCCATCAATTGGGAGATATAGCTCAGAGTTAGGGAAACCCGGAATGTGTGAGAAGTCGATGGGAGGAAATGCACTGGAAACCTGAATACCATACTCTTTTCTTTCATCATCCATATCAAGAATCAAGCAATGTTATTCTGAAGTAATCATGGAGCAAAGATGGTACTGAATCAATGGAGTTGTCAAAAGGTGAGCTTTATAGATTTTACTGTAATGCATCAGGCTCACCTACACACAAACAGTCTCAACAAACTGCATGAGAAACAAGGGCTTTATCCCTTCAATGGAGTCGCCATGTGAGAATAAAAATATGCATATTAAATAATCTCACAAAGAATTCTATTTTTGCTTTTCTTCGAAAATTTATAAAAGGAAAAAAGGTTAGTGGAGTCGCCAGATGAAAAATTAAAAATCTAATCTAAAGATTCATCAAACAAAGCAAAAACAAAAAGGAAAACTCAAAAGTCGTTATTCCGGGAATAAAAAGACTTATCCCCAGCAACGGCGCCAAAATGTTGCCGCCTGGTTCCACACCTGGGAAAACGCAGCAGAAGTCTTCAAGCTGCTGGTGTGGCCTTGGGGGCAAGTCAGAGTCAAGTGCTGTCACTTGGGACTCGACTCCTCCGTCTAGGCTTTCCTAGCGAAGCCAAGGGGGGTGGACCCTAAAAAATAAAAGAAACTAAAGCCTCTAACCTAGGAGTTAGGAAAATAATTTTTGCAACCAAGAATAAACACTACATACATTTGTCAAATAAAAACATCATTTATCATTTACTCCCATTTAGAAAAATCATCATTCAACTGCATACTAGTCAACAATATAAAATGAAATTTGCATCAAGACCAGTGCCTTGTTATGGAGTCAAATAACAAATGCATAAACAGAAAAGGTAAATGTTGTGGAGTGTTCTTGGTTTATTTTAAAAATTAATGTGATGGTGATCTTTTTTATTAAGGCATGTGGGTTCCCGATATACGCAAGGTACGGGGGGAACATGTCCGGAAATTTGAAGCGTGGCTTCCCTCTCAGGCTTTAGGCTGGATCGGAGTCTCGAGGAGGTGTTCAGATGCTATACCAACGAGGGCAAGCCTAACGGTTTCCAAGAGGTCGCTATCCAGTTTTATCCCAAGCCTTCTGGGAAATTTGCCCACGACAACAAATTGCGTGTTGTGCCGGATTTTCACAAAAAGGGTTTTTTATTGGGGTGGTGTTAAGTCCTATTACTAGTCATCAACTCCTTTCTGGTGTGTACCAACTGGATCAGACTAAGCTGCAAGTTGGCCACAGAGCATACGGGAGAAGACCTTGGTATTTTTTATAAAATTTTAAGAACACAAATTTTATCTTTTTAGAACCCCAGGAGTCTCTTTTCAGGCATGTATTTCGGGCAAGCCCTCATACAAAACCCTACTTCGGGAAAGCAAGGGGGGGGTTATGAGTTGTAAAAAAAATGTGAAAAAACTAGGTTGTGAGTGAACTTGTGGCCCGCTAGTGAAACGGACCAACAAGGTTTATTTTAATCCTAATTGATTTTATTAATGCCGAAAAACAAGAAATAAAACTACTCTAACATTCACGCCATGAAAATGAGACGACACAGGCCACCCCTGGGGGGATGGGGTATGGGCGCTGGCTAGCCCACCTGCTCTCGTTTAAAATGTTTACAATGATAACGGAGAAGTGCCCCAAGTCTACTTAATGTGACTTGGTAGCTTACAAAATTATAGAAAAATATGCCCGATTTTGGAAAATATGGAAATTTGTGTTCCGGATCGCCTGGATGCTCGAAATTTTGCCAGCACTTCCTCCTACCTGCTCATCTTCTGCTGCAAACCAGCAAGCAATAATTAGAACAAGATGCCCAAAAACACTTTAAGAGTGTCTTTGGAACACCTCTTAAGAAACCCAAAATTTTCTAAGTTAAAAACTAAGTAAAAAATGACAAAAATAACCAAGTAAAACAAGCTATGGAGCTTGTCTACTTGGGATCTTTGCTAGCCCTTTAGTGGCTGCAAATTATCAGCTCTATGGCAGCCAGATAACACTTTGCAATCAGATCTAATACTTCTTTAAAAAAAATTTGAAAGATTTTGACAACTTTAAACTAGTTTTTTGAAAAGAAAGTACTAGTAAATCATAAAATTTGAATTTTTATAAATGAAAGAGAGAGAGAGATGGAACAAATCCTTGTTGAAAATCGAAGCTTTGAAGATGGTTCCGTGATGTTTGAAGGGACTATATCTGCAAATAATAATTAGTAAAAAGCGGAAACAAACAAGATCCTGCTTCTTGCCAACTCAAGAAGACACCTGCACATCACAGATCTTACCAAACAAAGATTAAATGTAGATATATATACTCATAAGAAACTAAGCTGCTACAAATAAACAAATTTAATAACAACTTATCTCACAGATGAGCAAACCACACCCTTGAAAAATAAGACTTATGCACAAGTCATCTTGGAAAAAAGATCAAGATACTTCATCCACATGTAACCAAGACACCACAAGCTGACCTCCAAAGTCTTCTTTTATTTCAAAATGACAAAAATATTACAATCATAAGTTGGCTGCTCCAATTCTCACTAGTGAACAATGGAGAGCACTCTCCAATTTATAGAGGAAACAATGAGGAGGGAGGGCGCACTTAGTGAGGGAATGAGAGGTGGAGTGGTGGCACAAATGGTGGAGGGGATAGGGCTGCCCACTCTACCTATTTAGCTGCCCCATATGCAGCACCAAAGGTGCCCATGTAGCAGCATAAAGTATGCTGCCCATTCCCCAACACGTGGGCTGCCAAAATAGCAAGTGCGCCCCCTCATCTAGTGAAGTGCGCCCCTCTCCTTAGCCACGAGTTTCTCCTTGTTTGGGGCTGCCCAAATGGCACAAAATCAGCCCATAGTACTCCTATAACTATGCTGGTCGAAATCAGACCCCAAAATCTCTCCAAAAATTAAATTTTTTTTAAGTCATTTTTCATTTTTTTGATTTTTTTATGACTTTTTTGGGATTTTTTGATTTTTTTGATTTTGACCAAGGTAGAAGCACCCAAACATTAGGAAAAGTGGGTTTAGGGGTTTAGGGGGTGCTCTGAGTTAGAAAACGAGCACCCCTAAGGCAAAAAATGCCTCCAGACGCCCCAGATAGGCCAATTACAATTTTTTTTAATTGAACCATTAAAAAATGGCCCAATTTACGGAAAAAATAAAACTTGCCGAAAATTAAAAAACAACCTAGGGGGACTTAGACATGTCCATATGACTCAAAATTAACGCCTAGCATGTTCATATACATTGACCCATAGACTCTAATAATTCCCTAAGGCCCGTCAGCCTCCCCAGGCATTCCAGCTTTGGAGGAGCAGGAGAAAAACCAATTAATTATGCAATGCACTGATGCAAAACATAATAGATAGGTGAAAAAACTCCTTGGAATACCTGAATTGGCCAAAAAGTCCTAAGGAACCGAGTCTTTTACAAAACACCATGCTAGCACGTTTTTATTACAAACCCCGCAGGGCCATGGACATGTGGAAAAAAAATAAAAAACGGGGGCCTTTAACAGGCCAGCTGGATATCAAATCACCAAAAATGAACATGTATCATGTTCCATTCTGCTCGCTCCCTTGATAATCCAACCAAGTACAACTTAGTTGGCAACAGGTATCACTATATTCGTTATTGTTAGTTTTGTACCTTGGGATGTGTTCCCCTAGTGATTCCTAGCCTAAGTCACTAAGGAAGGGGAAAAGTGACCCTCACATTAATTTCACATTAATGAGACTTTATGTTTTTAAAGTCACTTTTTGCTAAAGTTAAAGTGGGTGAGCAAATAATTTATTTAAGTGAATTAATTAAAGTGATTTTTGCTCTCATCTTATCCTAGCCATTAGATTGATCAAATGTCCACCGTTGGATTAGATTCCCATTTAGGGATTAGACAAAAAGGTGAGGGAGGCTCAAACCTAATTCATTGTTGAATTTAACAAAGGAGAAATCGAGAGAGAGAGACCAAGAACCCTAGCACGCATCTCGAGGCTGCCATTGAAGACTTTGGGCACTGAAATCGAGGCACAATTCTGGGCATTTATTATCAGCACAGATTCCAAGGTGAATGAGATCATCTTCAGCACGAATCCCAAGGAGAACACCGTACAGCAGTCATCCTTCTCTTGCACGCAGTTCGAGGTATTCCTGGGCACTATTTTCGAGACAGTCCTCACGCATCTCAGACAGAAAATAGTGGCACGGTTTTCAAAGCAAACTGGTACAGAAATCGAGGTATGTGACTGCACGGTTTTCTAGAAACTGACAGGTACATTCTGGTCCGTACAGACCGTACAGTAGTCACTTCATTGCACGGTTTTCGAGGGTGATTTAAGCACAGAATTCAAGCAACAGTTCAGCACAGATTTTTATGTAGATTCTGCACAGAAATCGAGGAAGGGTACAGCAGTATTATCAGTCTGATATTTGCACAGTTTTTGAGGTTGTCTCAGCACAGATTTCGAGGCAGCTCTGTGGGTGCATTTCCTGGGTGGAGATAAGTTGTATTCTTACTGTATTGTTGTTCCATTAATCTTGCTGAAGAAATAATAAATATCTCTCTCTCTCAACTGGTTTTCCCCGTGGGGGTTTTTCCAGGGCTCGATTTGGCCAAAAAGCTCTGAGTCAAATTTTCATGTGTGATTGTTAAATGTGTTTACAGCCTGTTAGTAGCATTATATTGTGTGTTTGACTGTTACAGAATAATTTTATAAGTAATTCCCAGTCTATGCATAACCGACTGGGAATGAAAACCACAAATTGTTAACACAAACCAGCAGACAATTTTAGTGCAGAAAATTCTACAGTTATATGGTGCAGAAAGGTGTGCTCGAGCTACAGTATGTTCCCACAAATGACCAGACTGTAGATGTTCTTACCAAGCCTCTTCACAGAATAAAGTTTGCATACTTTCGTGAAAGGCTTGGTGTGGCTGAGAATGTGTCCTCCTTGAGAGGGAAAGATGATACAGAGACCAATGCATTCTCCCGATCACTACAAAAGGAGTGAGGAGATCTCTCAGACATCCTGAGATGGGATGGAGAGGCCATTGCATTCTCCCGATCACTCCGAAAGGAGTAGGGAGATCTCTCGGACATCCTGAGATGGGATGGAGAGGCCACCGCATTCTCCCGATCACTCCGAGACAAAGTGAGGAGATCTCTCGGACATCCTGAAAAGGATGGAGAGCCCAGCACAGACTCTCGTTCACTTTGAAAGGAGTGAGGAGATCTCTCATGGAGAGATTTAGTGCATTCTCCCGATCACTCTGAAAAGAGTGAGGAGATCTCTCAAACATCCTGAGACAGGATGGAGAGATTAGCACACACTAGTAGTCTTGTATGGACTCACCGATGGACTGGTTGAGTTGGTGCATGTTCCCCGATGGACTGGGTTGAGCTGATGCATGATGGACTCTCTGATGGACTATGTAGAGTTGTTGAGTTGATGTATGGATCCACCGATGGACTGAGTGGAGCTGATGCATGATGACACTTCTCGACGGACTGAGACTGTGTTGAAAACCTTCCATATGTATAGAGATGTTCAAGACAGATGTGATGTACAGTTGAGATCCAAATGATCGTGTCCAGTGATGCTGATGATGACCATGTCCGAAGAATATCTTCCTTGTTAAGAGGGAGTGTTGGAAATAATGTAACTTTGGAAATTATTCTTCTTGTATTTTATTATATTGTTATTGTACCTACTATGAGAGAAGATATTGATGTATTTGATCATGTAAAAGCCTTGAAAGAATCAATGTAAACCTTGGGTTGGAATTACCCAAAGAAAATATTTACTAAAAGTAATTTTATCATCTCCCAAGACAAGTCGGCCCAGATAGTCAGACAAGTCAACCCAGTAAGGGAAAAAGTCACTTTTGATGTGTATAAATAGAGAGGTCAAACCTCTCATTTGGTCACCCACTCAACTCAAGCAAGTTTGCTCAAGGAGAGGAAGAAGTTCGCTACTATAGCTAGGAGAAGTGTTTTTGGGGTTTCTACACTTGGAGAAGTTTCTCTTTCTCTCTCTTACTCTTGATATCTGGATGTACTCTGATCTCTGAATTAATCTCTATACGAAGGTTGTTGGGTTTTCTCCCTGTTGGGTTTCCCAGGATAAAATGCCTGTATCTATTGTTTTTGTGCTTAGTTATTCTTTTAGTGATCTTGTTGTTTTATCTACAATTAAATTACACTACTAGAATTGTATAAAATCTAACAGCTCCACTTTGTATTGACATCATGGTACCACACTGTCCCATTAACCCAGTTTTGTGGTCATTTGTTGGACATTAATAAAATTATCTTATCTAAATCTCTAGAAGAAAAGAAAGAATCTCCTAGCTTGGGAGGCTACTAAATGGAGACAGAAACCTTAGCAATTCGACTTGAGCAAGGTCATGCAAACACCAAATTCTTTGACATTTTTCCACATGAAGGAAAAACATTGACACTATATGGGAGCTCCTTGTAGCGGATGGCTCAAAGGTCAACATTTTCTAAGACTTGGTTGAAGATTGGGATGAGATACTTTAAGCAATTTTATAAGGAGTCGGAGAGAGTAAATATAGCTAAGATCCTACAATTAGACAAGTTTTTTCCTAGGATTAGTAATGAAGACAAAAATGAGGAATTGTCAACATATAATCCTTAATCCATAAAAGAGTTTAAGGATGTAACTTAATCCTTTCAAAAAGGTAAAACCCTTTGTCTAGACAATTGGACCAGATAAGTTTACCAGGGCTTTTATGAAATACTACAAAATGATAATTTGGCTATGGTCGAGGAAACTAGGACCTCTAGTACTTATCCCTAAAAAGGAGAGGGAAAGATCCTTTGAAGAATTCAGGCCTATATCTTTGTGTAATGTTGTTTACAAAATGATTGGAAAACTAATTTCCAGATGGCTTAAATTAGTGCTTTCCCAAGGATCTCTTCCAAACGATTTAGTTTTCTAGAAGATCATCAAATCCATGATGTTTTAGGTGTGGCACAAGGAGTCCACTCCATCAAAAGCAAGAAATTTCCAGGAATGGTTATAAATCTAGACCTTCCAAGGCCTTTGACAAGGCAGATTGGATGTATTTGAGGCTCATCCTTTTGCACTCTGGTTTCAATTTATCATTTGTCAATTGGATTTAAGGGTGTACTTACTAAAAGAGGAGCACATATATGGATAAATTGCCTTCAAAGCTATGAATTTGAGATCATCTATAAGGATAAAAGGAATATCATTGCAAATGCTTTATCTCAATAGGATGAACCACCTACTTTGAACTCCATCGCAATCAGCCTAAGTCACTAAAAGAGGGAAAAGTGACATGACCGTTGCATTAATTGCTTGAGATGAGCATTTAATTCACTTTAGAGATTAAAGTGACGTTTTGATAAATTTAAATGGTTGGTGAGTGAAATTAATGTTTATGGAGAGAAAAAGAGAATTATTCTCATCCATTGTTCTTTTATCTCAAGATTCAATTAGGGCCCTTGGATCAAGAGACCATTCATCTACCCTCATTAACCAAACAAAAAGGCAAGGCAAATCAAAGAGGCAATTCATTCTTCGTGAGCAATTGGAGAGCAAGCCGAGTTTTTGAGAGAGAAAGAGAGAGAGAAGTCTGTTAGAGGGCATGAATTCCTAGACAAAATCCTTACAACAGATGCACGATTTTCAGAGTTAGTCTGGTACACGTCTCGAGGAGGAGTTCAGCATTAATTGCTGCCTGTAGGCAGCACAAAAATCGAGATACAGCAATAATATAACCAGCATGAAGTTTGGGGTGAAGGATCAGATTTCGAGGACGATTCAGGGCACAATTTCTGAGGAAGAAGGCATGAATTTCGAGGAGGAATTTTCAGCATTTGTTGAGCAGTAAAATCTGTGGAGGCCATACAGTGAGCAGACTGTATTTGGCACGGTTTCCTAAGCAACGTGGGCATAGAAATCAAGGACACAATTTTATGACTGAGGGCACGTTTTTCAAACTGTCCTAGGCACAAAATTCGAGGCAAGCTTCAGCCAGACCTGCAAAGAAAACAAGGAGGTCGTACACTACTTTCTCTGTCAGTTGCCACAGTTTTCAAGGCTGCACATTAATTCTGGTTGTGAGATAAGTTTGTCTGCTGAAACAGTCTGCCGTATATTTCATTTTCGAGAAGAAAAGAATAAAATCATCTCTCTCAAACAGGTTTCCCCTTAAGGGGTTTTTCCTGGGCTAGTTGGCCAAAAATTACTTAGTCTGCAATTTCATGTTGTGAATGTGGTTTTATTTCTGCTCCATAAAATTTGGAAAATTCTCCTAGTGTTTCCAATTCTATAT
The DNA here is from genome assembly GCA_027924585.1 of Larix kaempferi. Taxonomy (NCBI): domain Eukaryota; kingdom Viridiplantae; phylum Streptophyta; class Pinopsida; order Pinales; family Pinaceae; genus Larix; species Larix kaempferi. The sequence goes on along the minus strand of BSBM01000595.1, from coordinate 323,794 downwards.
GTTTATGAGAAAACAATTCATTTGCAGATGTCATGTTCATTGGGTTAGGCATATAACAATGAGAAGTTAACTTGAAACCGGGTTGGAGAATATCAGTGAATAATTTACATGGTATAAGAGCTTGGTCAAAGAGAAGAGGGGCAGAATCAATGTTGCACGACTCGGACTCGGCAAAGACTCGGCTGGCATATGACTCGTAGACTCGGGAAAAACTCGGGAAAGACTCGGGACAGACTCGGCAAGACTCGGAAAATAGGAAAAAAAATAAAAATATTGTACATTTTATTAATTATAACCAAAAACAAATTTAAAAACTATAATTTAATAATTTATAATTCAAAAAAATAAATAAATATTACAGTCTAACTTTACTATATTAAAAAATAATTTATAATCCAAAAACAAAAATTGCATTTTATAGTTACTATATTAAATATTAAAAAACAGTTACAAATTACGATTATATGACTTGGGTAATTTAAAAACTTTAACCAAAAAAATTTATAAAAAAAATTAAAAAATGCTATAGTTTAAAACCTTAAACTTCAAACTTTAAAATTTAAATTTTAATAATTTATAAAAATTAAAAATTAAAAAAATGCCATAGCTTAAAACCTTAAACTTTAAATTTTAATCATTTATAAAAAAAATTTTAAAATGCATTAAAATTTAATACAATATACAAACTGTATAAAAGTCGAGCACAAAACCATGGAGACCACGGTGAATCCGGAGACCAATTCGGCACTGATCGGCGACCACGGTCGGGAGAGCAGGTTGCGCCGCTGCAAAACTCTAGCTCCAGAACTATAGGCGACCACTGATCGGCGACCACGGTCGGGAGAGCAGGTTGCGCCGCTGCAAAACTCTAGCTCCAGAACTATAGGCGACCACTGATCGGCGACCACGATTCGCAGACGCGTAGAGAAAACGACCACGACCTGTTGCACGACCTCGAACCATGAGAAAACTTCACCACGACCACGACCACAACTGTGTGCTTGATGGATGAACGAGAGGGACAGACCCCTTATAGCCTCCCCACGGCTCATTTCCCTCCAAAATATTTGTTCGTGAGCTCCAATCCTCAACCAACGAGCATAATCACTTCGCGCGCAGCAAATTTTCATGGTGAATTCGGCCCAGTATGGCCCGAATTTGACCCGAGTGCGTTGGTTTTGCGAGTGACAGTGAGTTTCAACTATTTCTTGAGTTTGTGGACGAGTACGAAGCGGTTACCCCAGGCTAGGGTTGACTCGTTGAGACTCGCAAGTACCCGTGAGTCTTAGTCGAGTCATGCTTCACTGGGAAGAATTATTGACTGTGATTTTCAGACTTGAGAAAGACCTACTTTTTGTTCACTAGGCAGACTTGTTGGGCTTCCATTTTCAGTGAGATGGCCACTGAGTTGAGGATAGATGACAAGTTGGACGATGCAGTCAACTTCACTCCTTGGAAACCAAGGATAGTGTTGATTTTGCAGGAGAATGAGATGTGAGATATAGTGAATACCACACAAGCTAATCCGGTGCAGGTACCCGCTTCTACAAATGCAGCAGCGTTGGCAGCTTTTAACAAGAAAGATATCGAGGCTAAAAGGATAATACTTGATGCAATGAGTGACCATGTCATTCATCATGTATCTGGTAAGGATCATGCCTATGAGATGTGGGATGTCTTAACCAAGTTGTACCAGAGTTCCAACGAAAATCGGAAAATGGTATTGAGAGAGAAGTTGAAAAACATAAGGATGGCCAAATCTAAAAATGTGACTTCCTACCTGACTAGAATTAACAGGTAAGAGATGAGCTTGGCGCTGTTGGAGAGAAGGTTGAGGGCAGTGAGCTAGTGCAAAGAACCTTGAATAGCGTGACCAAGCCATGGGCTGTATTTGTGGAGGCCATTGTTGCTACAAAGAACATGCCTTCTTGGGATCATCTTTGGGATGACTCTGTTCACGAGGAGACCTGGAAAGGATATGTATAGGGTAACTCATCAAATAGTAGGGATGATGAGGAGAATGTTGCTTTGTCAACAAAGGGGAAGAAGAAGAAGTCTAAGAAGGGTCCCAAGCAGGGTGGGACTAAGTAGCAGGGTGGACAGAAGAAAGATTTGAGCAAAGTCAAGTGCTTTGCTTGCCAGGGATTTGGCCACTATGTTGGACAATACTTGAGCAAGAAGAAGAAGAAGTGGCAAACACTAGCTTCAACAAACACTAACGCATATGCAGCTAAACTTTAGAGAGAGTTTTCTCTCTGTGCTGGCCATTCAAAGAGAGCATTTATTACCAGCACAGATATGGAGGATGAGAGAGAGTACTCACTGTTGGTTGGCCATTCCTTGAGTGCATCCACCACAACATGCAGTCAATACAATGATAGTGGAACATCGAGCCATATGACAGGTGTGCAAGATACGTTCTCAGAGTTTACACATACAGGATTGGATATGGAGGTGGTGTTGGTGTTGGGAGATGACATTGTTGTCAGAGCAGTTGGGCGGGGGAACATCACCTTTTAGAGGGAGTCCATGGAGCCCATGACTTTGCAGGATGTCTTGTATGTCCCTAGGCTGAAGAAGAACCTAGTTTCAATTTCCATGATTGAGGATAGGGGACTTGGGGTGTACTTCCTTGATGGGCATGTGCACGTTTTTCCCAAGGCATCAGGACCATCTACTTCTTTTGCTATTGGAGTTAGATGTGGGAAACTGTACAAGCTCTTGTTTCAACCTTTACATGCCTTGCCACACAGCAGTAGTAGTGATCTATGCGAGCTACGGCATAGGAGGATGGCTCACTTGCATCATCCAGCCTTCCAGATGTTGAGAGATATGGCGACCGGTTTTCCTGAGTTCAACACAAAGTATAGTGATGTATGCAGGGGGTGCTTTGGGAAAGTACACCAAGACTACTTTTCCAAGCAATGACAGCAGATCAACAGGAGTACTTGACTTGATACATTCTAACTTATGTGGTCCTATGTCTTATGTTTTGTTGATTGGTTTTGAGTACTATGTTTCATTTATTGATGACTACTCCAAGAAGACTTGGATCTACTTTCTGAAGAGCGAAAAGTTGAAAGAAGTCTTGTAGAGGTTCCAAGAGTTCAAAGCTCTTGTGGAGAACCAGACAGGGAGGAGGATTTGGGTGTTGAGATCAGATAATGGCGGTGAGTATACCTCCAATGCATTCAAGAGGGCATCAAGAGACAGTTGACGATTCCATACACTCTAGAGCAGAATCGGGTAGCGAAAAGAAAGAACAGGGCCATTGTGGGAGCAACGAGAGCTATGCTTCATGATCAGAGTCTTCCACTCTTTCTTTGGGCTGAGACATGCAGCACAGTTGTTTACATTCAGAACAAGAATCCTAACCGATCCTTGGGGTGTAAGACCCCTGAGGAGATGTTCACAGGTACGAGGCCTAAGGTTGGCCATTCGAGGATTTTTTGTTGTCTGACTTATTCTCATGTCCCTTCAAAGAAGAGGGCAAAGTTGGAGCCCACTGTAGAGAAGGGTATCCTTGTTGGTTATGATGAGACTTTGAAGGCCTTCCGCATATAAATTCCCTTGCAGAGAAAAGTTGTTATGAGGAGAGAGGTGAGATTTGAGGAGGAGCAGGCCTTCAAGAAGTGTCGTGAGTCAGAGCAGGGGGAGCAACAAGCTTCCACACCTCAGGTAATCACTCAGAGTCCAACTTCAAAGAGTGTAGGGTCATCGATATCAAGGGTGACTAGTCCACCGGTTACAGGTGCTTCGGGTTTAAGGACACAAGTCACAGGTTCACCTGGTATAGGTTCAGGTTCTCGAGTTATAGGTTCACCTGGTATAGGTTCAAGTTCTTGAGCTACATGTTCACCAATTCCAGCTTCTAATTCACATGGGTCACCTCTAGTTCACAGGTTTATGGGTCACCAACTATAGGCAATTCTACTCCCGAGTCTCAGTCTTCAGAAAATGATACACCAATTTGGGAGGATTCTTCAAGGAAGAGGAACCCCAAGTGGCTTAGAGACGCCCTAAAAGAACCAAAGTCAATTGGAGAACCCAAGAGACCTGTTCGAGAGACTAGGGTGCCGAACAGGTATGGTATGGATTTGGTGGCTATCCTTCATGATTCGGAGCCTTCCACTTTCGAGGAGGCATCCCAACATCACGTGTGGAGAGATGCCATGATGGAAGAGTACAATTCCATCATGAAGAATGATGTTCGAGAGATTGTACTGAGACCTGAGGGGAAGTTAATGGTGATTTCTCAATGGCTTTACAAGATCAAGCATTCTACAAATGGCAGTGTGGAGAAGTACAACGCTCGATTTGTGGCGCTGGGGTTCTCTTAGGTAGAGGGAGTTGATTATGACAAGACCTTTGCATCGATTGCTCGTTACTCTTCAGTCAGAGCAATGATCTCCAATGCGGCAGAGATGGATTGGAAGATCCACCAGATGGACGTGAAGACCACATTTCTCAATGGGATTCTACAGGAGGATGTGTATCTTGAGCAGCCACAAGGCTGTGAGATTCATGGGAGAGAGTCTCATGTTTGCAGGCTGAAGAAGGCCTTATATGGGATGAAGCAAGCTCCTATAGCTTGGTACTCCAGGATAGATTCTTATTTGTTGTCGATGGGATTTCAGAAGAGTGAGGCAGATCCGAACCTTTAGTACATGATGGTTGGCGATGATCCACTCATTCTTTTGCTATATATGGATGAATTGTTCACTATAAGTGAGGAGACGCTCATTACAGCATGCAAGAGAGATCTTGCTTCAGAGTTTGAGATGACTGACATTGGGCTGATGCATTATTTTCTGGGATTGGAGGTTTGGCAGGACCCTGGACATATTTTCTTGGGACAAAGAAATATGAGGTCAATATTCTGAGGAGATTTCGGATGGAGGACTGTAGGTCGATGGCCACACCAATGATCACCAACTGGAAGAAGCTTCATGCTTATGAGGGAGAGTTGGTGGATCCGACCTTATATCGTCAGCTCATTGGTTCTTTAATGTATATGGTCAACACCAGGCCAGATCTGTGTTTCACGGTGAACACTCTCAGTCAGTTTATGTTGGAGCCTAAAAGAGTGCACTGGGTAGCCGCGAAACATATGTTGAGATATCTTGTTGGGACATTGGATCATGATCTGGACTATAGCAAGACAAATGGTGTTAGTTTGGTTGGCTTCACAAATTCAAATTGGGCAGGCAATGTGACGGACCGAAAGAGCACTTCTGGTTGTTGTTTCAGTTTGGGATCGGCAACAATGTCGTGATTCAGTCGGAAGCAAAAGTCTGTTGCTTTGAGTTCTACAAAGGTTGATTACATGGCAGCGAGTCAGGCTAGTTGTGAGGCCTTGTGGCTTCACAAGTTGTTGGTGGATTTATTTGGATCGGGAGTTGAGGCCGCAGTTACATTTCTTTAACACTCCCTCTTAACTAGGAAGGTATTATGCGGGCAACATCAACAGCTATCCAACTAACTTGTGAATCTCTATATGTCGTAGGATGTTTTTGGATCATCATATGTCTGGGTATCACATCATCTGCTGGAACATCATTAGCAGCATCATCATTATCTTTTGTTGCAATATCATCATCAACATCATCATTGTCTGCTAGAACATCACCATCGGCATCGTTATTGTCTGTTGGAACATCACCATCAGCATCATCATCATTTGTTAGAACATCACCATCAACAACTCCATCGTCTGCTGGAACATCACCATCAGCAACTCCATCGTCTGTTGGAACATCACACTCTATCAGTCAGCCAGTACTGATCTTCAGTCACCTAAGGACTGGAACTCTATCAGTCAACAAGTACTGATCTTCAGTCACCTCAGGATTGGCATCAGTCGCCTAAGGACTGGAACTCTATCAGTAAGCCAGTATTGATCATCAGTCACCTAAGGACCGGAACTCTATCAGTCAGCTAGTACTGATCTTCAGTCACCTAAGGACTGGAACTCTATCAGTCATCCAGTAGTGATCTTCAGTCACCTCAGGACTGGCATCAGTCACCTAAGGACTGGAACTCTATCAATCAGCCAGTACTAATCTTCAGTCACCTCGGGACTGGCATCAGACACCTAAGGACTGGAACTATATCAGTCAACCAGTACTGATCTTCAGTCGCCTCAAGACTGGCATTAGTCACCTAACGACTGGAACTCTATCAGTTAACCAGTACTGATCTTCAGTCACCTCAGGACTGGCATCAATCACCTAAGGACTGGACCAATCGGCCAGTACTGATCTTCAGTCACCTCAGGACTGGCATCAGTCACCTAAGGACTGGAACTCTATCAGTCAGCCAGTACTAATCTTCAATCACCTCAGGACTGGCATCAATCACCTAAGAACTGGAACTCTATCAGTCAAGCAGTATTGATCTTTAGTCATTAAGGACTAGCATCTACTCCCTCTTTCGAGGGAGGTCCTTTCGAACCACACCAAGCTTGTCTTGAAAGTATTCAAACTTTATGCGAGATAGAGGCTTAGTCAACACATCAGCAACTTGTTCCTCTATAGGAACATACTTGAGCTTCACAGCTCCCTTCTGCACCATATCCCGAATATAATGAAACTTTATCTCGATGTGCTTCGATCTATCGTGGAACACAAGATTCTCTGTCATCTTGATACAACTCTGGTTGTCACAGAGAATATCAATCACATCTATCTCCACATCGAACAATCCTACCAACATCTTGAGAAGCCACACTACTTCACTATAAGCTTAACATGTTGCTATGTATTCAGCTTCTACTGTGCTGAGAGCAACCACAAGGCTGCTTTCTACTAAGCCATGAGATCATACCTGATCCCAAACTAAAGCAACATCCTAAAGTGTTTTTTCTTTCTTCGGCACAATCTGAGTCTGTATATCTGTATAGTCTGAACTCGCTATCAGAAGCATTATCTGAGTCCATAGTCTATCGTACATTTTAGGTACCTCATCGTGACTTCTTCTTCTTCTTCCGTGGATTTTCTTCATGAGGTGCCTCCTTAGGTCTCTGAGGTTCTATCATATCATGATCTTCTGGAATAGGTTCTTCTTCAGCATTTCTATCTGGTACATTATTAGTTTCTGTAACACTAGGAGCTTCATGCTCCTCTTCATCCTCATGAATTTTCATGGACTTGTTGAAGGTTGTGTCTTCATCAAATCTAACATTCGGGCTCAGCTCAATTTGGCGAAATCCTGGGATGTAGATACGATAAGCCTTTGATTGCTCACTATAACCCACAAATATTCCCTTCTTTCTTGAAGGTTCTAACTTCGATCTCTTCTCTTTTTGAATGTGAATGAATACTAGACATCCAAATATCTTTAGATGACTGACTTCAGGCTTTGTACCGGTAAACATCTCTTCTGGGGTCTTGTTGCCAAGAGCACTGTGAGAGATTCTATTATGTACATAGACTGCGGTTCTAGTTGCTTCTGCCAATAGATGCATGGGTAGGTCTTGATCATGGATCATGGCCTTCACTGCTTCCGCGATAGTTCTGTTCTTTCTTTCAGCTACACCATTCTATTGTGGATTATAGGGAATAGTAACCTCCCTCTTAATCCCTCCTTGTTAACAGAAATCTTCGAAATCGCCTGAAGTTTATTCCCCTCCATTATCCGTCCTTAGTATCTTTATCTTCCTATCAGATAGGTTTTCTACATGAGCCTTAAACTCTTTAAACTTTTCAAAAACTTCATTCTTATTCTTTAGAAAATAAATCCATGTTTTGCGGGAGAAATCATCGATAAAAGAAGCATAATACACATACCCGCTTAATGAAGTGGTAGACATAGGTCCACAAATGTCGGAATGAATAATGTCCAATATACCTTTAGCTTTGTTGTCACTACTTGGAAATGGATTCTTTGTACTTTTTCCTTGTGCACACTCCTTCATGATCAACCTAGATTTCTGGTAATCCAGTCACCACCTTACTTACTATTGATAAGGATTTGTAGTGTTCATGAGCTAGTCTTCTATGCCATAGTTCACAGATGCTCATGGTACTGGTCACCAGTGTTGAATCTACATGACCCTTAAGCTTATAAAGTCCTTCTACTCCAATGATGACTCCATCATTGATAGTCTTCCCCTTTGGCCACATAAGAACTTCCCCATCTACAAATGCAATTCTAAGACCTTTCTTATCTAATGCTGAAATAGATAGAAGGTTCATCTTCAAACCTGGAACATATAGCACTTCCTTCATGTTCATGGACTTTCCAGAATCCAATTTGTAAGTGACCTCTCCCATTCCTTTGATAGGATATTGGTAGTCATCTCCAAGCTTTACTTTGTGTGGAGAATCTTTCTTCATGAGATGTACAAGAGATTCTTCGTATCCTGTCATATGTTTTGAGGCTCCACTATCCACTAGCCATGTATCACTCCCATGAGATATTGAACCAATGATTGCTGAGATTAGCACATACTCTTCACTAGAGTCTTCATCTTCTTTGGTTTTGTCTTTGTCATCATACTCACTATCTTCCACTGCATGAGCATGAAATCTCTTCTTTTGCTTTTTAGGTTGTCCAGATTTGGATGGACAATTTCTTGCTAGGTGTCATGTCTTGTGACAAGAGTAACATTCAATTGAGGAGAGATTTCTCTTGAACCTCTTGTTCCTTTGAGGTCTTTGAGATCTTTTAGGAGAGTGGTTACGGGTACGTACATCACTCTTCCTTTTCCTTCCACCTTTGGCATGAGTTGCCAAAGCTTGATCTTCATTGTAATTTAGTTTCTCCTCTCTTACTGCTATTCTTTCTTCCTCCTGCACACACTCTTCCCATAGTTGTCTGAACTAGATCAATTTCTTCCTAGTGCATATTCCACGAACAAAGGGTTCCCAATCTCCAAGGAGACCATTCAGAGTGGTCATCACAACTTCAGCATCTTCTACAATGTCTCCAATAGCTTCTAATTGTTCTTTGATCTGGGATACTCTGGAGAAGTATGAGTGCATAGTCTCAGACTTCTAGATCTTCACACCCTTGAGTTGATTTCTCAAGGTCATCTTCCTATTAATGTTATTTCCTTCAAATAGGCTGGTCAAAGCATCAAACATTTCTTTTGGAGCGCAGTTTGAGGATACTTGAGGAATCAAGTGGTCTTTGATAGAGTCAGCGATGATCCTCTTAGCCTTGATCATATTCTTGTTGTGTCTTGCTTTGGCCTCATCTCCTTTTGGTTCTGTAAATCCCTCTTTTATAAAACCTTCTAGGTCATGTTCTTCAAGAATGAGCATGACTCTATATTTCCATGCCCTGAAGTTCTCAGCTCCCTCAAACTTCTCATCAAGCTTGCTATTGTTTGTCATTTTGATAAAATGAGAACCTCAAATGGAAATAGAATAGATGTAGGGCTTACCAATAAAGTTGTCTTTCTGAAAACTGCTTCTACCTTGACCTAGGGTTTGACAGAGAAACCCTGATTTTCCAACCTCGAGATTTTGGAAAAAATTTGGATGAAAAAATGTGCCTCCTCAAGGCGAGTTGAGCAAGGTACTCCTCCCGATTCTGTGAGCAGATGTTCCAAAAACTTGATGCTCTAGTCCTCCGGGCTGTAGTGGGGGACCCAAAAATCAAAATTCTCAGAATTTAATTCTGCTTCGACAGAAAGATGCGCCCTAGTGAGGCGAGTTAGATGCACCCTCTTTTTCAGAGGATCCGTGGAGAGAGCTCCCGAAATTAGAAGCTCTAGTTTCTATAGTTGCGGAGGCTGCACAATTTTTCTTCCAGGTCTGCTCTGGTACCATGCTAGTTTTTCTTACTTGTTTAACATAATAACATTAAACAATCTATCACTGAAAGAAATACAAGCACAATGAACACAATATTTCTCTCAGGGGAACCACAAGGGAGAAAACCCCGCAAAACTTCCTCAATATAGATTTCACAAAGTACAAGATAAAACCCCAAGACAAAATCAGCTTCTCTCCTTGTGTGAACTTCTCTCTCTCTCCTATGCGAACTTGTGTGAGTGAGATGAGTGAATACAAATGAGCAACTCATCCTCTACTTATATTCTACTTTTGACTTGACCTTTTACTAACTAGGTAGGCTCTAACTCACTTAACTGGGCCGACATGTACTCTTTACAATAAAATATTCTTTCTAGATCTTTTCAGGCCAACCTAATCAGTTAGCATTTACATTGACTCTTTCAATGACTCTTACATTATCAATTACATCAATGACATCTCCTGAAGGAGGAATACAATAGTACAATAGACAAATACATTTAGAATATCTTCCATAGTTACATTTCTTTAACACGAAAGACCCAAGTACCATAAAATTTTGGCAAAAAATTTGGAAACTTTGCTTGGTTTGGGGACCTCGTCCCCCGATTTTGAATACCTTGTTGCCCGAATTTGGGGACCCCGCGGGGACTTCGTCGACTGAAAATTAAAAAATATATATATTTTTCTATAAAAGTTTTTACCATTTTGAAGAGGGGAGTGGATGCAGATCCCCCTACCCTCTTAAGACCATGCCCTACCCTCCCAACGCATTTCTAATTTTCATTTGACCTTTGACTTGTCACTTGGAGAGAGGCGGCGATGATTATAGTGATGCTATAGATGAAGTTGACATAGATGACATGGCTTGACGAAGCCAATTTAGCTATGTTGTTGATCTTCATTGTTCTTTGTTCAATGTTTTTTGCATTTTGAATTTTGGATGACTTGTAGCATTCCCTATGTTGTATATATCATGATTCATATGAATATGCAAACAGTAATTTGAATTTCCACTTGGTTTATGTCTTATGATTATCTGATATCATGTTTATAAATTATAACTTTATACTTAAGGTTCATATGTAATTTCCACTTTATATCAATGATTTATGAACTTTGAAACAATGTGCATGCTACTTATTGAAATTGAATACTAGTGAAAATGATTTGATTTTTTATTTGTACCCCGGACATACCCAAGTCCCCTGTTTCAAACACTGGTGTCCCCTGTCCCCGTCCCCAAGCTTCCTGGCAACTTAGATCTACCCTCATTAACCAAACAAAAAGGCAAGGCAAATCAAAGAGGCAATTCATTCTTCATGAGCAATTGGAGAGCAAGTTGTGTTTTGGACAAATAGAGGGGAAGTCTGTTAGAGGGCACGAATTCCTAGATAGAATCCATACAGCAGAAGCACGATTTTCAGAGTTAGTCTGGGACGCATCTTGAGGAGTTCAGCATTAATTGCTGCCTGTAGCCAGCAGAAAATTCAAGGTACAGCAGTAATATAACCAGCACGAAGTTCGATGTGAAGGCTCAGATTTCAAGGAAGATTCTGGGCACAAATCCTAAGGAAGAAGGGACAAATTTCGAGGAGGAATTTTCAGAATTTATTGTGCAGTAAATTGTTAGTTTTTGTACCTAGGGAAGTGTCCCCCAAGTGACTTTTGCCTAAAGTCACTTAGAAGGAGGAAAAAGGTGACCCTCACATTAAATGACTTAGTAAAAACATTTAATGAGACTTTATAAACTCAAAGTCACTTTTTGATAGATTTAATTGGGTGAGGGAAATTAATTATTTATAAAAGGTAAATGGAGCATTTAATTTCCACCGTTGATCTCATTCAATCTCATCCATTGGATTTAGGGAAACCCTAGGGTTTGATCAAAAAGCTTGAGGGAGGCATTTGACATTCACTTTTGCTGTTTGAAGTGAAGAGAAAACAAGAGAGAGCTGAAGAAGAGAGAAGGGCACAAATTTCGAGGGAGCTTGCTAGAGAGATTTTGGTGGGCACGAATTTCGAGACAGTCATCATTTATTGCTGCACAGAAACCGAGGTGTATGGACTGCATTTATTGCTGGCACAAATTTCGAGACAGAGTACGGCTGTTTATTGCTGCACAGATTTCGAGGTTGTACGGATTCTGTACTGTACAGTTTTGGGCACAGTTTTCAAGGCTCGGGTTTGGCACAGAAAACAAGAAAATTTTAGGCACGAGTTTCAAAACTGTTATCGGCATATTTCCAGGCACAGATTTCAAGGTTTCCGGCTGCATTTAATGCTGTCCGTATTGTACAGATTTTCTGATAGTGTGGGCACAAAAACCAAGGTCCCCTCAACACCACCACCCCCGGCTATTTGTAACTCTTATCATTTTATCAATACAATCAACCAGTTTATTTGGAGAAGTTATTTCTCCATTATTCAGATTTGCAGGTGCAATCTATTTTTGTGTACGGATTTTCTGCTAGTGTGGGCACAAAAACCGAGGTCCCCTCAACACCACCACCCCCGGCTATTTGTAACTCTTATCATTTTATCAATACAATCAACCAGTTTATTTGGAGAAGTTATTTCTCCATTATTCAGATTTGCAGGTGCAATCTATTTTTGTGTACACAGGTGCCCCCATTACTTTCTCTACCTTAGACAGTTTAATTTTGATATTCTAAGCTTTCAATTTCAGTTACTTCTTGATTTGCAAAAGTCTTATTTTTGGTATAGGGACACTATAATGTTAAAATAGTTGAAAAAATAAGCAATAAAGGGGAAATTTTGACCCCAGCTACTTCATTTTCCATTGTCCCTCCATTTATAAGCATGGAAAGTGCAAAAGCATATTACCTGCAATAGAAGAGTGCTTTTCCCAACACCAGGATCACCACCAATGAGAATCAAGGATCCTGCAAGAGAATAAGCAAAGAAATTGCTTCAGACAACTTGCAATAAAATTTAACATGACCAATAAAGACAAAAGCCAAACACAATAGAAAAGGATCCACAATTCATTAACATTTGTAGTAATTTTCGTTCTTTAACCTAGTATAAATTGAAAATACAATCAGTAACCAAATATTCACAAAATAGCTTTCTTTTTCCCCGTGATTTAGACTTTAAATGCCATGACTAATTTTAGTGAAGATATGAGAGTATTAGATACAATTTCATTCCTTGCCATACTTCCAGGCTCCAACATGTTTAGTTATCATGCTTGGAAGAAAAGACAATGACAAATGACAGAGTCAAAATAAGGAATATGGTTGAATAGATAAAGATGATATACAGATGGCATAAAATAGAAGACAATGAAATAGGCAAATGACATTAAAATGATGACTGTGAAAGATGATATTAGCAAAGTGTCAAGGCCAACAAGAAGATACTCTTCAAAGCGGTAAGGAATTTCCAACTCATTTTTCATAATTACAAATTGTTTTAAGCCCAGTGGGCTAGCTTGAGTTGTTGATTGCTATGAGCTGCAAGTAAGAGGTCAAGTCTCAGGGCTAGGTATCTATGTTAATGTAGAGGGCCTCACTCAATGTCCCTGCCAGATTAGGTACCATCCTCGACATGAGGGGAAGGGCTCGAAGGGTTTTCCTGTGATATGTATTCCATCGAGAAAAAAATTACAAATTGTATATATTGAAGTAAGAAAAGAATCAAAGACATAAAACATTGGGTATAACGACCTAGTTTCCACAAATGTTAACACTGGCACTGAAGAAAAACCCGGACATGGATTTTTCTAGTCTTTACAAAACAAGTTGCCAACTTTATCAAGAGTTCAGACTGGTGGAGACTTCAAAAACCTTGTGACTTAACTCCTCCAACAGCTTACAAATATGACGGAGTTTCTGAAGGCTCGGGACTGTTTACTAGCTCGTGACTGTGATAGCAAACAGCTCAGACAACAGCAGTCTCTTCTCCTGTGGCTGCCTCACACTGATCCGAAAATTTCAGACAAAAACTTCTTAAAAACTCCAAAACTTCGGACTGCTTTTGTTGACTGATTTCGGATGCCTTCATTTGATCTACTGTGGCTGTCTCAGACCCCAATCCACCCGAATTTCAGAGCACCTCCATCTGCTGCAAAACTTCTCTACAAATAAAGTGAGGCGACCTTCCTATTTATATAGAATTTCCATAATACTTTTTACTGGGCCGACCTGCTATATATGTATTTATATCTCTTTTTATTTTTTTTATTTAATAAAAAATTGTCTTCTAAAGCTGAGCCGACTTGATAAGTTTTTGTATATCTTTGCAATCAATGTTTGCCTTGTCATCATTGTTTAATTATTTCATCATCAAGCAAGAGGAGTAAACCAAATAACATGTGCAGTTGTTCATGTTACAAGGATTCCATCAAGTCTTCATGGTCCAAGTTACCAAAAGCGATGGCACCATTATCCAATCAAGCATGTGGGCTGAAGATCATAAAGCAAACTCCATCTTCTTCATAAATCAAGAACCAGCATATAGGCTTCAAAGCATCTTCAAGGGCATCATCAAAAAAAGGACTTTATCATGTGTTCCTTAAAGTATGTCATCACCAACAAGGGCATCAAGAACATCACACCATGTGTAGGGGTCATATGTCCAAGGATGCATGTCATCACAAAGGGTGTATATGCCAAGCTCCATCATGTGCAAGGGTGTAAGGACACTTGTAAGGGCATCTCAACCATGTGTAGGGTTCCAAGACCCAGGTCTTTGTCTTTGTCATTAAGTCTTTGTCCTAGCCATTCACTGAGTTTGCCATATCATCAACAACCATCAACAACCACAGCCTTTGTCATTAATGGCTTGTCATCAATGACAACCATGCTCAACAGTGAGATGGATTAAGGGACAGCTATATCTAAGTGTCCCCTAGAACCCCAACTTACGGTTAGTTGTGCACCTAGTTACAGCGATTCTAGAGAAGATCCTCACAGAGTTGTTTCAGCTTGGATGTGAGCTGTAGACATTTGCCAAGGTTGAATAAGCACCTCTCAAACCAACTCATTCCAACTGTGAGACACTGCCATTCCCTGTGTGTTATTATCCAGCATATGCTCAAGTGTGTATTCATTTTCCCTTATCCAAAGTATCACAGTGTTGAGTCAGTAAAGTCATCCCCTTATCCTAGCCTTGCATTTTTCACCTTCACCCACTTCTAGCAAAATGATCACGGCCATGAAATGAGTATGTTCTTGAGTTTTTGTTTTAAGTAATTGATTATTTTAATTTTGGTCTTATATTTTGATTATTGTTTAACCGCCAGTGAAATGACACTTTATGCTTTAAGTCTTGCTATCAGAACGATTAAAAGAGCATACCTTATCAATTTGCACATGCAGCATTAGGCATTTTTAGCTTGGGTCATATTTTGATTAGTCTTGACCTGGTCAAACCCAGTTTGACCAAGTCAACCATAGGATTTGAGATGAGATGGACCAGTGATGTTCGAGGTTGATGATTTATGGTCTTTTGATGCCCATGTGATGGTTCCATGTAGCAGACTCAGGTTTCACATGATGATTTGATGGATTTTTATAGTTATTATTATTTATAGACCATTATTTTTATTTGACCGGGCATGGTTGAGACTACAGATGATTATCTAGTTAGTGACAGGGTGTATGAGTACTCATCTCTAGTACATTTGGACCTTCTTAGTCCATTGGGACACTCAGATATCAGTTACAGGCACTTCCGGATGAGATTTCACTCAGATTGTCACTTTACTGCAGTTTTGCCATTATAAAATGGCCTAGCAACTCAGTTGGATTTTTATTTGGTTCACCTAGGGCGCTACAGAGGGAGTATGGGGTCTAGCCACTTGTTATTACCATATTTCCATACCCCCACACACTTTGGTACAGTCAGATTTGTGCCCAGGGCAGCAGGCAAAGAGCTTCAGGCATTTTATTGATTTACGAGTGGTTTTCTAAGGATTAAAAATGGAATAAAATGGTCACTAAGGAAATCGATTTGGGTGATTGAGGCAAGGAATTGGCATGAGGTTTGTTCAGAGGTCATTTGTGATGTATCCCACACCTTTTGGCACAGCTTACAGCATTCAGTGGGATCCACACACTCTCTGGGTTATTATTTTGATGTATTATTCTACTATTGAGGGGGGCACAATTTGGTCACTTGGTCACTTTGAGATGTTATTGAGTCATATATTTTATCATTGTGTCATGGAGTGATGCTAGTGAAGGACATTAATACCTCCTAGCCCCACCATGTGCTTACTTCACTCATCCTAGTCATTTGTCATGTGGTGCTACCCCCCTTAGGGTCACTTAGTGAGTGGGCACCCCTCTCTTTAGTGAGTTGATCTATGTATTGTTGCTCCGGCTCGTCTTAGTCGTCGATTGTGTTATTTTCATCTTTTAATCTCCACCACTCATTCATAAAGTGGTTAGGGTTTTGGTCTCTCTCATTCCTATTTAAGGAAGAGAACCCCTCATTGTAAAGGCACCTTTGGGCTGTTGGATTTCCAGCATAATAAAGAATATCTTTTGCAAATTTCTTGGATGCTTTGATGAATGTTCTTGAAAGTGAATATACAATCTTTTCTCTGTGATATCATTGTGGATCTAGCTTTCTCCAAACGTTTTTCTACAGGAGGTCGTGTGGTAGAGGAGGACGATTTGAAGGGGCGCTATTGTTGGGAAACGCCATATCTCTCTCTAGAATTGATTTGTGTCTCAGGGAGTATCTTCATTGTATCCTTTTTGGTCATTTTGATGCTTCTTGTTTCATCTTTACTATCATATAGTTGCTTTCATGCTTGATCGATTCTTACTACAGATCGTTTTTAGCAGGGAAGGGCGCACTGGTCATCTTGGAGGGATAGCTGGATCTCACTCTTGATTGCTTCATTTTGGGAAGATTATCAACTAGCAAGGCATCCCCAAGCATATCCAGGTACGTTTAGAAGTATTTTTGTTATTTTGGGATCCAATCCAATCGTCACCATTAAATTTCATTATTCAAACCCTAACTTAAAATTTATAAAAATTCTCTAGCTCAAACAACTTCAAATCGTGGCAAACGATTTCTGGGTTTTCACTTTTATGCCAAGCTTGCAGTGGGTTTCCTAGGGCATCATGCTCTGTTGACTCCTTCTAGCCCAAATCCCTAGGCACTGATCTCTCTCTAATTCGCCCTCTCTGAGTTTGCCCCCTTTTTCAATTGTTTGATTGCCCAATCTTGCTTGTGAACTTTGATACTGTAAGATCTACAGTCAAGCAGTGTTAGGAAGCCATAAACTATCCAGATCTACTCTTTGGGACCATTTTCCCTGTAATTTAAGTACACGTTTCCCAAGGCAGTGGATTCTGATCATTTACCTTAACACTTATATCCTGAATTTGTTCCTAATTTTGAGCTATTGTAATTGAATTAATAAATCTTCATATATCATCTTCCCTAAGCCTCTACAATAACTCTATTCCTTAAATCTAGGGTTCTACACCCTTCACTTTACTCTTAATGTTTGATTAGCTTGATTTGGTGTTTGGGTTAGATCTCTCTTTCTAAGAGTAGATCAGGATCTCCCCCTTTGTTATATGTGGATTAGATAACAAGAAGTGAAGAGTGCCTCGATTTACATGACAACCATTTATCCTTGGGAATCGTGGCCCTCTTAGGTGCCACCGGTTAGTTGTCTTCCTCTACCATCTTGGGTAGGACCTTTAAAGTAAACAAACTACACTCTGTGTGATAACAAGCCCATTCGAATTCATATAGAGCAATTTGAATCCACTCCAAGAGTCTAACTCCAACTCACTATGGAGATTACCCAAACCACAAGAGGTTAACTCCAACCCAAAGAGGCCAACTAGAATTAATGAGAGGAGGTTACAAAACATGAGATTTCAAGGCTAAAAATAGCCAATGAGGGTGCACTTATGCAAGGAGGGGTTACAAAACCAAGTGTAACCTCCAAAAAAGAGTTACAAAACCACCAAAGGGGCACATTTAACAAGTGGAAACCATCCAAGCACTAAGGAAGGCCCACTAAATCATGAATTAGGCTCAATAATACCAACATAGGCTAAAGTAACAAAAATAGGAAACAAAGAGTATTGTTAGGGAGAGCCACAACTCCTAGTCCCCAACACCCTCACATGTGGAATCCATGGCCCCCCAACCACATTAGTTGTCTAGGTTGATCTAGTTAAATAATTTAAAATAATAATAAGAAGAAGAAGAAGAAGAAGAATGTCCATAGTCCATAGTCCAGGCACCTAGTGCCACATTACAACACAAATAATAATCACAACATATGTCAGGGGACTTAACACACGGGGTATTATATTTACCAGCACCAACTAGAAGGAGGCACCGACCCCTTGGTTTTACAGGCTCTAACCTGAAGGAAGAACCGACTCACTGTTCCTTGCCCCGTCCTACCGCCCTAATATGACTATAGAAGATTCTTCTTTGTTGTTTTAATGATTTGTGCACTCTTCAGATTTACTGCAATACATTCCTTTGTGCGCACCTGCTAATACTTTGTTCTTGCAACTACTGTCTTGTATCATCAGTTCACCACACACTTAACGTCACTACAACAATACTACACACTAGTTCTTGTATTTTATAACCTTCTGCAATATGCGCACTATTTCAACATTCGATTTTGGTTCTGCGCATCTGCATATTCAACTGATACTGCACATCCTTCATTGTTTTGTTGTTGTGTTCTTGCGCATCTGTATTAGATAGATCGCAACATTCTACGCATCATCTGTTGTGCTGCTCTTCTATCTTTGCACATCTGTCTTAGATAAATCACATAATCCTAAGCATCATCTGTTGTGTTGCTCTTCTATCTTTGCACATCTGTCTTAGATAAATCACATCATCTGTTGTGTTGCATTTCTGTCTTTGCGCATCTATCTTAGATAAATCACATCATTCTGTGCATCATCTACTGTGTTGCATTCTTGTCTTTGCGCATCTATCTTATCTTAGATAAATCACATCATTCTACACATCATCTGATGTGCTGCATTTCTATCTTTGCGCATCTGGCTCTCTGCTATATTATGTTGTTCTGGTTCAACGAACCATTGATACCTCAATAATTCAAAGCTTGCCAAATCATAATACTACCACTTTCGCATCTCCAAGCTTACTTTTCACTCTCCAACTTGGCTTCTTAGTTATACTTGACTTGTGCAGATCATATGTCCATAAGTTGGTCATAACGTTCCTTCTTGCTTTCTTCACGATCAAGCTAACTTACGCATCTGCCACTTGTCTTGATCTATGCAACTCCTCGTGGGTCTTGCGCACGTGGTCCTTAGCATAGTGGGACTTGCGCACTCGGGGACCACTGCTCGTGGGGTCTTGTGCCCTTGAAGTACCATTGGCTGGTGGGTTTTGCGCACTTGACTTATCCAACCACCTCTTGCTTTCGCGACTCTTGCGCGCTTCCGAGACTTGTCTACTTCTTCCACTTGGTGGATTTTGCACACTTCAAAGACTTGTATACATGTCCAACCACTTCTTGCTCCCGAGCCTCTTGCGCACTCCCGAGACTTGTCCAACCATCTCTTTAACATTACCATCTCAAGGATTATGGACTTGCGCATGTACCTTATGTACTTCTTCAAACTAGATTTCATATACTTCTTCAAACTGACACAAGGATACTAAGTCCTCTTTGACATCATTTGACATCAGTGACAACCAAAGTTCAACAAAGCGCGAGTTTTTTAATTAAAATGTACGGGCATGGTATGGGATGATGACAGCAATTTGTAAGAGTATTGGTTGGCAGCCAACTACAAGGTACAACGATTTGAAGAACACAACAACAAAACAGTGAAGAAGGCAGCAAGATAAAGCACGAAAGGGCAGCAAGTACAATTGGCAACTAGCGTACAAAGCAAATGTGCGATTGTACAAAATCAACCAAGGATTATACTGATTTTATTGTACTACAGATGAGAGAGCTCCTACAGAGTGCACGGCACAGCAGGTACGAAATTTATAATTGTGGCAGTGTATGGTAGTAGGGAGTTGTAATTGATGGTTATACAAAATAGCAAATTAATGGTTGTCCATAACAACAATTAAAGGGCAATGCAAAATTCACCTAGAGTTAGCTAGATCAATGGTTTTGATACCATTGTAGCAAAAGCGCTGCATAAACAGAAAATCTACAATAGAGATTGAATGTATATAGTATAATTGATAAATGAGTGAATGATGATTACAATGCTCTCATGACAGTATACATTTATAGGCATTGATTGGTCACGAGAGTGAACAGGTGTGTCTCTTGACTTTTCATTTAATATTAATCCTATTTATTAATTATTTATATTATTTATATATATTATTATGTTTATAACACACCTATCAAGGATATTGGCAGTTGTAAGACATGTTTCTGCCCAAAGATACATGGGTAGATCTAGAACATGGATCATAAATTTGGTTGTCTCTATGAAGGGCATGTTCTTCCTCTCTCCAACCCCATTCTACTAAGGGTTGTAGGGCACTGTTAACTCCTTATTAACTTCTCCCCAAAAAGTGTCTTAACTCCTTGGAGGTATATGATGTGAGCTAAATTAGTTCACATGCCAACTATCCGAAGAATAGGTCAAATAAGTAAAATCCATAATGGAGTAAATATAAATGAGTAAAATGTGAATAATTATTTACAAATATATACAATGCCCATATATATAATCGTTAAGAGGGCACATAGTGACTCTTCATAAGAGTTGCGAACTAATTTATTATTATTTTCTTTATTATTTATTCTTTATGTTATTTTATATATAATTATTATTATATATATTTTATATTCGTAACATTGCCTTCCTCTTCAAAAATGCTTTGTCCTCAAAGCATAATCTTTTTGAAAGACGTTGTCTCATGATCTTGTAAGTGTGATGCTTGATGAAACAATGCGATATAATTTTTGAATACTTGAACTGATGTGTTGCATTTTCTAGGGACTGATCCACCCCAAATCTACTTTCATTGGAATCGTTTGATGATCGACTGTTGGGATAGAACTTCTCATTCTAGGATTCCATAAAAGTTTTTTATTTTGTCTTTGCTCTTTTTCAATGTTGTAGTTGGTTTATCTGTAAGAAGAATATTGTTTATTCTCCTATTGACTTTGTCATTGGTTGTAATGATTCTTATGATTTGGATGACAATAAGGCATCGTAATCCTTTGTAATTGTTCTCCAGAACCATATTGTCTTGATGTTTGTTGTCAATATAAACATTCTTCTGATTTTGAGCGTCGTTTGACTCTGTATTTGTTCCCGTTTTTTGCGCTTGAATTTGAGTGTTTGATGACTTGTCTATTGAGTATGTCATCGTTTCCTTGTCAGCTAATGATCTCTTGCGACCTAATTCTTCTTGTAAAGATTTCTTATCATATTTTAGCTTTCTAATTTGTGCAAGTCCTGATTATGTCTCCTTAAACATAAGAGTTCTTCCTTATAGTTTGACTTGTCGACTTCATTTTGATTGTCTTGATTTTTGTGCTCTCTTTCTTTAAAGCTTTTTATTTGCTCTAACAATTCCTAATTAACCTTTTTTAAAGAAGAGCTTTCTTCATCCTTGTCTGACAATTCTTTTTGAAGATCTCGATTCTCCTCTTCTAACTTTTGATTGCGTTGTGCTTTATCCTTCGCCTTCTTGATTTGAAGAAGGCAAAGGATAAAGCACAAGGATAGTAACAGTTTGCTGAACAATGTTCCACAACTCTTGTTCCTCCAACAACAAAGCAATCATTTCCTTTCATGGACTGAAATTTCCAGGCCCCTCCAATCTATCCTCAAACCTCAAACCTGTAGCCATCTGACCTGCTCAACAGATAACAAGGTCCAACCATTTTCCGGTGAATAACCTATAACTCTCTTGCAAACACTTGTGTCAACTTGTTTGGTTTCCCCTCTCAGTATCAATGCTCTGATACCATGTAAATTTTTTTAGATTCAAGACATGGTTTTTTATCTCAATAAATTGATTGTCTCAGTTTAATACCCATTCATAAATGCATTTTCAAAACTAAAATTTATAATCAAAAACACATTGAATCTTTTACTTGCACAGCAGAAATAAGAAATCAAACTACTCAATGTCAAGATATTTTGGACAATGCCTCCGGAAAAAACCCAAAAGGGAAAACCAATAGAGAGAGAAATTTTTTTCAGGGTTTCTGAGAAAATTTCTGGAAATTACAGCAAGAGAAAATTAAAACAAGTGCACCTTGTTTTGCATGCCAAACTCAGAAATGTAACAACAGAACTGTACGGACACCTCAATTTCTGTGATGTACGGCCAACAATAAATGCACTATACAGCCTCCTTCAAAATCTATGCCAAACTGTTGTACGGCTGCATGCAATAAATGCTATACGGCTGCCTCGATTTTTGTGCAAAACAAACTATTGTATGGCTGCCTCAAAAAATGTGCATTGTACCAACAATAAATGTTGTATGGTCAACCTTGATTTCTGTGCAAAAGTGCTGCCTCGAAATCTGTGTCACATCTCCTCACATGTGTAGCTAGCCTACTACATTGAAAAACGTGCTATATGGATCAATGCAATAAATGATGTACAGATTTCTTGGGATGCATGCCTCTTCTCTCCTTGAGAAATTAGCCCCTTCTTGCTGCTCCTTCTCTTTCTTCACTTCTCTTTAGCTCTCACGCTCTTCTTTCCCTTCTCATTAAAAAATGAATAATGATTGTGTCTTTTTCCACTAGATCTCGTTTTTGTCTCTTCATTAAATGAAACTACCCTAACTTCCTAAATCTAATGGTCAAGATTAAATCTTAGACCAATAAGATCTATGGTTGTGATATAATTGCTCATTATCACAACTTAAGTCACTTTATTCATTTAATAAAGCAAAAAGTCACTTTAACTTATAAATATAAAGTTAATGTCTACAGACCACTTTATGTCCCCCCACAAGCTAAGACACTAAGCCTATGTAGAAGACCTTTCTAGCTATAAAGTCAACATGTATTATAAACAATTGATTTTGTTCTTGGACAATCATTGATTGTGCTTCAACTAAGACATCAGTTGTTTAATGTTGAAGGGAGGAGAAGACATTCTCGCCGAGTTGCTGATTTCGTGTTCCATATGTAAATTTTTCAAATCCCCAACCCGGTTTCAAGTTTTGTCAAACACGGAGTTTAATGCCCAAACCCCACTGCTGCAAATTAGTTTCTCATGCATACATAGCAAACTGACTTGAAACACGTGGAAATTTTACAACTTTAAAAAACTCAGAAAATTAAATCAGCCACACCATGAAAGTTAGACTCAAAAAATTTTGACCAATCTTGGTCCAGGATAAAACCCCAAAGGGAAAACCTTTAGAGAGAGAAATTTTATTTTTCAGAAACAAATTACAATTTTAAAAAAACAGCAGTACTAATCTCCCTTTTTCTCCTCAAAAAATGTGCCAAGAACTGCCTGACAGACTGTTGTATGAATACCTCGGTTTCTGTGCCTGTACAAACTCACACGTGCGGACTGTATAGACATCACTTTATCGATTTCTGTGCCTGATTTCTGCCTCGAAATCTTTGCCCTTTCTCCTCAATTTCTGTGCCTGATTTCTACCTCGAAATCTATGCCCTCTCTACTGTTGTATGGCCTGAGATTAATGTTGTACGAACTTGTAGAAAATTGTGCCCTCCTTGGAATTCGTGCTCTTGCTTAGCCTTGGAATTTGTGCTAGTATTTGTTCTCTTCTCTCTCTCTTCTTTCTTCTCTCTTGTTCTTCTCCCCTTCCTCTCCAAAATCTCTTTGGTGAATGTGAACAATTGATGCCTCAATCCCTGATTTCTTCTCTTTTATTCATGGTAACTACTTTAAATCTAATGGTCAAGATTAGATCTTGAGCCAAATACATCTAGGGCTCTCATTAAATGCTCATTAATAACTCATTAAATGAAATACATTAACTTTTCATTTAAATACATAATGAGACCTTTTTAAATATTCACCCCCTTTTATTTCTCATAAAGTTAATTAAAAAAATAGAACCATGAGCAAACTTTATAAAGTGACTTTATATCTCATAAAGTGCTTCTCACTTTAATAAAGTGACCAGGGATCACATTTAATGTTTTCTCACTCCTAGGCATCAAAAGAAGTTGAAAACACTTGCCTTGGTACAAATTTTAACACCATAGGATGATTCTTCTAAATGTAAGCAAAGACACTTCAGGATAGTAACACATCTGAAGGATCTTTGCATCCTATGTCTTGTAGCTCCCAAACAAAAAGACAGGGATAAACATGTCAAAATTAGAAACTGGAAGTCAAGCATAATATAGATATATAGGAAATTACAATTAGTACCTGCTACTTAACTACAATTGTAGTAATTCAGCAGCATGATAACGGAGCAGTATAAGGCCTAACTAAAACGCCCCCGACTTGCCGGAATCCGGCAGTGCGGGAATAGCTGAAATGGCAATTTCGACTGCTCAAATCGCAATTTCGTCGATCTGGGTAGTTTTAAAATAGGGCATTTAGTCTAGGTATGGCAATTGCAATTGCTGAAATTGCAGTATTATGGAAATAACAATTTCCAGCAAGAAATTTGACCGGTTTCCATCCAAATTTGGCCGGAAAAGCAGGGCATTTTAGTTAGGCCTTATCCTACGCGCATGATAACAAGTGGAATAATTCACTTGATATAACTGAAAACCCTAGTGAAAAATATTTCAGCATTTTAGCCACCATTAATTTCTCGAGGGAAGCTGCTCTAACCTTGATAAAATTAATTTTAAAGAAAAATTGTTGCCTTTTATTGCAAATGCCTCCACGAACCACGATTAACATTATCATTCAAGCATACTCAAAACATAGCTTTAATCATGAATTTTGCCCTATATTGCACACATAAACATCTCATAGGATCACCAACCCATCAGCTCAATCAATTTATGCCTCACATAGACAAGACCGCTGAGGATAATTATGGAAGTGTTACCTTTTATGCCAGTTCTTCCATTACTTGAACCATCACTACCCTGATAACATTTTGCCCCAAACTTTCCATTACTTCAAACATCTGGCCACTATAACTTGAACATGTAAATCTTAATGAGAAAGACATTGAGGAACTAATATTGCATGCCCCAAAAACATGTATAGGCTGGTTTGGAAGAATATCTTAAAACTATACTTGATTATATTAACCTGGATGATAATTGGCTCATACAAGTAAACAAAGTTTATCTACCATTCATATAAATGTGACCCAAGAATGAATCAAACTATTGACATCAATAAGAATTACCAACTTTCCAATCATAGAAAACCCCTTTCTTTGACCCAAAAACTAACATGATCTACCCCCCCCCACCCCCTTCATGATGTAACTCTTCTTTCCATCAGTAATATACAATGCATTTCTCAAAATACAAAGGTAGGTCTTTCATGAATAGAACTGTAAAAATGTGAGTGTGGATCAAATGACAAGAAAATTAGCATGTTAACTGTTAAGGCTATTGCCTTGCGAGGCCAGATTTTGGATACAGAGAAAAACTGCGAACACACTACTTCAGAAGGAAAGGAAGGATTTGAAGACAATTTAAATGTAGCTAAAATGTCAAAGAAGGCTCACACAAAATGAACAATGAGGTTCTGTTATTTCTACAGCATGAAGATAATTTTTGTAAGTTCTGATATTCTCCCTTGCTACTAACATTACTAGATCCCAAACCATTAGATAGATGAAGATTTACAACCAAAATTGAAAGAAGATTACAATAATCAATGTACAAACATCAAAAGATTCTGATGTATGAAGCCAATATTTTAGACGATTTACTGCAGCCAACAAAGAAGGGACAGAAAAATCCAGCCATGATACAAATCATCAACTATGAAAGAAATGTATTGTTATTAAGTTTTATCATAAGATAGATCCTTCCACATATTTAACTACAATAACAACCTTAATGCAAAAGAAAACAATAAATGACAAACTGCAGTAAAAATATTTACCTAAGTGATTTTACCCCTTCTAATATTCTTCATTTTTTTTCCAAGGAAAGCCATGTGGGATCCCCCCCTTATCCCCAAAATATCCAGATAGAGGGCAGCTCAACCGCTAGTCACAATAGTAGCTGGTAACCCAGAAAGACCCAGCTGGACTTGAACCTCAGCTGCACTAGAACTGGGGAACTCATGGCGAACTCCACCTTGAAACAGTCCATTCAAGCCAACTGAACTAGCACACTGGGCTACCCATTCACCATTCTTGTTTATGGATGGTCATGTATAAGTAAATACTTGAATTCAGGGGAAGACATCAATTATATGGAAATTGTTAATTTGTGTAGCATCAGACAGGTAGTTATGCATAGCCCAGGTGTCAAGCACGCAGGAGTCATCTAGAAGATCTCACTAGGAGATTGCTTGAGGAGCAAGAAACTTTTTGTATCTCTTTCCTAAGTCTAACTTAGGAAAAGCACATTATTAACTTGATGTTGGCTAATGACTAAAAAGTGAGTTAGGGCCCATGGTATTGGCCCAAGGTATTTTGGTCATTGAGATGTTATAAAAGGAAGTCTAGGTGAGAGGAGGTGAGACACAACAGTCACACAAAATAAGTGAGTGAGATCTCATTGAGTGGGTGGAGAAGGACTTCCATCCAAGTGTGAGGGCAGGGGTCGAGGAACGGCGCAGAGGGGCAGCCAAGGAAGTAGCAGCCAGGTGTGATAGGCCAGGCTATTTGCTGTTTTGTATATTCCTCAAGAGGGCCATTATCCCAGGATGGGAGCCGGTGATTTTTTTTCTAATAAAATCATTTGTTGTTGGTTTTTCCCCAGTTGGGGTTTTCCAAGGTAAATCTAAGTGTCAAATGTATGTGATGATTTCCTGATTTAATTTCCACTAAGTTGTTTTGTTGAGATCTAGCGTGTTTTCAGTAATAATTGCAATTAATTATTTGAGTTGTTTAACCGGGTCAGGATCTGTAAAATTCAACAGAAATAACCAGCAGTTCACTTCTGCTCGACTATAACAACATGACTGTAGGCAATATCATCTACCATAACCCAAAAGGTGTTTACATACCAGGTATTAAACCGCCACCTAACACCCTTGCCACTTCTGTACCAAAAGGTCCAGTCCTGCAATTCAACCAAATATAACTTAAATCATAAATGGCTAATGCTTAAAAAGCACCACCAAATAATATATCAAGTTAATGCTTATTAATCTTTACTGTACTGATAGTTAAATCAGAAAGGACAATTCTTAGCTTTCTGGCATTCTTTAAGGATATCTAAGAAAATCCAACTATAAAATTTACAATCTCAAAGCAGCAGATAGGCTATATGGCATTCAAAAAACTTAGCCAAAAAACAATTTGAAGCCATGCTTTATTCTAGTTAGCCAAGTTTGTCACTGTGAAAACCAAGAGAATATTACAAACCCATGTAAGGTAATGAATGCAGTTTAATAGAAGACAGTACACCATATCGAATTGCTAATTTTATTGTAATACATACTTGTCTAAGAGGGTGAACAGTCATAAACAGTAGATGTATGGTATTCAATATTGCATAAATAAAGTCTATTATACCAAATGCTAGTCAGCTGATCATCCTATCTTTTCCTTTAGCCTATTTAGTGACTTAGTGTCTGAAATCTTATTGACATTGTTATTAAAGCACATATCATCGAAAAGGGAGCATGCTTAAGATCTACATTTTCTTGTGAGACAGTCATGAAATTGTGTTAGGAGCTCATGATTAGGATATCTTGACTGGGATGTCATGAATCATAATTAGCTGGTGTTTGAAGCAGTAGTCTTGTTGAAGGTGTTGTGGAGAGCCTAAACTTAAGAGGGTCAATGACTCAATAGCACCAAATCAGGCGACAGAAATATGACTCACATCACTATGTTATGAGTGTACATGTCATCCATTAACCATATAACTCCTCACAAGAGTACAGAACATAGCAACACTCAAACAACTACAAAACTGCAGGCCCCCAGCAGTCTACCAGGGTTCTTGGTCTGCGACCAAGCAAGTTGGAGCCATGACAAAGTCCCTAGCATGTGGCTACGGCCCCTACCTGTCTCTAGGGCATTCTAGTATGGGACCAGACAGTTTCTTGGTCACGAGGACCAAGCATAACCTACAAGCAGAGACAGGGACATCTTGGTCTGGGACCAGGCAGATTCTTGGTCTGGGACCAAGCAGTTCTTGCAAGTACATTCCTAGTCATTTAACCAGGTGGATCTTGGTCAGTTAACCAAGATGATGATGTGCGATGCCCTCCTCTCCTAGGTCTTCGAGATTGTTGAGCTAGGTTGTTTCATCAAGGAACCGGACACCCCTTGATGAAGTCACTAGCACATGACCTCAGAAGCAATCAGTAGGACCACAGGATCACATCATCCAGTGTGGACCTTCCTTATATGGTGATGATAGAACTTTCAATTATTGTATGGAACTAGAACACTTGTACATTTGAGAGAAAGATAAATGAGTTGTATTCCCACCTTGCTATTACATCCTTGGTCTTGTAAAGGTTGTCTCCCCATCTTGTTGTTCTTGGTCTTGTGGGTAAAAGGGTTGTCCTACCCAATGTTACAAAAACCGGAACCGGTTTAGGCAAAACCGGCCGGTTAGACCGGTTTCAGCACCTTTCCGGTCCGGACCGGCCCTTCAAACGTTTTTGGCTGGTTTTGTCCTGAACCCGCCGGTTCAGTCACCGAACCGGTCAAAACCGGCCGGTTCAAGACAAAACCGGTTTTGTAGAGAAAACTGGCCGGTTCAGGAAACGATTTTTTTTTTAATTTTTTTTTAAAAAGACAAGTGGGTGGTGGCAATTGTCCAGGTGGCATATACATGTACTTCATCTTTATATGTATATATGAAAATTTCAACAGTCTGAAATTGTCTTACTGTAGATTTGATTTTCAGCAGTCTACAATTGTCTTTAAGATTTGGCAATTTTCAGCACTAGTTTACCATTCTAATGTGAGAGTTGAAATTGTTAAGAGATTTAACATCAATATAAAAGATAAGGGGGTATATTTATTGCTATAAATCCACATTAATTGCAGTGATTTCAGATCTGGTTTATGCTTAAAAAGATTGCCCTATAGGGCTGAAACTTGTTGACATATGTTTGCTATATTTTATCTTGGATTGCCTAGTGTATTGGAGTAGTGTAATGGAGTTGTTGATAGATGAAATATTGTTCATTGTTTCTATTGTTTATTTATATTTCATTTCTCCTTTAGGCTCTAAATTTAGAAGGTTAAAATCCAGGAAGCCTCCTTGCCAAGAGAAATTTCTAATTTGCATAAAAAGTCAAATTTCTACATGTTGAAGTGACAAGACAAATAGCGGAGTGATCAACGATGTTGAGATGGACAAAGTTAGGGCTTGTATGTGCTCACACAACACATAAGCAACTTTTTGCCCAATTACATCTATCTTGTACAAGTATATTTTGTATTTTTGTCTTGGTTAATCTTCGATTGTTGAAAAGCATTTTGGAGTGAAAGTTGGTGATGGCATCAAACAATTCACTTGTCCACTATGATTGTTGAGGAAGTTTGATGCAATTCTTACTGGTGGGAAACTTGAAACAAAATGAATATCCTAAAGGGATCTTAGCTTACACCATCTAAGATGCAAGACCAGTAGATGTTTGATTCAGACATGTATTGCACTCAGTGCTAACTGCTATTTCGGTTCTATGCACTCTTATTTGCTATATAAATGAGATACTTTTCATATTTTGTGTATAATGGTTTGAATGCACATGGATGCACATGAATATAATATATATATATATAATTTTTCAAAATTTGAATATTTTATGTATTTTTGGTGATCCAGTTTTTTTCCGATTTTGGTCCGGTTCCGGTTCACAGGGTCGACCGGTTCGACCACCAGTTCGGTTTTTGTAACATTGATCCTACCACCTTGTGGTTGCACCTTTGGTCTTGTGGTTTGAGGGATGTTTACCCATCCTTGATTTATGGTGGTTAGCCTTGTGCTGACCCTTACATGTTGGTCCTATGTGCTAGCACCCACCTTAAGCATGTCACCCTAACCCCTTTGTCTTGACCCTAGTACCCTCTCCTAAAATAGTCATAATATTAAATTATAATTTTATAATAGGTAACACTCATTATTTAAATGATGTCTTAACCTAACTTTTAGGAACCCTAAGTCAATGAAGAATTAAAAGGGGGATCCTTATAGAAGTTTTTAAGAGGTTATAAATACAAACCTAATTCTTCATTGTGAGTACATCTTGAAGAGACAATTCAAATCTAATTTTCTGTGTGTCTGATCTAGGGTTTTTACAGCAGCTTTGTGGATGATGTCTAGGGTTTCTACCCTCTCCTAGCTTGGGCACTCTCTTGTTTTGTGATCTACTACTCCTAGCCATCCCTCTTGAAGGTTGATCCTTCTTCCTCTCCCTCACACGTGTGAGCCGTGGACTGTTACTGACTGAGAAGTGAGGCAGCTGCCCATGTGGACTATTTTAGGGCTGCCATTTGTCATGTGGTGCTGCCATCTGTCATGTGGGGCTGCTATTTGTTGTGTAATGCTGCCAACCGCCTGTGAAGACTGTTTTGAGGGTTCCATCTTCCATCTTGGGTAGCCGCTACCTGCTTGGACTGTGCTTCTCTCTCCCACATGTGAGCCCTGGGCTGTTTTGACTATGAAAAGACTGCTACTTGCTGTTGGTACTTGGTACCTATCTAGGGCTGCTATCTGTTGTTGTTGATTGTCTTAGGGGCTTCCATTTACTACTGTGGACAGTTTTGGACTGTTTGTGTGGGCCGCTACCTAGATTGACTACCTTGTGGGAGAGTCGAGGCTTGTATAGCCTGTTGTTCATTGTTTTAAGGAGGCTGAGCCTGTTTTGAATAGGCCGCAGCTTGTTTAAGGCTCCCACAACCTACTAGAGACTGGTTATAGAATTGCCGCCACCTTCTGAGGACTGTTTAGGCCTGTTTAGGCTGATTTAAGGCTGTCGCTACCTCTAGTGAGAGGTTTGTCCACTGTCATGAGGGTTTACTGCCGCTTAGGTCTGCTATGAGGTGTACCTACACTGTCTTAAGGTTTTTGTTACTGTCACTTATTTTTGAGAACCTGCTGGGTCTGATCTTGGAGCTTCTACTGTAATTGTCTAAACCTATCCTACATCTCTCTCTATCTCTCTCTCTCAGGTATGTACATACCCTCAGGTAAGGGTCAGTTTTGTTCCAGTTGTTGACTTGCCTCTGAAAGGCAAAGTCTGTTCTGAAAGCTAAATTTCTGAGTATAAAGAAGGTCACAACTTGTTCTTTTCTATTACTGCTGTTATAATTTTGTCTAATTAGTCTTACTACTGCTGCTGCCCTGCTGGTTATATATCTGCAATTATTAAGTGTGTGCCTCAACTTTAACACAGTGATCTTTGGGAGTGTTAAAGTTGAAAGAGATGAAAATTATATTTATCAGATCTAAACTTGTTTGCTGTACCATTTTGTTTTCAGTACTAGTTTTGTAATTTATTTTTGCATTAAAGTACGAAGTTTTAAATTTCTGCTTAAAACCCTAACCTAAGCCAAAAATCAACAATAAGCAAGAAAATACAGTAGCCTATAAGAAAACCCAGTTCTCATCCATGCTCATACCAGAAAATGAATACAAGCTGAGGCCTCTGTCCAAAGATTAATCAAAACTTGCATGTAATGGTATCACGATTCACAGATTAACCTTGATGGTAGAGGTCTATTTAAGTTTTAAACATCGTTTCTTTCAGAGAAAAACATTTACGATTTTCATGTGTTCCCTATGGGGAGACTGCCAGATTTTTGTTACAGGTTTGAACATGTAAAAGATGGTGCAGGCATCCTTCATGAAAGACCATTGTGCTAGAAACCACCAATGTCTGGAGGCGACAAAGCTCAAAGCCTTTTTGCTACAGGTTTGAACATGTAAAAGATGGTGCAGGCATCCTTGATGAAAGACCATTGTGCTAGAAACCACCAATGTCTGGAGGCAACAAAGCTCAAAGCCTTTTGATGAAGATCACTCTGCAAACCCACTTGAGTGAATGGTATAAAAATACCACTTAAAATTAATTTACTAGGTTTTTGCTTATCCCCTGACCATTGTGCTGGAAACCACCAATGTATTGAGGCAACAAAGCTCAGGGCCATTCAATGAAGATCACTCTGCAAACCCACTTGAATGGCATAAAAATACCACTTAAATGAATGGCACAAAAATACCATTTACAATGAATTTACTGGTTTTTAGCTTATCCCCTGCTCACAAGTTATGAGATATATTCCTGGGCAGGCATGGCCCCTAGATCCTCAATCTATGGCCATGCACACTTCAAGAGGTTATGAGATCCCTCACAGATGCCCACATACTTTTATGCAACTTCATACTTTATTGTTCTTTATTTATCAAGGACGTTTGCAAAAGATTTTCAAATATGTCTAATCATCCAATGGCCCCTCCTTTATTACACGGAAGTCATACTTGTGGTTCTTTTTCCCTTGGCACCACTTGTGCAAGGTATATATAAGCATTATGCTCCTTTCCAGTGTAGCACTCCATTACTCATAAAATAGAATGGTAACACTATTACATTTTGTTTCAGGCACCAATTTAATCAAGTCCCCAACATGAACAGCAAGTATCTGCAAAAAACGATAGTGCAATCATGTATGGATTTGTCTTTTCGTGGATAGAGCCCATGAAAAGTTAGTGTCGTTGCCTCTGCTACCAACAAGCCTGCTGGCTTGGAAGGCTCACTGGTTCACAAGTATCTTATGTTTAATTCCATGTTATCTGATAGGATCTGCTAGGTGTGCCACTTACAAGAGCCGGAGACAGAGATGCACCTCATCTTTAGGTGCCCTTTATACTATGAGGTCAGAAGACGATATCACTACCTCTATTGGGACTCAAGGGGATCCTTCCTACCTTTTTCCAAAATCAAGACCAGCGATGCCTCAGCCTCTTCATCAGGGAAATTTTCAGCCATAGCTCCCAACTCCTACACACTCCACCCCACCTTGGGAGGACTAGAACGATAACCTCTAATTTTAGTGTCAATCCATCCAATAGGAGCAACAAACGACGAGCAAAGTCCTAAAGTACCTCCGACAGTAGAGTGGTGAGACCTCGAGTCTCCCCTCAAATTTCCCCTATGGGAGACCGATTGAGTCTATCGAGACTGGTTCGGAGTTGCCAAACTATACACTAGTCTACTCATTCTCAGAGCACCAGAGGAATCAAGCCCAGACGGATCTAGAGCAGGACGCTCCTCGCCCGACAAATTTCCTCCAAACTCAGCAGAGTAACCAACGATCTATACAGAGTTTCTTTCCTTCAACCTCAGATATTAGGAGTATCCCTCATGCCTACATCCCCCCAGGATCATACAGTCGAACATCCAGATGGCTCCAGAGAGCCCCGACAGCGACAACAAGCAGGCGCCCTGTTCGCCCCCCTCACCATTAACCATCACGCCTAGGAGATCCTAACGCCACTGGACCCATCTTCAACTCTCTCGCATTCTTCCCCTTTCTTGGTAGGCTTTTGAGTGGTTTGAGTTGTCCGGCCTCGAACAATCTCACTTTGTATTTTTCCTCCTGTACCTTTGCTACGGTTTTATACATGTTGACAAGGCTTTACTATCGATTGACTCTATCGAGACTGGTTCGGAGGTGCCGAACTATACACCAGTCTACTCATTCTCAAAGCACCAAAGGGATCAAGCCCAAACGAATCCAGAGCAGGATGCCCCTCGCTTGAGAATTTCCTCCCAGACCCAACAGGGTAGCCAGCAATCTCTACAGAGTTTCTTTCCTTCAACCTTGGATGTTAGGAGTATCCCTCACTCCTACATCCCCCCAATAATCCTACAGTTGGACATCCCAATGGCACCAGAGGGATCAAGCACAAACGACGGAAATGCCCATAGCAAAGAAAGGAGCGGGGGCAAAAGAGCAAGCAACACCAATAGCGAAGGCAGGGTCAGAACCTATTGATTCAGAACCATTTTTAGTACGAATAAGATCAAAAACGCCATCATTAAGGCAGACAATGCAATAGCTTCGATTAAAGCAAACCCCAAAATGGCGTAACCAAATAATTGTTTAGCCAATGATGGATTTCGCACCACGGAATGGATCAAGGAACTAAGAGCGTTTCCAATACCGACAGCAGCTCCCGCTAAAGCAATTGTAACTGCTCTACCACCTATGAATCCAGCGCAGGACACTCCTTGCCCGAGAGATTTCCTCCCATACTTAGTAGGCTAGCCAACGATCTCTACAAAGTTTCTTCCATTCAACCTCGAATGTTAGGAGTATCCCTTGCTCCTACATCCCCGCCAGGATCATACAGTCGGGCATCCTGATGGCTCCAGAGAGCCCCGACAACAACAACAAGCAGGCGCCCTATTCGCCACTCGCCATTGACCATCACGCCTAGGAGATGCTAATGCCACTGGATCCA
This sequence comes from Larix kaempferi, assembly GCA_027924585.1. Classification (NCBI taxonomy): domain Eukaryota; kingdom Viridiplantae; phylum Streptophyta; class Pinopsida; order Pinales; family Pinaceae; genus Larix; species Larix kaempferi. The sequence goes on along the minus strand of BSBM01000595.1, from coordinate 289,507 downwards.
TCTTCGACTCTCTTGCGTTCTTCCCCTTTCTTGGCAAGCTTTTGTGCAGTTTGAGTTGTCTACCCTTGGACAATCTCACTTTGTATTTTGCCTCCCGTACCTTTGCTACTATTTATACATGTTGACGAGGCTTTACTATTGATTGTATTTTTATTTTATATTATTTTGTCCTAGTTTCGGCACTTTCTAGAAGACGCATTTGCACTCCCACATTGTAATCATATTGGATGTATCATGTAATCCCATTGACCTACGTTTGTGGTCATTCTTTGGACATTAATAAAATTATATAATCTTATATTATACCCTCTTTTTCGTCATGATGAATTGATGGCATGTTATATAGCTCTGCTATCTTTGTTTTCCACAGAGATACATTCCCTGCATCCCTGGGATGACAGGGGGGACAAGTCAAGGACGTCCCCTCCCCAAGAGAGATCTCTGTCCCTTATCCAAAGGGGATGCCAAGATGTCCCTTGGACCCCACAAGGGACACTATTAAAACCCAAGCTCCCTCCTTAGAGTGATGCTAACCTGGATTTTGTTCTATAGTGCTCCCTATAATTGATTTACATCAAACAATTCTGGAAGATTTTTCCAAGCGAGCACCTCAAATGGGCTGTTTATATGCGATTCAAGAAGTTAAAAACCTCTGAAAGGTGACTGCCTCCCTCTAATACCAACTGCCACCTGAATCGTGCCTGCCAATCTTACTGGCTCTGCACCTGGGACTACAACTACTGCCTTTCGATTGTCCTGCGAATCTCTTCTCATCTGCTATAACTAACCCCAAGTGTTAAGGATCGGTCGTTTTTGGGCGTATTCTAACTGTATTGACTCAATTCTCCTGGGCTCAGGAAAAACTAAAAAATAAATAAAATCGACTAAGAAAATTACCAGGAGGAAGAACTTAAAAAATATTTCAAAACAGCTCGGTAGGTAACCAAGGTATAATTATGAAATTTCAAATTCATTTCCAAAAGCTGAAAGCACACAGGCTCCCACTCAAATATGAGAAATGGTCAACATTGTATAGTAATGTCTTCTACGACCCTTTGAGACCTACCTGGCCTGTATTCAAACAGATTGGTCGCATTAATGCGGCAACATCTTTTGTTTGGGGTTTTGGACACTAAAAGTACTTTGATTTGATCACGTCACCACAATTAGAAGAAAAAAATAGGCAATGTTCCCTGTGTGCTACATTCACCATAAACTTGTCAACGTAGGTGAAGAATTTTAGTGAAATTGGATTAAGAAGAGATTCATGGACATTTTTACGTGATAAGGGCAAGGAAATGTTACAACTCCGTGGGGTTTAACAAAAGACATGAAACTGCAACTAAATGGAAAATGTGATAATAATAAAAAATCAAGTGCAGCGAATAGAGAAAGCATACAGTGGAATGCGCCACTGTTCCTCATTATGCCCTTGAGCGACATCTGACAGACGCTGTGGTTCCAAATTATTATTCATAGTTCCATTCGCGACCCATGCTTTGTGGGCTGTATGTTGGTCTCTGAACTCGGTATCCGGCCTGAATCCACCAATTATCAACTCGGCCGCTCTAGTCCCTGCCCCTCCTCCCAACGGCGCCAACTCTTCAGTAAAGCGTTTCAGGGTATTAATTTGATTACAGGCCGGACAATAACCCCACCATTGGCCGAACGAATCTCCGCAGTCATTACACACCCAAAACGTCTTGCCCTTCCCCGACTTCTTCCTCGATGGCGAGTGGAAGCCATCGCCATTGCCATTGCCGCTTCCAGCACTGCTACTTCCACTAGTACTACTAATTCTCCTATTATTCATATCTGGCATTAGACGTCTGCCGTTTGTGTGAATCCATGCCCTGCGAAAATCAGTGCCCCGAATATTAACAGTATTGTGGCTGAATATTTGCAGGGCATGGGTGAGAGAGTAAATATCTCTGTTAGAAGCCTTTGAAGTGTGCAGGAATTTAAGGGTTCTGAATAAATGTGAGCCACCGAAGTTTCTTCTGTTATTTAAGAAGAGGAAGTGGCGAAATGTGTGCATTTTGGAATAATAACAATCCATCAAAACCTCATTGTTTTTGGATGGCCTGCGCGACAATGAGCGGGAGTGTGTTCGGCCACGCTCGAATACGAATGAATGACAGCAGTAGGTATTAAGCATTAACCATTCAATTTAATGAGTATATATAGGGAATACTGCCAAGCAGCTTGTTCCCTCTCTTTTTTGTTATTAATTACTTTAATTACCTGAAACAAGGAAATTTCTGTTTTAAATGTTACAAGAAGAAAAAAATCCTTCGATATAAGTAAAGTTTTTTTAAGTAATGTAAATATTTTTAACTTCTTACAGTCAAAAAAATGATAGCATATGCTTGCTTTTGACTGTAAAATGGAGCATGAAGAAAAAAATCCTTCGATATAAGTAAAGTTTTTTTAAGTAATGTAAATATTTTTAACTTCTTACAGTCAAAAAAATGATAGCATATGCTTGCTTTTGACTGTAAAATGGAGCATGAGATTGTATGAGTAATTGATATGAAGAAGATGATGGGTATGTGAGATTGTATGAGTATTGATATGAAGAAGATGATGGATTTGGTTTATAAATAAATTTGTTTTTTTTAATATGATGTATTTTTTCTTAATCATATAAATATTTTTGCACCGAGTGAAACGAAGTGTTTTACAGTTCACTATGGCGGAGATGTTGTAACATTACACGTTTGTCCTTTTATTATAAGTAAAAAGGTTTTTTTTAATTAAAACATAATTAAAAAAATTCATGTCGGCTCATAAAATAGAAAATTATGGAAAGTATTTTAAAAAATCCATGTTCGCTCATAAAATAAAATATTATGAAAAGTAATTAAAAAATAGATGTTCGTTTGTAAAATAAAAACTTAAAACTTAAACCCAGATCTATCAATCAAGAGAGATTAAATTTCTTGAGTTTAAATTTAAAAAAATAAATACACCTCAAGAAATTGAATCCCTCTCTGTGCTTGATAGATACGGGTTTAAGATGGATCTATGCTGGTTTATTTAAAATAGATATGGGTAATTATATATTTTGTAATATTTATATACATCATATTGTTTGAGACATTCAAAAAGTTTTACTTAGAAGTATAAAATAATATAGAAGTATCACATCCATCCAGACATAGCCAATAATATATCAGGCACATAGTCAAAACAACCTATAATATAACAGGCTCATATCAAACTCTGTCTCAAACAAAGCATATAAGCTCAGGCCTAATAGGAATTTTTCACATAAGTCTAGCAAATCATTGCACATGGACTAATATAACAGTAAAAAAATCAACCAATCAGATACCTGTTTCAACTGAGAACTAGGTAACAACTTCAACTATTAGTCTAAGATCAAAATTAAGTGGAGACAAAATTCAAAGATCAGTGATTGATTTGGATAGAATCCTCATATTCCATCCAATTCATAATACCTTCTTCTTCCACAAGAGCTTCCTTTAATAATAAATTTACTTCCTCATTCTGTTGTCTGAAAAATATGATTTATATCCATAGATCTGAAAGCTGATAGAAGAGTCTTTGTACGTGTACACCAATTGGACAGAACCATCACCTTGATGTCATATAGTCCTTTAGCCCAATCCACCACAGCCAAAGAGTCACCATAAATCTTAATTGAATCAATACCAAAGATTGTAGCAATATTACAAATACACCAGAGTGAGAGCAATTATGCCTTTGTATTTGTGTCTCTTCCGCAATTAAGCTACCTAAACTAATCCTACATGGATTGATATTTTTTGGTGCTAAACATCATAACCAAGAAAAAACTTTTAATACACATGTATGTAGATAGTGCCAAGACAATAGCACAACCCCGTCATATTTGGGCATTTACAACATCGAATATTCGTCATCCTTAAGAAAATTTTAGTCATCTTTCACTTTTCTAACAAATTATAATGCATATCTAAGACTTCCTGATAGTGTAAGGCAATTTATGGACCCCCCTGTAGTTGGATTCAAAACTACCTCAAATAAAGAGGAGTGTTATCAGTGACATATTGGATAATATTCCTAGAAGTTACATGCATTTTTACCATAAATTTTATTGTCTTACTTGGATTTTACAGGGTACAATTTGTGTGCTAGCAAATTGGCACCATGTTGCAATTGCAACCACCCTCCCCAGTATTTTATTTTGGAAAGACTAGGGCCCCACTTTAAATTTAACCTTTGATTGTCTCAAATCTTTGATCTCCTTTTAGAGTAAGTCATGTGCTGCTTGAAGTTGAAGGTTCCCAAGGAGGAAAAAGCACTTAGCCAATTTTTCAACTTTTCCTTAATCAAATTTTACTTTCTTGGAAGTTTTACGTTTCGGCGAGTTCCCCTAAGTTCGTTGAAACGTCACCAAAATTATCCTTTTTCGCTGAAACATCGGCTAACTTTCTGATTTTTTAACGAAGCTTCGGTTTAGTTTCATTGTTTGCACTAAAATGTCGGCGTGATTCACTATTTCCGCAAAAAAATGTTCGGCAATATTTAGAAAGTTACACCAAAGTGTCCAAAGAATTCCGATCTCCTTCAAAATTTCGCGCGGTTTTCTGAAAATCGTCGAAACCATTGGCGTTCACTTATCCTCTTGCTAGACTTGTAACTTCGTCACTAAAATGTTTGACAAACTTTCCTATTTTACGTCGAAACGGTCGTGCTAGATGTTCCTTTCCGCCGATACGTTTCCTTCACCAGTGTATCACTTGAAATCCCGAATGGATGTTGAAATTGTCGAAGTTTTGTTTTTCAGTGAACTTGTTGAGTTTTTTCCAAAACGTTTGGCAAAGTTGTCCATTTTGCACCAAAACATATCGGTAGAAACTTCGGTTCTATGCCGATACATCTCTCCAATACACAACATCGCTCAAAACTTTAATTTTACACTGAAGCGTGTCGGCAAGCATTAAGTTTCAAGGCTGATATAGCCGCAATAACTTAAAAACATTAATACCAAAGAAGATCATCACATAAGAAATAGATCACATCGTTGACACGTGTCAAAGTAACTTATTTTCTTCCACTGAAGTAACTCATTTGAAATCAATAAAGACAGTCGAAGTCGTTTGTAAGGTCTGTTCGGGGAAAGGCTTAGGTTTTCAAAAGACATTTTAAAAGCAAACACCATTATCCCTCTCCTTACCGTTATCACCCAACCTCGTTCATGCCTGCCACCTGGACAAGGTTCTTTGCTCGGTACAACTACGTTCACTAAAGATCAACCTAGTACACTTGTCATCTATCGTCCAAGTAGGTGCATTTTCTCCCTAATTGTGGGTTTAAACTGATTATTTTTCCACTTGGTGATTTGAGATTTGGATGAAAAAAAAAATGTAATTGGTCTTGTTGGTCCTAAACTTAACCATTTCTTTGGAATCCATTTTATTAGCTGGTTAGCATTTCTTTTGGGCACGAGGGGTTTGAGCTACCTCATTTGTATCAACTAAGTTGTACCCTAAGGCCTAATCTGCATCCTTGTTTCCAAATGAGCATTCCTTCGAAGTTCTCACCAGTTCCGTTAAACCCTACCATAAACCCTAATTTTTTAGGATAAGAGGTCCTAAGCGCTCTTCCAAAGCTGTGTTGGAGCCAACATTTGATGATGAAGCGGTCCAAGAGGCATCTTTGGAGATCCAATTCGACGACACCCAACATATCACAGGCATAGCCCCTAAATTCAAATGGGGTGAAATTTACCATTTAATCAGATATTAGAGTGTCCTGGAAGCTACAATCGAAGAGGAATTAATTTATTAGAACATTAAGAAGTTAGGCGTCCACAAGGCTGCAGCCCGGCCTTAGTTGTGCTCGTGTGTTGAAATCATAGGATGGATTCTTCCTCATATTGATGTCAAATCTCGTATCATTACAAGCGCCACGGGAAAAAGTTCTGCCTCGTTCCAACCCACACACATCGGAAAAGCTTATAGGCTTTTAGCCTAGAGAGTCTTTTTGATAGAAGATTGGCTCAAAAGTATGAAATTGGACTATGCAAAATGCGCAAAGAAAATGTTGCTACTAGGAAAATAGTTGTGTTAGAGAGAGAGTGGGGAATATGAAACCAAAATTTTGAAGACATCCTTTAAAATTGCCGCTAATCTCCTATGCAGTCTATATGGGAGGCCCAACTCGACCAATTACAAGCTCAGTTTGATACCTTTACTTTATCATATCGCAATGCATGACACCATTTTTAATTGGGCAAATATTATTTATGAGAACATGGTCCAAGCTATCAACAATGCTTAGCAAGGACTCAAAGTAAAGAAGGTTGAATTCCATGTCTTCTTACTTGATAGATTGTATCATGACTCTGCATCCCTTTTCCGACCTCGGATGTAGGTGGAATCCCAATGAGTCTCCTATTTATGTAGCATATCATATTTTATGGGCCCACAAGCATGTGAGCTACTATAAGCAAATTTGCGAGGAGTTCTTGGTTCCCTTATACAAACTGATTTATGAAAAGGAACCAGATTGCATGTATGAGGAGGCTCTTACAGTGGTCACTCAATTATGGGATTACTATTTAACCCCTGAAGGTACATACCTATGTATCTACGGAGGATCGAAAGGTCCACTTTTGCTACCCAAGTATGTTATTGATTGCATTATTTTGAAGGAAATCGTGAGACATGATTTTTTAAATGGCATCAACTATTTCTTGCACCAAAATAAGAGGGCTTCTTGGCCTCCACTTCCATTAATAATCAGTGCATACAGGTTCAATAAGTTCAAGGATTCCCAGGATCTAGTGAAGGATTTGGATTCATTTCATGTTGGTGAGAAAACATTTGTAAGGAACGATAGTCACCAACATGTGGCACTGCATTACGCGTCAGTTAAAATTCATTATGAATACGTTGTTCAATACTTAAGGGAAGAGGAAATATATAGGCGGGTCTCAATCTTGCAGAACTAGATAGGAGACTTAGCATAAGTAAAGGTGGTAAATATGTGAGCTCAAGTAAAATGCCTCAATCCAAGAAAACTTAGAAGAAGTAGATAGGAAGAAAGCAGTGGAAGAAGCCCTCTTGGCAGAAACGAACAAAATACTACAGGAAGAGGAGGAAGCAAAGCAGGCTGAAGAAGAGAGGAAAGTGAGAGAAGACGCAGATGAATTATAGAAAAGGATGGAGAAAGAACAATTGGATAGGCTTGCAGCTAAACAAGAAAATAAAAAAGTCGAATTACTGCAACAAAAACAAGAATTAGCTTGACAAGAGGAACTACAAAAGAAGAAAGAAGAAGAATAAGCCTTCAAGAAAGTTGTGGAAATTCAAGGTCCACGAGGAGGTGATGAAATGGGAAAGGAGGGCCAAGATATGGATATCGATACTCCGACGGATACCAACACAGATATGCCACTCACTTGAGGACATGTTCCTTTCGTTGAGTTAGGATTCACTCCATTCACACAATCGAAGCAACATGCCATTGCTAAATTGGAGACTGTAGTTTGTGATCCCAAAAGAAAGACTATCATGAAGAGGACGGAAAAGAGGCTTAAAATTGCCTCACATCCTGACGTGGTCACAATACAAGGAGTTCCAGTTGTTGAAGGTACCAACAAGGACCCGAAGTTTACAACATCCGTGGGAGTAGTTGCAGCCCAAGCCAATGAAGACAATATACACAAATTGATAGAAAATAGAAAGCAATAAGGCCAAGGTAGTTAAGCGCAAGGACAATCGGGTTCAAGTTAGGAATTAAGGAATTGAAACGAGACATCAGCGAGACACCCTCGAATTGTAAAAAGAAGAAGGCATGCACGTGGTGCAAAGTCTAGAAGCAGAAAGATATTCACTAATTGTTCAAGTCGTAATATTGGAAGGAGAGAAAACATATTTAAAGTCCCAATTACAAGAGATGCAGGCAAAGAAAATCAATGGGACCAACAAATAGAAGCACTCGCTATCGAGAAAGGAGCTTTGCAAGCACAGGTAGCAGAGCTCAACTAAGAAAAGGAGTTGTTAACAATCTCATTAAACATTGCGCAGGAACAGAAGCATGATTTAACCCCATTCTATGACTGTGCCTCCACTCTTCAGGAACAATTGTTCCATTCACAGGAGTTGCTCACAGAACAAACATTTGAAGTGCAAGGAATGGTGAGCAAGCTCAAATAGACGTCCAAGACAACTATTGCCACTCGACCAAAGTTAGGAGAAATTCATAACCGAATGAAGAAACTAACTGCTTGGATAAATCAACAAAAGAAACTCCTCCCCATTTGCCTAAAAGATCTATGGTAGAATTGAAATTGGATTTTGCAACTCTAGACAGTTGCCAAAAGGCAAAGATAAAATTGCAAAATGAAGTGGAAGCTTATGTTTCTAAGTGTGAAGAGATTCATCAGGACATAGCCAAAGCCTTTGAAAAATGTCATTTTCCTTCTCCTGGCCCATTTGAAAACTCTGTACCAAGAGAGCAGCGGTTGACTAGGCTGAGGACCATTAAAGATGAAGACAACTTCTATTTGAAGTCTAGAAAATATCACTCCATAGGATTTGCAAGAGCGTATTGGGCAAGCTACTTTGAAAACGCAATACTTAGCTAATGGACGTAGTTCAACAACTAAAGGGCTTAATGCAATGGTTAAAGATTTATCTTTTCATGAGGTGGCATTACAATTATTTGAGCCTCAACAGTTAAATATTATATATTATGAAAACATCCTTTGGGATGAGTTTATAAAAGCTCAAGAGGGTGCCCCACCCTCATGATGTAATAATTTTGTTTTATTTTTGTATGTTTGTCCACTTATTTTGTAATTGGAATATGACAAAAGTCTCGGAAGACAAGAGGTCATAGCTACAGGAAGGTCGAATTGTAAGGATAAATAGAAGAAATTAGGTGGAGGATGGGGCTTTTGCTTTTGGAAATATTTTGTTGAAACTCATATGTAAGAATTATTTCTAATAATGACCAAAGCAATTTTACGGGTGGAAGCTTTCATTAAAGATTGCGTTGAAATGTATGTCCGAATACATGGAACCGATTTCTTCATTTTTTCCATTACAATGCAGTAAGATTGTTCTTGTTTCTATTGGATTATTCTAATAGATTTTGAATTATTTTGGTGCATGTACATGAAAACATAGTTTTCTTTGTTTTCTACAAGCAATGAATGTAATGAATGTTAATACTTGAGTTATCTAATGTGTTAACTTTATTTTGTGACTATTAGATGTGTTTATTGTCAGTGGTTATCTCTTGTAAATGCATGATGTAGTTACCTTACTTTGGTCTTTCTTAACTTCGCTCCTTGCAAGGATAGTTTAGCTTAAGTAGAATATTATATTGAATTAGGGAACTTACTTGGGTGATCGATAGTGTTAGTGCCAGAAATTGACCCTATACTACAGAGGGGCAAGCTAACACAATCTCAATGAACTCAATATGAAAGTGAAACAAGTTTTTCTTAGTTCAAGGTTTGTTGGTTTGAAAGTTTCAATCTCAAGAGAATAAAAGAAAATCCAACTAAAACAAGTTACTGAATCATATAATTCATTGAAGAACTGAAATCATAAGTTTAAAAAGATAAATATAAACCATCACATTTACAACCATACAAACAAGTTTTCATCTACAACACATTAGCATTCACTGGATTAAAACATTAAAACAGAAAATGAATTCATATGTTGAATGACCAAACTGATCAGAGACAAAAACTTCATCAAACTAGATAAAATGGCTTATATCACACACACACACACATATATATATCTCAGTCTTCAGGACTTACATGAGTGTTGTTCAGGATTTACATGAGCGTTGTTCAGGATTTCTACCTTATAGTGAGGAGATGGACACTACCAACTGGGCGGGGTTGACAGGTAAACACATTATTTGCATTGCATTTAGTTACTACAAAAGAAAGAGATCGAGATTGCAAGAAATACCTCTTATCGATGGCTGGTCCTAGCTTCCGCTTGGTCTTTCGCTTGATCTCTCGCTTGATCTTCTGCTTGAAGAACCTGCAACACAAAAGATACCTTCCTCGGCATATCTTGGATATAATAAATATGACGAAAGCATAAATGACTTGATCATCAAATATAAAAAAAAGATATTAATCCAAATGAATATACAATTTAGTAGACATTCGATTTGGGACAGGAAGGGTGTTTCAACCTTTTTATTGTCAAAGAAACATGAATCAATACAAGTATGCCTGACGTGTCGAGATGCTTCTGCAACTGGATCCTAGGCTCCTGCTCTTCACTCTGACTTGGGAATTCCTCCAGCGTAATAGTACTCCAAGTATTCTCTCAAAGTTTTTCCACTTGTGTGTGTCTATTGTGAGTTAACCTCCTCTCATGGATCCTCCTTGTATTTATGGGACAAGGTAGGCAGTTTAGATCGAGAGGTGGTTGGATTGGGAGGTTGGGGGAGTTGCAGAACCAACTTCAACTAATCCCGATTTGTCAAATTAATATATTTTTGATTTCATCTTAAGATGTAAGCGGGTTTCATACAACAAGAGTAGCATACATGAAGCAACTTTCATGCTTTACAACATGTGTTTACAACTTTTTGAGAGGTGTACGCTGGTTTCCCTTGAGAAGAGTAGGGTATTTTTCCAATGTGTACGCTGATCTTGTATGCAGAGAGGGGCGTACATGTGTCAAAATCAGGAAAAAATGCTAAAATCACAGCTGAAGAGTGTAGTTCTGGCAGCAAGTCATCCAAGGCAATCTAGCTCTTCAATCCTTTGTGTCCTTTTGTGTGATCTACAAGGCAAGGTGATCATGGACGGAGAAGTGCAGATTTGACCTATAACAATGAGTGTCTTGCAAGATTCAATATTATCACTATATATAGCTTCTTGAAAACTAAAAAAATCAAACCCTCATACCTCCTCCTTTACTCCTTTTATCCATTTACAAAAAGAGTAGTTTGTAACTACTTTTAGGTTTTAGTCTCAAAAAGCAGTTGCATAAAATAGTTAGAATAACTTCGAGTCTTTAACTAAGTCTTTAACTAAAAACTTAACTAACATATTTGATACAAAATGAGAATGCATTTAAAAAAACTAGGCACTAAGTAGCCTTTCTGGTAGCCTCTACTAACATAGCAATTCCTTCCAGCACATGAGTCCTTTTGTTCTGTTGAGGCTGCTCAGCTTCCAAATCTTTGATTTTGTCTAACAGAAACTTGTTCTTCTCATTCAAACTCTGCATCTGCCTGGTTAAGTCATCAGCTTGAGCCTCTATTTCCCTTTTCCTCTTCAAAGCTTTTCTGGCAACAACAACCAGTTCTTGATAACGAGCATTAAATTCTCCTAAATCCTCCCTTAAACGCTTATTAGTCTTTGTAATCCTGTCATTTGACTCATTAAGGAATAATATTTCTGCTTGATGTTGTTCTTGAACCTTTCTGAGACTTTCAACCTCTGAGCATATGTTTATCTCTCCTGGAAAAGTAGTGTCTTGAGATGTGGAAGGTGGAATATCAAGTTTTCTGAAGATTAAATCTTCTTCATATTTATCCTTTGCAATTCTTTCTGCAATTTCAAATTCCTCTTGTTCCATCTTGAGAATAGTTTCTTCTTCTTCAACTTTGTTAACTTCTTCATATGCTTCTTCTACCATTGTACAATCCTGATGTACACTCATTTGATTCTGCTGAGAATTTAATTTATCTTCCTCCTCTTCATCGCTTGAAGAACTTTGAATAAAAGTTATCCCTTCTGTCTTCTGATTAGAACTTGAACCTTTTTCCATATTATTCTTCGTAGCTGATCTTGTTCTAAACTTCCAACTTGATTATGCTAACTGCATGAGGAGGTTTGCATCTGCTTCTAAATCCATAACCTGCAAACTTTCTTTCTTTGTATCTTCCGCAGAAGTCTGTGAAACTAGGTTCTCAACTATACTCTGTTTTGGTGTGATTAGACTTTGAACTTGTTCAACAGTAAGACTAATTGTCTTTTCTATTTCCTGAACTTCTTGACAGTGTTCTTGCTCTTCTTGGCAACGTTCTTGTTTTTCTTCAACTACATTAACCTGTTCCTCCTGGACTTTTAGATTTTTGCTGTAACATAAGTTTTTCAGAAACTTCTTCTATCAGAACTCCCTTCTTACCCTTTTTACCTTTCTTTTTAGACCTATTCTTATTTATACGCTCATCCTGTTCAGCCATAAATCCAAACCAAAATATAAAATGCTCCCAGGTCTTCTTTTCCTTTATAATACTATTTGAATGATCAACTTTATAAGTCCATGATGAAATATGGATCGCCTTGTATGTTCAGGATGCGCTTTCACCTTATTTGACATTTTTTGGATGCTCTTGTATAAGAAGTAAGGCAAATTTACTTTGCAGTGCAATTTAAGATGCATTAAAAACCTGACGTGGTATTTAAAAACCATTGAAAACCTACCCTCACATGTAATGTAGGCTTGTATAACGCCGAGCACCTCCCTCCATTCTGGTTGAAAACTTGTTATATGAACTCCATTTCTCCAATTTAGAGTTTCATTACCTAGTAGCAAGAAAGGATTTGGGTCAAACTTGAAAGGAACTTTTTTGAACCACAATTCCCCGTCCATGGCGATGCCAGTAGCTTCAGAAATTAAGGCTTTCGTGAGCTGAAATATTAAGGTTTTGAACTTAATAACATCATCAATCAGATTCTTTGCAAAGTAAACCGAAACTTCTTCATTAAACCTAGTAATTTTCTCAAAGAAATTGAACCATCCGGCTGCTTTAAACAAGTCTGCACATTTTGGGAATTGCGCAGCCCACTTCGTATCCATCGGTTCTACCCTGTTAATCTTGCCACTTCTTCCCATCTTATAACTGCAAGTTTCCTAATTAAGCTTCTGAGAAAAGCAGAGGTGACAAATGTTCAAAGATGTAGAACTAACCAGGTTCAGCTACAAATGTCTTCAGCATTGCATTTCACGATCCCCAAATTTGACTCGTGGCACTTCAAACCCTGATCTCTTACAATGATGAAACATAATAGAGCTTATAACTATTACCATCATAGATCCAAATCCTAGGCTCTATCAAGCGCCGAGAGGGATCAAATCTCTCGAGGTGCAAACCTCTCATTGAATAGCTCCTTGACTGCAATACCCAAGCCACCTAATCCTAAGCTGTAAAGTCTCTAGTTTAAGTCTCATATTTACTTTTTACTTTGTATTATTCTTTTTTTACTTTGTATTATTTTGTTACTCGACAAACACTCTAAAATCTCATATTTACTTTTTACTTTGTATTAAAAGTAAAATGTAAAGTCTCTAGTTTAAGTCTCATATTTACTTTTTACTTTGTATTGTTCTTTTTTGTTTATGACCGACATAATATTTATCACCTAATCCTAAGCTGTAAAGTCTCTATTTTAAGTCTCATGTTTACTTTTTACTTTGTATTATTCTTTTTTGTTTATGGCCGACATAATATTTATTACTTTTTACTTTGTATTAATTTTTTTGTTTACTTTGTATTATTTTGTTACTCGACAAACACACACATGTTACAAGATCTCCCTCATATTGGGCTGTAGAGCGCCTCTTGGCACAATGATTCTTCAACATGTATTTTAGCATCTTAATTCATCATAACTCAGCATCTCAAGTCATCATAACTCATAACGAGTCACCATTCAGCATAAATAACCACGATTTTTCATCATATCGGATTCCTGTAGCGCATTAGGGTTTGTTTTGAACTTTGCGCTGCAAGAATCTTTTCACATAGCCAATTTAACAAATACACTTTGGACAAAGATTAGATATTGGTTAGAAGCTTTATAATAAGACTAAAATAGATATAATTGAGGACTTTGAGATAAATAACATGTTGCATGAGCCATTTAAAGGTTTTTGAACTAAAGAAATTAAAAGCAATCATAAATAAATAAAAATTGAAATCAAAATAATCAAAATCATAGATAAATAAAAAGAAAATGAAGTTCAAACAATCCTAAAAGAAACAAATAAAAATGAGAACAATTTCAGCCTTAACATCTGGCTCCTGCTACGAGATGAAGACCTCCTTGTGAGGATTCAAGAACTTGTAGACCAGTGCCTTTCTGCCACCTGAAACTGCTGCTTTATTTCTGCAAACTTCCATTGGGTATGGAATCTTATTTCACATCGGTATGTACAATGAGTGTGACATTATTTACCTCCAAGAACTATACAAATGTTTGAGGAAGCGTCCATTAACTGGGGTAGACAATTCCTCACCTTCCAAATTTTGTAATATAAAAGTGTTATTTTAAAAAATCTTTGAAATCATGAAGGGCCTAACCATAGATTGTCAAACTTACGATGCTGACCCTTCTGGTCTCTCCTCACATCCCATCTGAGCACCATATCACCAAGAGAAAAAGGTATTTTCCTTTACCTTTTTATCAAACCCTGCTTTAATCTTCCTTATGTATGCATTAGCTCTTTCTGCTATAGCCTCACATTCTTGCTACAATTCAATTAATGAGAAAATCCTTCTTTGAAGATCATTAGGTTCTTCTTGACTATCTTGGAAAAACTTCATTACTGGAATGCCTAACTGAATAGGAAAAACTGCATCAGTACCATACACCAATTGGAAAGGAGACAGACCTATTGCTTTCTTGGTAGTTATCCTATCTGCCCACAATGCATACTTAAGCATTGAATCCCATGACCTATTATTTTGATTTAACAGCTTTCTAATACTTTGAATGATATTTTTGTTTGAGGACTCTGCTAATCCATTACCCTGGGGGTAATAGGGTGTGGAATGTCTCAAATCAATTCCATTATGCTCACAAAAACTTACCATGGCTTTTGACTTGAAAACCGTTGCATTATCAGTCAACAACTTGTGTGGACAACCAAATCTACTTAAGATATTTTATAAAATTCATGATAACTCCTTCAGTTGCTTTACGTGTTGGAATTGCCTCCACCCATTTAGTGAAAAAAATATGTAGCTGTAAGTATCCACCTGTGTTGTCCACTAGATGCAGTGTTTATCTCACGTATAAAATCTAACCCCCATTGTTGGAAAGGGGTATCCACTGCAATAGGCTTTAATGGCAGGGAAATGAGTTTCTGCCTCCCAACAAACTTTTGACATTGAACACATTCTCGTACCTGTTGATACACATCTGAAAACAAATAGGGCCAGTAATACCCAGACCTAAGAATTTTATATGCAGTAGACTTCCAATACTTGTGACCCCCACAAGCACCCTCATGCATTTCTGAAATAACCTCTTTCACTTGTGATTTTTCTAAACACCCGCGTAAAAGTCCACCTGGACCCTTCTAGAACAACTGTTGATTCACCAAGCAATATTTTGTGGCCTTTAACTTCAATGATCTAGATGCCTTCTTGTCAAAATGATCTGGACATTTCAAATGCAATAAAAAATAAACAATATCAACATACCATTATGATTCTGCATACTTATCTGTGATCTACTCTTCATTTTCCTTCATCTGCAATTCTTCCTGAGTTGGCTGATTTGCTACCAAATGAATATCCAAAGCCTCACAATTTTAATCGGCTAACAATTTTGCTAAACCCTGCCCCTTCACTAACTTTGTAGGCCTGATTTCAACCTCGTATTCCATAATTTTTGCAATCCACCTACCTCTTTTACCTTCACTTTCCGGCTGGGTTAAAATTTCTTTAATAGCAGCATTAGGTACACAGGCAATTATCTTTGAAAAAACTTTAAGGCTTTAACAAGTGCATATGCCTGCTTCTCAAGTGTACTATACTTCAATTCTGAGTCTCTGAGAGTCTTACTAAAGAAGGCTATTGGTTGCTCTAAACCATCTGCATTCTTCTGTAGTAGAACAACAGCTATAGTGTCTTGGCATGCAAAAGAAAAAGTAAGAAAATCTTTCGAGAAATCTGGACTTACCAAAACTGGGGCTTCTGTTAAAGCTTGTTTAACTATTAAAGCTTGTTTAATCTTCTCAAACGAAGCTTTAGCTTCTATTGTCCATTTCACCTCATGATCCTTCCTCAACATAGATGCGATGTGTTTGATTATCTCAGCCAAATTCGGGATGAACCACCTCAGAAAATTGATTTTCCCAATGAATGATTGAACATCTTTTTTACTTCTTGTGATAGTAATCTTCAAAATTGCTTTGACTCTCTCAGGGTCTATTCTAATTCCATCAGCTGAAACAAGATGTCCTAAAAAATTTCCCTCCTGTACAGCAAAATGTGACTTCTTGGGGTTCAATGACAGCCCAAATTTCCAACACTTCATAAATGTTTGCTCAAGATGCTTCAAGTGCTCATCATCAAACTGAGAGAAGACAGTAATATCATCCAAGTAAATCACAACAAATTTTTCCTTTTCTCCTACAAAGGCTATATCCATAGCTCTTTGAAATGTTGCACCCGCATTCATCAAACCGAATGGCATCTTATCATACATGAATGTGCCCCATGGGGTAGTGAAAGTTGTTTTCTCCCTGTCATCCGGGTGTACAACTATTTGATTGTACCCTGAGAATCCATCAACCATGGAGATTCTCTGAGCTCCCACTACTTTTTGCAAAATTTGCTCAATTTTTGGCAATGGATAATTGTCCTTCAATGAAGCTCTGTTAAGATTTCAGAAATCCACACATAATCTAATGTCCCCGTTCTTCTTTCGAACTGGAACCAAATTTGCAACCCATGATGAATATCTGAGTGGAACAATTATCTTTGCATCTAATAACTTATTGACTTCCTTCTCTATGACTGGCAGCAGAGCTGGGTTAATTCTTCTCAATTTTTGTCTAAAGGGTTTCACATTTGGTTTTAAAGGCACCTTATGCTGAATAATACTAGTGTCATAAGTTCTTAAATCTTCATAGCACCAAGCAAAAATATCAACAAACCTCTTCAACAATGCAATGTACCTGTTTCTTTGCTCAACTAAAAGAGACTTAGAAATTTTCACCACTCTTGGCTTCTCCGTTGTACCAATATTATAGCTTATGATATTCTCTTCTGAAGATTGCATTGAAGGATTCAGTAGAGTGTCATCTTTGGAAAAAATTCTTTCAAGGGGAACTAGTCCCTTAGGAATAAAATTTCCCTTCAATTCAATAATTCTGTGATCAACAATTTTATTTTCTGCGTATGCAGCATTGTCATCTATCTCCTCATCTTGATCGATTAGAGAATTAGAAAATTCTCCAGCTAATTCCAAGAATTTTTTAATCTCCACGTCATCCTCAAAAACTCTCCATTGTTTTATATTGTCTGGCACTGAGGGTCTATATTTAACTTCAATTGGATATTTCAGCAGAGTATGCTTTGGAATATTGAAATGTGTGGCTGCCAATGCTAATGAATCAACTGTATGATTCTGATCTCTGGGAATAAAAGAAATATTAAATGCTATGAAAAAGTTATCAATCATATCCCAAACTTCATTTCTATAAACCTTCAACAAATCCTGCTTTACCTGATATTTGCCCTTTACCTGTTGGACAACTAATTCAGAGTCGCCATAAATAGAAAGTTGTTGAATTCCCAAATCCTTCGCAGCCCTTAAACCAAGTATCAATGCCTCATATTTTGCTGTATTGGTGGTAGTGACAAATTCCAATTTATACATCAAACTAATTACCTCTGCACTAGGAGAAATCAAAACAATGCCAGCTCCTGCTACTTTTTTACATGAAGAGCCATCAAAATACATCTGCCACAACTCATCTTTTTGTTCAATAGTAGGTTTGACTGCTGCTACTTTTTCTACCTGCAATACCCCAGTTGTACTTTCATAACTAAAATGAAGCATACAAGAACCCAATTCTTCGTCTACTGAATAAAGGGGGTGATTGGTTGGATTCTTATCATCCGTGACTATGAAAGCATATTGTAATTCTCTGTATAATCTTCTGTTCTCTCCACCAAACACTAGAATGGTTGCATATGCCAAATCCATTTGTAATGTATCACCTACTTTCTTTGCCCAAGACCTTGAGAGCAGCATGCCAAACTTAGGGGATATGTTAGCAACTACTACATCCATTATAACACTCTTCTTGGTAATTGAGAAAGATTAACCCCAAGATCCTTTATCACTCCTATACATTTCAGAACTCTAGAATCAAATGCAAATAAATCATGGTAAGGCTTCGCGATACTTACACCAAGGGCTTCCATAACTGCTTTAGGCATCAAGTTATCTGAGGCTCCAAAATCTAGAAGGCAGTTGTTGTTGATGTATATGTAACTTCGAAATGTATTTCATACATGTATATTGCACTCCTATAGAGATGGTATTATTCCTTTATACGAAAGTGTTTGTATTCCTATAGAGATGTTATTATTCCTCTATACGGAAGTGTCGTCATTTATATTGTAAGTGTCGTAACTTATACTTGATGGGTTATTAGACCACCTTGTTGGGGTCAGCCCTGTATAAGTCATGTGGGTCAAAGAGTTATTAGACCACCCTATTGGGGGTCGACCATGTGGGTCAAAGGGTTATTATACCACCCTATTGGGTGTCGGCCCAGTCAGCATTGTGTTATGTGGTTAAGTTGAGGACCTAGTAAAGGTTATTAGGCAAGTCAAGTCAAGTATAAATAGAGTGCGGGAGGCACTCTATTTCATCATTCTATTCTCACACACACTCTTTGGAGAGTGGCGCACTTGTGGAGGAGGAGAAGTTGTTGCTAGGAGATGTCTATCTCTTATGCCTAGGTTGTATTATTGCTCTATCTATCTCTGAGGAAGTTATTGGGGTTTTTCACCTTTATGGTTTTCCCCAAGTAAACTCTGTGTCTCTTGTGTGCTTGCATTATTGTGTCCATGATTGATATGCTATAGATATGCTGTACATGTTGTTCTCTCAGTTAAGATCCTAGATCAGACTGAAGTAAATTCTGAAAAATTAACATGGTATCAGAGCTATCCTGAAAGAAGGCATGGTATGGCATGTATGACACTTGTTGCACTTGCGATGCTAGGGCTTGATATAGCGAAAACCAGTCATCGTAGCACTTTCGCTATAAATCCATTTTGGCGACGTTTTCGGATCTGAAACTTTTATAGGTCAAATATCAGATCCCCATGTACCTTGTGTCCAAAGGACAACTTCTAATTCATTGTACTTTGTGTTTTGTGATTTGTACAATCTAGGGTTTTTAACTCTTCCAGATCTGAGTCATAAACAGGTGACCTAGGAAAAAAGGTCATAACTTGGGCTAGGAAGCTCCAAATGAAATTTCGTAAAAAGTGACAGGTAGGGCATGGACTGTACTTTCACAAGCCGAAGGTTCATAGGCCGAAAGTGAACCAGTGACACGTGGCACTCCGTATAAATTCGCTCTCCTGTTTTATCCCATAAACAGGTCACGTTGCGACACTTGGCATAACTCTCTCTCAGAGAATCCAATTGAGGTCAGACCTATGGGGTTGAAAAGATAACAGGTCGAGCTACCAAAGGTAGAAGTTTCAGACCCTGTGGATTCGTAATTTTGGAGTTACACCATAAACAATCAGGTGCATATTTCTGTCAAAACAGAATTAGATTTTGAGCACCTTCATTCATGGCTCCGGGAATTAGGGCTTCGGAGAAAGTTGGTATTTTTGTAATCAGAGATCATGGATGAATGCTACTCATCAAAATCAAAATTTAGAGACCAAGATCAAATTTTTTGGTTGGGTAGAAGGCCGGGCTTGATCAAACCCTGCTTCGGGACTTTGGTCCGAAAAATGGAAAATTAGGGCTTCTGCAAAAGTTGGAATTTTTGAAGTCTGTGATCATGGCTGGAAGCTCCTCAGAAAAATTGAAGTTTAGATATTTGGATCGAACCTTTTGGTTGGGCAGAAGGGTGGGCTTTATCAAACACTAGTTCGAGATCTGTCTAGAAGATCCGAAAGTTTTCAAAGGCAATTTTGAGGGGTGAAACTTTGCAGTTTTCAAATTCTGAGTATACTAGCTTGATCAACTCATCAAGGCGCATCTTTCTATCCTTTCAGAAGTTTGAAATTCAAAGTTTGAATTTTTAGGGTTTCCCTAACAAACCCTAATCCAGTTCGAGATTCAGTTTCTACAAATACAAGTGGATTGGGTTAACCCTAGAAGAGAATGGATTGATCACCTGCATAAGTGAAGAAGTTCATGTTTCAGAGGGAGATGAGGCTGAGGCCTTACATAAGAAGATTACAAGCAATCTCGACAGGTATGACTCATACATGTATGTTTCGAATTCTATTCATAATTAAGTTTATGATATGTTTGTCTTCATATTATTACGGTTAGTACAATCTTGGTTAATTTTATACTTGTCGTATCACCTTAATAAAATTATGAATGCATGATAGAAGATATTCATTGATTAGGGTTTTTGACACTTATGATTGTACTAATGCATTGTGATGTTGTATGAGGTTGATGTTGTCCACTAACATGAAAGGTACATCAAGAAAGACAAATCATGTTCTAGTTCAAGAACATATGACCATGGTGACATGAAGACAAAGGTTCATCCATTGCCATGGATCACATAGAAGATCTACTTAAGAGGTATGTATAACTTAGTTCTATAATGGTTAACCTATGAGATATGCAGGTAACTAGCACAAGTCATTGAAGAAAACACGAAGACATTATGCGAGTATGTTAGACATAACTAGCTAGCATGCTAATCCAAGTATGTTTTTCCTATATCAAGTTAGAATCCTACCTTGTGATAGGATCTCTTATATAAGTATACATGGCATGATTGATAATGATTACTCATGAAGTCATAGGTTTGAATAATCATGGGTGTATGCATATTATGTTTCTTACTTTGATTTATGATATGACTAACCATAAGAGTCCTATATAAACCTTGAATACTAATGCTTATTATTTCTGTTTGAAATGATCATGACTATACATGCTTAAGATTATTGTGTTTTGATAGTATTGAGAATATACTAATGAATGTATGATTATGTATGAGATCTTGAGGATAACACAATAATGATACTAATAAGCATGCATAGGGATCGAGGATGAATATAAGTTCAAGGACAGGTAATCCAGGAAGCAAAGATCAAGAGAGAGTCAACCCAACAAACAAACAAAGATAAGTATTTGAATTATCATTTCTTGCATATTTGATTGTTTAAATAATATTGTTCAATGATGTATATACTGATGTCCCTAGAATTAGGTTGTGTATTATGCATTTTAGAATAGTTGCATTGATGAACAGTATACTACTAATATACATAGGAAAGTGGCTTATGGCACTATACAACATTCCATTGCTACTTATCTTGAATGAAACCTCTTTCTTGACATGTTGGGAGTTGTGCACACTCTTAACAATGTTCTGGTAGAGATTGGAAGGCAACTAGAAAGTCACGGGATATGGATAAATGTTGTATTCAAGCATTGGCTAAATTAATTGCATGACTGTATGACATATTTCTTTATGAGTAAGAACTTGTTCTGAAAACTATGAGATGTTTCTAATCATGCAATTTAACTTATTTTGTAAGAAAGATCAGATACCATCACCTACAAAAGAAGGACTACAACATTTGTTCCAACAACAAAGATATCTATTGAAGATATTGAATATATTGAAGTTCCCAGGATCTGGGATGAAGTAATGGAAGAATGCAATGATCCGTCGATCACGAAGAATGATGGTTGGGATGTGGTCCCAAACCATAAGGGAAGTCTATCGTGACTTCCAAGTGGATTTATAAGATCAAGCATGCTGTAGATGGTAGCATGGAGAAATACAAAGCGAGGTTTGTAGCTCGTGGCTTCTCCCAGAAAAAAGGATTGAGTATGAAGAGACTTCTACACCTATAGCCAGGCACACTTCCATCAAATCAGTACTTGCTCTCGCTGCAGTGATGAAATGGAAGATACACCAGATGGATGTCAAGACAACTTTCTTGAATGGTGTAGTCGAAGAGGAAGTGTATGTGGAGCAGCCACTTGGTTTTGAGACACATGACGGGAAGCCATATATGTGCAGGACTTGGTATGGTAGGATAGACAACTTTCTATCCAGTTTGGGATTTACCAAGAGTAAAGCGGATTCCAACCTTTACTACAAGGTTGAGGAAGGCAATCCAGTGATACTACTTTTGTATGCGGATAACCTGTTTGTTACAGGTGAGGACAGATTGATTTTCGACACGCAGCGGAAGCTTGCTGCCGAGTTCAAGATGAAGAAATTGTGGATGATGCACTACTTTCTAGGCATGGAGGTGTGGCAGAGTGCAGATGGAATCTTCCTTGGACAAGGGACGTTTCTAGTAGAGATCCTGAAAAGGTTCGGGATGATGGACTGCAAGGACATGGCCACACCTATGGCATCGAACCTGAAGCTTCTGTGTGATGCTTCATCTGATCCGGTTGATGTCACTGTGTATCATCAGATGATTGGGTCCTTGATGTACCTGATGAACACGAGACCATATATTTGCTTTGCGGTGAACACATTGAGCCAGTTCCTGACGGATGTCAGAGGTGTTCACCTGGTTGCTGTAAAGCATATTCTGAGGTACCTGAAGGGTACAATTGATTATGGGCTCAAGTATGATGCGAATAAAAATTTTAACCTGCAGGGTTATGTTGATTCAGATTGGGCAGGCAGTGCTGCAGATAGGAAGAGCACATCTGGGTGCTGCTTCAGTATGGGATCAAGTGTGATCTCTTGGTTTAGCAGGAAGTAGTCTTGCGTAGCACTGAGTATAGCTGAAGCAGAGTATGTTGTAGCTTGTTCAGCTAGTTGTGAGGCAGTATGGCTTCGAAAGCTACTGTCTGAGTTATTTGATCTCCCACTGGAGGCTACTAGTATCTTTTGTGACAACGAGAGTTGTGTGAAGCTTTCTAAGAATCCGGTGTTCCACGACAGGTCGAGACACATTGAGATCAAATATCACTATATCAGGGATATGGTGCAAAGAGGAGCAGTAAAGCTCCTGTATGTTGCGACGGATGAGTAGGTTGCAGATGTGCTGATGAAACCACTAGCCAGAGTGAAGTTCGAGTACTTTAGAGAGAGGCTTGGTGTTCTTCAGATTGACGACACTTCGAGGAAGAAGTGATGGAGACATTTGCTGAAGCCATTCCAAGCATGATGGAAGGAGGATCCTTCACATGGCTATGGATGTAAGCGCTGGATGATGAGCATCAGGATGATGTTCTAGTTTCTGCTCGATATGATTAGTTGGATCATTTATATGTATATGCATCATGTTGGATGCTAGATATGATCAGTTGGATCATTTATATGTATATGCATAATGTTGGATGCTAGATATGATCAGTTGGATCATGTGTATGTATCTGTAGATGTATCAGGTGGATACATTGTATGATCAGGTGGATCATGTATTTGTATATGTATCAGGTGGATACATTGTGTGATCAGGCAGATCATGTATGATGATATGTATCAGGCAGATACTGTGTATGCATTAGGTGGATGCATTGTATGATTAGGATGGTCATGGATGATGAGCTTCAGGATGTTTGTCCAGATGACATGCATCAGGACGATGCAGTGATGATGATCAGGATGATCATATGTGATGACATGTATCAGGTGGATACATTACATAATCAGTTGGATTATGTGTGATGAGTTCCAAAGACACAGATGCACATGAGCTTTTCGGACATGGTTGTAGATGTGTTATCCCATGGTCGCGATGTAATTGCTGGGATTTTCCAACATGGTGGCAGATTTGTTCTCCCATGGTCGTGATGTAATTGCCAGGGCCATTTGAGCATGGTTGTAGATGTGTTCTCCCATGGCTGCGATATAAGTGCTGGGGCCATTCGAGCATGGTTGTAGATGTGTTCTCCCATGGTTGCGATATAAGTGTTGGGCCATTCAAGCATGGTTGTAGATGTGTTCTCCCATGGCTGCGATGTAAGTGCTGGGGCCATTCGAGCATGGTTGTAGTTGTGTTCTCCCATAGCTGCAATTTAAGTGCCGTGCCTTTCTCGCATGGTTGTAGATGTGTTCTCCCATGGCATAGATATAAGTGTTGTGTGATGTGCATCTGGGTTGTGCTTCGTGATACTCTGTGGCCGTGGATAGGTTGTGCAGTAGCATGTAAAAGGTCCTGGGAGATCTGATAGGTTGAGCTTTGTGCTCGTAATCAGTCCTGGGATGCTCTTTCGAGGTTTGTTGACTCACGTAATAAGTCCTGAGGATTCCACAGTATGGCCAGTGATGATGAAGACCTGCAGTTGGTGGGCCTACATCCAGTATGAAAAAAGACCGGCTCTGTAGAACTTCCTATGACAAGTAGATTCAGAGATTGATTGAGATAGCAGCAGTAGTGACGATGATGATGATTCGATGACGATGATCCGGAGAAGAAGACTTGTGCTAGAAGACCTGTGTCGAGAAATACCTTCCTAGTTAAGAGGATCTATTGATGTATATGTAACTTCGGAATGTATTTCATATATGTATATTGCACTCCTATAGAGATGGTATTATTCCTATATACGGAAGTGTTTGTATTCATACAGAGATGTTATTATTCCTCTATATTGAAGTGTCATCATTTATATTGTAAGTGTCGTAATTCATACTTGATGGGTTATTAGACCACCTTGTTGGGGTTGGCCCTGTATAAGTCACGTGGGTCAAAGGGTTATTAGACCACTCTATTGGGGGTCGACCATGTGGGTCAAAGGGTTATTAGACCACCCTATTGGGTGTCGGCCCAATCAGCATTGTGTTATGTGGTTAAGTTGAGGCCGACCTAGTAAAGGTTATTAGGCAAGCCAAGTCAAGTATAAATAGAGTGCGGGAGGCACTCTATTTCATCATTCTATTCTCACACACACTCTATGGAGAGTGGTGCACTTGTGGAGGAGGAGAAGTTGCTGCTAGGAGATGTCTATCTCTTATGCTTAGGTTGTATCATTGCTCTATCTATCTCTGAGGAAGTTATTGGGGTTTTTCACCTTTATGGTTTTCCCCAAGTAAACTCTGTGCCTCTTGTGTGCTTGCATTATTGTGTCCATGATTGATATGCTATAGATATGCTGTACATGTTGTTGTCTCAGTTAATATCCTAGATCAGATTGAAGTAAATTCTAAAAAATTAACAATTGTGAATCATTTGGTCATGGACAATTAAGGTTATATAAAAAGGTGGAGGAGAAGTTGAAACACTTTCGGGATTTTCAGATGAGGCAACACCAAGAGTAATGGTAGGATGTTCTTCCTGTAAGTTTACAATATCTGAAGGAGAGGAATTAACTTGCACATTCAATAGCCTACAGGCATAATCTCTAAAACAAGGAGTCTTCGTCAATTCAGTCAAAGGCACTGGAACCTTGATTTTGCACAATTCATTCTCAAAGTTAAAAGTCTGTATATTTTTGCTGGTTTCTTCAACTTCTGCTGCTTTGGTTTGATCACTATGGTCTTGTTGCTTTCCTTGTGTTTGATCAGGCAACTGTCTATTAGGTGGAACTATTTTCTTTTTGGGAATTTGAGCAACTTGTTTAGGGACTGATCTCAAATTATAAGACTTTTTTGGATCAGTCTGACATATACTAGCTGAAACCTGAGGATGATGATCACTTCCTTCCTGATAATCATATAAATCATAATACTCAAAATTTTGATAGCTACAGTCAGTGGTAAAACCTTCAGATGATAATTCCCCAAAATAGTTTAAATTTTGATTTGAATCATCCTCATACTGCACATCTTCGACCTATTCAACTTCTTCTATAAAAATATTTTGGAAAGGGGGAGGAACTCTGTGATCTTCATTTTCTTTTCTCTCCCTCTGAATATCATTATTTCTCCTCTCCCGAGGGATGAATCTTGGTACAAATTGTCTTCTGAACTGATTAGGATTTTGATTAGGATTTCTTTCTCCATCTTGAAAAGGTTTATTCGAGTTCCTCTCCAACTCCAATCTATTCACTTTTGCAGTCAAGGTTTTAATTATCTTATTCATTTCATCTATTTGACTTCCTTCCTTCGTAGATGTAGTGGTTGTAGGCATTACTACATTTTTACCCTTTCGGTCATGAACTTGATGGTCTGACTGATCCTTAAGTCTATTAGAAGCCAAAATGTTGGATTCAACCTCTAGGGAAGCTTCTTGCATATTCAATAATGTTATAGGTCTCCTCTCTCTCAAGTGCAAAGAAAAATCATGGTCAAATGCATTTGCATATGTCAGTTTAGCCAAAGTTTCCAAAGGCTTAATTTCCACTGGAATTCTGCCATACATTTTGTTGAAGCGCTTTGAAAAATCATTTATAGTTTCCTCATTTTTTCTCTTTAAAGCTGCAAATTCAGTAATATAATATGTGAGATCCTTTGTATCTCCCCATTGTCTCATGAAAACATTATGTAATTCTTCTATAAGGGTTATTGAGTTTTCTGGCAGCTCCCTGAACCATTTTCTAACATCACCACCCAAACTCTGCACAAACATTCGCATCCATACATCCTTTGCTTCTATATTTTGGTTATCAACATAACTGAGGAATGCATTCCAGTGTTCCTCTGCAGTTGTTTCTTCCAGTCCATTAAACCTAGGTAAGTATTTTTGATAATCTCCTCCCGGAAGAGCATTTAAAGGTTGTGGAAGCACTAAGGGAGCATACCTAGCTGCGACCATTCTATCCATCATATCAAGCTGTTGTCCTTCCATTTTTGAAGTAATCTGACTGGTTATGGACAAAGGTTTATTGGTTTTAACTAAACTAAGCTGAATGGTAGGAATATTAGCTTTAGACTGTAACAAGGGAAAAAACTCAGTTTTGATCTTTTTAGGAGATAATGGACTGGTAAAAATATGAATATCAACTTCTTCTAATTTTGGTTCAGAATACATAAATGAATATAAAGACTATAGTTGACCAAGAGAAAGTAAAGATGGGGAAGATTGGGATCTTGCAAAAGAAGTCTTATGTAACTTTTGTTTAGCTTTCTTCAAAATCTTTTCTGGATCTGACACCCCTGGGTGTAAAGGTGAAGTAGGCTTCCCTCTAGTCCCAAACCTTCTGGAAGCCACTGTGGAACACAACTTTGGTGAAACTGTAGTCTGAAATAGAAGCCTCTGGTCTTGTTCACCTCAAAACCAGAACAATAAAGATATCCCAGGGAAGATGAAACTTCGCTTCCGTCCCCGACAATGGCGCCAAAGATGCTGGTGCTAGAAATTGACCCTAGACTACAGAGGGGCAAGTTAACACAATCTCAATGAACGCAATATGAAAATGAAACAAGTTTTTCTTAGTTTAAGGTTTGTTGGTTTGAAAGTTTCAATCTCAAGAGAATAAAAGAAAATCCAACTAAAACTAGTTACTGAATCATATAATTCATTGAAGAATTGAAATCATAAGTTTAAAAAGATAAATATAAACCATCACATTTACAACCATACATACAAGTTTTCATCTACAACACATGAGCATTCACTGGATTAAAACATTAAAACAAAAAATGAATTCATATGTTGAATGACCAATTGATCAGAGACAAAAACTTCATCAAACTAGATAAAATGGCTTATATCACACACACACACACACACACACATATATCAGTCTTCAGGACTTACATGAGTGATCTTGCAAGCTTCAATATTATCACTGTATATAGCTTCTTGAAAAGCAAAAAAATCGAACCCTCATTCCTCCTCCTTTACTCCTTTTATCCATTTACAAAAAGAGTAGTTTGTAACTACTTTTAGGTTTTCGTCTCAAAAAGCAGT
This sequence comes from Larix kaempferi, assembly GCA_027924585.1. Classification (NCBI taxonomy): domain Eukaryota; kingdom Viridiplantae; phylum Streptophyta; class Pinopsida; order Pinales; family Pinaceae; genus Larix; species Larix kaempferi. Next base: position 261,763 of record BSBM01000595.1, on the reverse strand, counting down.
TGCATAAAATAGTTAGAATAACTTCGAGTCTTTGACTAAGTCTTTAACTAAAAACTTAACTAACATATTTGATACAAAATGGGAATGGATTAAAAAAAACTAGGCACTAAGTAGCCTTTCTGGTAGCCTCTATTAACATAGCAATTCCTTCCAACGCATGAGTCCTTTTGTTATGTTGAGGCTGCTCAGCTTCCAAATCTTTGATTTTGTCTAACAGAAACTTGTTCTTCTCATTCAAACTCTGCATCTACTTGGTTAAGTCATTAGCTTGAGCCTCTGTTTCCATTTTCCTCTTCAAAGCTTTTCTGGCAACAACAATCAGTTCTTGATAACGAGCATTAACTTCTCCTAAATCCTCCCTTAAACGCTTATTAGTCTTTGTAAGCCTGTCATTTGACTCATTAAGGAATAATATTTCTGCTTGATGTTGTTCCTGAACCTTTCTGAGACTTTCAACCTCTGAGCATATGTTTATCTCTCCTGGCAAAGTAGTGTCTTGAGATGTGGAAGGTGGAATATCCAGTTTTCTGAAGATTAAATCTTCTTCATATTTATCCTTTGCCATTCTTTCTGCAATTTCAAATTCCTCTTGTTCCATCTTGAGAATAGTTTCTTCTTCTTCAACTTTGTTAACTTCTTCATATGCTTCTTCTACCATTGTACAATCCTGCTGTATACTCATATGATTCTGCTGAGAATTTAATTTATCTTCCTCCTCTTCATCGCTTGAAGAACTTTGAATAAAAGTTATCCCTTCTGTCTTCTGATTAGAACTTGAACCTTTTTCCATATTATTCTTTGTAGCTGATCTTGTTCTAAACTTCCAACTTGATTATGCTAACTGCATGAGGAGGTTTGCATCTACTTCTAAATCCATAACCTGCAAACTTTCTTTCTTTGTATCTTCTGCAGAAGTCTGTGAAACTAGGTTCTCAACTATACTATGTTTTGGTGTGATTAAACTTTGAACTTGTTCAATAGTAAGACTAATTGTCTTCTCTATTTCCTGAACTTCTTGACAGTGTTCTTGCTCTTCTTGACAATGTTCTTGTTTTTCTTCAACTACATTAACATGTTCCTCCTTTTCAGGACTTTTTAGATTTTTGCTGTAACAGAGGTTTTTTTAGAAATTTCTTCTATCAGAACTCCCTTCTTACCCTTTTTACCTTTCTTTTTAGACCTATTCTCATTTATACACTCATCATGTTCAGCCATAAATCCAGACAAAAATATAAAATGCTCCCAGGTCTTCTTTTCCTTCTGTAATATTGTTTGAATGATCAGCTTTATAAGTCCATGATGAAATATGGATCGCCTTGTATGCTTAGGATGTGCTTTCACCTTATTTGACATTTTTTGGATGCTCTTGTATAAGAAGTAGGGAAAATTTACATTACAGTGCAATTTAAGATGCATCAAAAACCTGATGTGGTATTTAAAAACCATTGAAAACCTGCCCTCACATGTAATATAGGCTTGTATAACGCCGAGCACCTCCCTCCATTCTGGTTGAAAACTTGTTATATGAAATCCATTTCTCCAATTTAGAGTTTCATTACCTGGTAGCAAGAAAGGATTTGGTTCAAACTTGAAAGGAACTTTTTTGAACCACAATTCCCCGTCCATGGCGATGCCAGTAGCTTCGGAAATTAAGGCTTCCGTGAGCTGAAATCTGAAGGTTTTGAACTTAATAACATCATCAGTCAGATTCTTTGCAAAGTAAATTGAAACTTCTTCATTAAAACCAATAATTTTCTCGAAGAAATTGAACCATCCGACTGCTTTAAACAAGTCTGCACATTTCAGGAATTGCGCAACCCACTTCGTGTTCATCGGTTCTACCCTATTAATCTCGCCACTTCTTCCCATCTTATAACTGCAAGTTTCCTAATTAAGCTTCTGAGAAAAGCAAAGGTGACAAATGTTCAAAGATGTAGAACTAACCGGGTTCAGCTACAGATGTCTTCAGGCTTGCATTTCACAATCCCCAAATTTGACTCGTGGCACTTCAAACCTTGGTCTCTTACAATGATGAAACATAATAGTGCTTATAACTATTATGATTCTTCAACATGTCTTTTAGCATCTTAATTCATCATAACTCAACATCTCAAGTCATCATAACTCATAACGAGTCACCATTCAGCATAAATAACCACAATCTTTCATCATATCGGATTCCTGTAGCGCATTAGGGTCGGTTTTGAACTTTGCGCTGGAAGAATCTTTTCACATAGCCAATTTAACAAATACACTTTGGACAAAGATTAGATCTTGGTTAGAAGCTTTATAATAAGGCTAAAATAGATATAATTGAGAACTTTAAGATAAATAACATGTTGCATAAGCCATTTAAAGGTTTTTGAACTAAAGAAATTAAAAGCAATCAGAAATAAATAAAAATTGAAAACAAAATAATCAAAATCATAGATAAATAAAAGGAAAATGAAGTTCAAACAATCCTAAAAGAAACAAATAAAAATGAGAACAATTTCAGCCTTAATAGATAGTAAAAGAAGTGATAATATAGGAGGTAAGAACTTGTGCATCCCTATGTTGGGCTTCTTCCTATTGGTCAAACAAGTACAGTTAATGAGCATAATCATTCACATATAGGGTTAGTTACTTGCATTTCATTTGAAACCAATTAAAATCATAACTGGTGGGTCAGGCCATATCCGACAAATTTATTCCTAGAATATCTTGAACAGTAGCCGGACCATAAGCTGGACCATAAGCCGGACATGTTCCCTATTCCAAACAATAAAGAGTATAATTGGGACTTTCCACTAGGGAGAACCCCTACTATTGACGCAAGGTTTTTTCCAAGAGTCAATACGCCGTTGCTGGGTATCATCGCTAGTTCTCAGCTTTCACAATGACACTGGTGAGATTTGTTTTATTTGCTTATGCACTTGTAGGGTTTTATCATGTTGGACAATCAAATAAAAAATCCATGATTTGACCATGCATAAAGCACAATTTTAAGCCTTAAATAACTTGAAATTCTATTAAGGAACACAAGGGACCACTTAAGTCTCCCCCGGTGACTCCATTGATTGTAAAGTCCTTCTCTGAAAAATGAAGTTTTAATGCACTATGGTGACTCCATAGTATCGATATGTTTTGATTATAGTATTTTTCTCCATTATTGAAATGTTGCAAAATGAGTTTTGAAGAGTTTTTAGCCATGAGATATGTTCCCTTGGATTTCACTGCTCTTCATGGATATCCAAATCCAATTCCTAGTGTAGAAAAATCGATTAGTTTCATCCCTAGATTTTATGGAAGTCAGGGTTCTTTTTTTGTTTCCTAGGAAAAAAAGAGTAATTTCATTTCATCAGAGGTGAACAAAATTACATTCTGTATATGCACATTCAATGTGCATCACGGCTAGATTCCACAACTGTTTACGAGACCGTAGTCTACTACCATAGATCTTTAATATAACTATTACAAAAATATCATCAAAAGTGCCAATGAAACAACTTCCTAAGCACCGTATGTTCATGAGTAATATCTCCATATAGTTCCACAAAAAACCACCAGCACCCCCAAATAGATGTTGTAATCTGTATCAACAAAAGTAAAGAGAAGTGTCCAAAACTGTCAAGATGAGTTCAAGACTCATACTATAAAGGAAACTGTTATATAAAAGGACGACGGTAATATTCCTGAACATTCCCATCCCTGAATTATTTCCTGGAAGTCGGGGTTCTACAAAGAAACATCTTGAAGATTTTTATACATTTGCAAAGAATTTTTACCTCCAACATGAGGATGTGGTTATGATTTTTTTTTCTTTCTAAAAATTTGGTGGGTTGAGGAAGGGAGGCATTGATTAAATGCTGACCTTTGGAATTGTCTTCATTGATTGTTGGGGAGAACCTCAAGAATATGAAAATTTCTTGGCAAAAAGGGAACAATGCACAAATAAATCAACACCAATGCATGATAACAATGAAAGATTAATTGATGCCAAAGCTTTCAAGGAAGATGAATGTCCACATTTCCAGTTTGTGCCTGGTATTGAAGACAAAGTTTGTGAAGTGAAGGATGAGAAAACTTTACACATTGGGTCATCAAATTCTCTTAGTTGCAGGTAGCAAGAGCCTCATGAATCATGCGATCTCAATGAGTCCATCCTTGATGGTCAAAAGCAAGAGGAACAAATCAACCTTGCAAAGTTGAATGAATCATATGGTTTATCCTTGCACATCCCCATAGTGATCCAATAACATCTTGATCAGGTACCATTGAAGCACAAAGACCAAATTTTTGTTCAACTAGAAGATTATCTTCCTCACAGTTTTCCTATGATCCCACAAGTAGATGTTGTTTTTTAAGGAAGATTCTCTAAGGGATGATTGGTTGAATATTAGGATGAGTCATGACTCAATTGAGTCCAGGATGATAGAGATGTTTTAGGAAGCATATTTTAGAAGATTCAAATTTTCTATTTTCTTCTTGATCACTAATGAGGACCCATGTCTCCAGTTTCAATTGAAAGATGCAATAAGTGCATATTTTCCTCTCGGAAGACTACATGATTGGTTGCACTAAAGGGTTGACTATGTTGATTTTTCCTACATCATTGATCACCTAAATGCATGGTCACATTGGTCATTTGGGTATATTGATTGATCATGTCAGTTGTGACAAACACTCAAAAATAAGGGCTACCATGCCCATATAAAGAAAAAAGAGGAAGAATTTCATACTTGTTTTATGGGTTTTGGTTAGTAGTTTGATCATTCCATTTTCATATTTCAGTTTGTTGGTTTTTCATGTTTGGACAATAATGAGAGTCTTAATTTGTTGTTTTTTGTTGTTGTTGATTTCTCATGTTTATATCAGCGTTTTAGCCTTGTTTTCCTTGTTAAATAAGTGCCTCAATTGGGCTCGTTTGTTTGTTTTTTGGGTCTCTTTGCATTTATGTTATTTTTGTCCTTTGTCGATATTGAGTCAAACTTTTGTACCTTTAGCGGTATTTTGTACTTTGGCCTAGGTTAAGTCTGGATGAAGACAGTTTCCCTTTCCCTTATGAAGCATTGAGTCTATTAAGATGGGTAGAGTTGAAGAGACTATAGGAAGAGTCTCGAGTCTTCTCATTATTTCTCTCTTCAGTCTTTTCATTTGAGTCATGTCTCCAAAGTCATCTCCTCATCCAACATTTAGGGATATGGCATGACATCATGTACTACCTATGTCTTTGCTTTGTGTTGAGGGAAAGTTTTTCATCATTGCCTTCCTCTTAGCAGATCATTCCTCATCGACTTCGACACATCATTTGGGGATTAATCCATATGTTAGAGCACCTTGGTGGTTGTTAGCCTCATTGGTAGCCATATTAGACCTAATAGGGCTTATCATCGATAGGTCCCGATTGGATGAGCTTCTTTAGTATTTGACTTTAAAACATATTTCACATTGATAGGTTGTGCTCGTACCATGGAACCTATTTTCCTTATTGATGGGTATCCTCGTGCCAAGCAGGGCTTTACATTATTATCATTTAACCAGGTGGTTTTCCCTTGCATGTTAGCTTCAATTCATTCTTCCAACAAGGGGAATCGTACTTATTTGGTGATTGCAGGTTGCGATTACATATGGACATTATTATATGACTTTGTTCTTTTCATTTCTTGATCAAGAGACAACCATTGTTTTTTTACTCCATATCGCATGGTACATTCATCATTATTTTACAGGTTGGAGATACAGATTCTTGGGATTCTCGACGTTTCATAGGGGGATGTCATCCACTTGAGCCACCATTTTTAAACCTATATTTTTTCCGTAGCAATCTAGAGGGGTTAAGGGAAAGCACATCCCATTAGGTTAGTATTTAGACACAATATTCAGATACAGTTTATTAGAGCCAAGCTTGGTTCCCATTGTGTTCAAATATATGATTGGTGCAATGATGTTTCCTTGGCCCAGATACAAATAATTCACAAGTTTTAAGTTTTTAGAAGATTCCTATTTTTTAGGAAACAAGGTCCAAAGGACCGCATGGTAGAGATGATCACATTTTCAGCATCCTTGCGAGCTCAGGTTTCCAATAAGAATTTTTCTGGGCAACATGCAAGGTACTTCATTTTTAGGGCTAGGGGTTTGACTTGCATGGAATCACATGGCATATGCATGGACATGCATCATTTTGCATGGCACATGCACGAACATGCATCACATTGAGAAAAATGGTAGTTAACTACAATGCATGCATAGATCACTGGAGTCGCCAGGAGTGCTTGCAGGGATTTGTTTCAGTTAGATAGGGCGCTTGCATGGATTACTGGAGACTTCATGAGAACATGTAGGGATTTGATTTAGTTAAATAGGGTGCATGCATGGACCACTAGAGTTATCGACACACATGCATGAGTCACTGAGTGATCTACAACGTATGCATTAGTGAGTTGGAATCAATATGAGTTAATCTAAGGTTAGGATAGTTAGCTAATATGCCCCTTCAGAAGACCGGGAGTGAGGAGCACTTCACATCAATATGCATGGGTTTCAGTCACTTCATCGAAGTTCTAACTCAAAGAAACTCCTCTTTTGCATGATAAGTGCACCTCTCTCTCTCTCTGACCTAGAAGTAGTTTCATCCTTTGAAAGGAAGAGGTGCACACACATTTGAAGTCAGATATTTTTCAGCAAAAGCTCATTCTCTTCTGCAATTTGTTCTCTTCTTTCTAGCTTCCATAACAACATTGTACCGGTTTTGTGTTCATTTATTTGGCGCAATATCTTTTTGGCGATACGAAATAAAGTTTTTGTTATGCTTAAGTTGAGTTCTCAAAGCTTGTTGGTGATGGAGGTTCTTAGCCTTTACTAAGGCAAATATGTTATGTAGAAGCGCTTTATATTTTTATTTTCCATTTTCAATTGAGCTAGTATTAAAAGGGATCTCGCACCACCATCATCAATTTATTAAACATTTTCTTTGTCTACATTTATTTGTGTGCTAAAGTAGAATATGCATTGTTGTTATAAATTTTATTTAGTTGATTTTATTGATACAACATCATAGAAATGATCCTTACCCATGATAAATGATCCATATAAGTAATTTGCATGCTCGGTGTCAATTGAAATAAAATTTGTAGACTTGTAGACTTAATACATGTTGGTAAATTCATCTTACACAAAATTATTGTTAAAATTGGGCATTTACAACAACGAATACTTGTTGTCCTTAAAGCAAATTTCAGTCTTTTTTTTCGTTATCCTAACAAATTGTAATGTTGATATAAGACTTCAAGACAACCTAAGGACATTGAGGGACCCCGTTGAGGTTGTATTCAAAACTACCTCGAACATAGAGGAGTGTTATGAGTGGCATATTGGATAATATTCCTAAATGATACATACATTTTTACCACAAATCTCATTGTCTTGGATTTTACATGGTATTATTTGCGTGCTAACATGACCACAATGCCTGGCCGTTTGAAGGAAACTCAAAAATACTAAAGTCATAGCAAATATCAACCCATCTAGATGTTGTGCAATAAAAACATAAGTACAGTGAGTTTGCGCAACTGGAAAAGTTCATACAAAATACAATGGTTATCAATGAATATATAACTGAAGACGTTTCAGTTCTGTGGGCAGAAATTGAGTAGTTGAAGAGGGAATTGCACCACACATAGTACATTTAAATTTTTTTAGTAGGAAATGTAGTGGTGAAGTGGGAATTGTTTAATGAATTGCATTTGGAAGGTATTGTAGCAGGAGCCTTGTGATGGAAACTGGTAGCTGAATGCTTTTCAAAATGTTTATCCACATGAAAATCTGGATTATCCATGAATTAGAGCCAACTTTGATGATATTTTTTCTAAGTCTTTTCATTGTCAACATGAGAAGGCATTCCTTTCAATATTGTAGTGAATATGTCATATGGTTGACCAGAGGAGAGGATGACGACTACATGTCTACACATTATTGGTATAAAGAAGGAAATGCATTGTGGAAATAATAGATGATGACCATACTGATTTAGAGTAGCGAGGTGCTTTACGTATGAAAGATGTTGTAACCCCTCAAAATGCAAATGATGTTGTGTAATATCCTAGCCAAGAATAGGCCAGAATATCAACTCCAAAACTCGCAATTTTAGAAGAATTTTTAACTAGTAAATTTTTAACAATTTTTATAGTGTGCAAGGTGATGATGCTGAATGCTGATTCACTGGTCAAGGATGATGGGAGTGACTTTTGTTTATGGTTTTTGTATGAGAAATGTGAAGACACAAGGTAAAACAGGGCCAAACACTAAGTCATATGCACAAAGCACTGGAGCCTTTTACTTTTCAGCAATCAGACAAGTCTGATACCTACTTCGAAGCTTTATGGGCCTTCCAGCATATGCATACTAGACTAAGAAGTTTTACTGAAAGGTGACAGGGTTATATCAGGAAAAAAACTCTATAAAATATATTGGAATAGAGTTCATGTGGATTTGGGAAGTTTATAGACGGATTTGGAAGCCAAATAGACAAGTGCGTTGCTGGGGATTACTCAACTAGGAGAGTTACAGATCCTCCCAAACAATATCAAATGCTCTTGAAATCTCAGGAAAAAGGTTGGGATGGTTTGTTCACTGTCTTAAGAGTCTCACACAACCTTCAAATCTTAAAACTGGTGTACAAATAGTGATTAATTGCAAATATGGCAAAACTAGTTAATTCAAATTGCACAATGAGCTAGTATTTGCATTTGTCATTCCAAACTGCCTTAAAGGCTCACTAAAATCAGTTTTGAAGCATACATTGGATCTGATAAATTTTTATTAACAGCAGCAGGTCGAATTTGGAATCCCATAACATATATTTGATATTTCATTACAATCAGAATTACAAGGAGTCTCAAATGCTAGGAAGATCTTACACCTTGAGAGAGAATGAGTGTAAGAGAAAGAGTAGAAGATGGATTTATGCTCTGGATATGATGTAGGAATGATGGAAAGTATGATCTATGAATATGATCAGCACACTGGTCCTCCTGAGCTGCACTAGGCACCTTCACTGGAATGGATCTCTTCTACTGGGTGAACTCCTCCAATACTATCTCCAATGGCACTGGAACTGTAGAACACCTTCTGGATGCTTATGATTATTCAACAATGGACTGATATGGAGATGAAGATCAATACTCCATAGCTCAAGATCTTCTCAATAGCTGATTGGAACATCAAAGGCCTTGGGGCTCATCTCCCAAGCAAGGGTTTGAGGCACATCTCTCAACAGTTGAGTAGCAAGAGATCTCAATGACAAAAATAATTAACCAAATGTGAATGTGATTTGGAAGCATTATTTTATAGATGAGGTAACTTCATACCCAATCCACCCACACACGTGAGAGAGGAAAGGCGCATTCCTTGAGAGAATTAGCAATTACTTGCGTTGCAAACTTTCCTGTTTCCATGTCCTTTCACTGAAATTGGCAAGTGCGCCCTACTTAACTTTTATGAGTGTTGCTTGCTTTTCCAACTAACTACTTTCCGTACTTTCCTTCTTTTTACTTTCCTGCTTTGTGCTTTTGCCTTTTTTTTCGTGCTTTTGACAGTTTCAACTTTCTCTTGCTGCCATCTTTCCTTTAGCTAACTCCTTGATTTTTTGAGCTTTTCCACTTAGGCAAGTGAGGTCCACATTGACCCTATGCACCCTCCTAGCCATGTCATCATCAATTCTTTCCACAAAATTAATTATTAATGATGATGCATTTATTATTAAAAATAATTCAAACTCTGAATATTAATAATTAATTAATACTATAGTATTTGTGCCTCAAAATTTACCCTTATTAATTATTCCTTATTCAATTAATTTTCTTAGACCCCCTAGGGATGGGAGGATCCAAGTTTTGACCAAGACCACTAGGGAAGGGACATGACCGTCCTCCCTCTCCAAGACTGCTTGTCCTCAAGCAGTTGCAATCCAGGGTGTTGCAGAATCTATTCATCTTCCCAGGTTACGTCTTCACTAGGAAACTCCTTTCATTGCACTAAATATTCTTTAATGATTTTGCTCCTCAAATTCCTTTCTCTAACCTGCAAAATATTTTCTAGTTCCAAGATGAGGTGTCCTTCATCATCAAGAGGAGGCAATACTTCTGAAACACTCACTTGTTGGCCAACTGCTTTCTTCAAGCATGACACATGGAAAACATTGTGTATCTTGCTTCCTCGTCACTTTCTGAAAAAACCTCAATGTAGTGGGCCTTCCCCTTAGCACATTCGGGGCTCAGAACCCAAGGTTCTTGACAGAAAAAATAGAGTTTTTTCCTTCTTAACTCATCTCAATATTTGTATGAGTATTCCTTCTTGTTCGGGGCAGCCACATTTCTGAATGGTGGTCTTTGGTTCTGAAATTTAGTAGGTGCATTAACCTTTGGTGGATATCTGGTTCTTGGGATTGCATCTTGCAGATCCCTTGTTCTCCTCACTGCTTCTTATAAGGTAGCTGGTCGGTAGGCTTTAACCAGCCCTTTTAATGGTTCTGCTAATCCTTTTGTGAACAGGAGGATCAAGTGGACTTCAGATATGTCAGTGACCATTACTTCCAACTTTTGGAACTCTGAGATGTAAGCTTCAGGAGTTCCAGTTTGCTTAACATGTGCCAATTCCCTGAAGGAGATTTCAGGGTCTCTTCTATCAAACCTCTCCATTAGTCTCTTAGTGAAATATGCATAGGAAGTCACTTGATCATGGCCCAAAGTTCTCATGCCATGGAACCACCATTCCTTTGCATCACCTTATAGATGCAAAGTTTCCATTCTGATGGCATCACTCTCAACCATTGCATTCAGTTGAAAATAAGTGTCTAGCTTCTACACCCAGGAGTTAGCAGTACACTTTGAGGATCCATCAAAGAAGGGTAATTGGACCTTACCAATTGCATTCCTCAGCTCATAATTATGTGTTGACAGCCTATGACCTCCTCTTGGATGATTTCTTTACTGTACTTCACAAAACTCCTTGAAAGGCAATGCCCTTCCGCATTCATCACTCAATGGTATACTACATACCGATCCTCCCAAGAGGCAACTGATTCGGTTGGAGCTTCATGATCTTCCTTGTGTTCCTCAAGGAACTTGGGCATGGTCTGTCGGGGCTGATCCTTGAATTCTCCTTTAAAATCATTAGGCCTATTATGAGGCCCAGTCTTTGAAAAGATAAATTCACTAGGGATTTTCCTTTCTTCATTCTGAGAGCCACTGCTGCTCCCTTCTACATCTTTATGTCCTAGCTGCTTTGCCAAGAATTCTTTGGTGTCTTTCCCAAATTGGATGATGTTCTGAGATATGTCTTGCAGCCGCTTTAACATAATTTGCACAAAAAGTTTGAAGTCTTCCTTCTCATCTAAATCAAACATGTTCTTTTCCCTTGTATTTTCCCTCCAGTAGATTCCTCCTCTTCTTCAACATAAGGTTCTTCAGGGTTCTTTCCTTTGGGAAATGGAACTCTCTTAGGAATCATCACCAAATTTAAAAAGTAGGTTCAGAGGACCATGCTCTGATACCACTGTAATATCCCAACCAAGAATAGGCCAGAATATCAACTCCAAAACTCCCAATTTTAGCATATTTTTTAACTAGTAAAATTTTAATAATTTTTATAGTGTGCAAGGTGATGATGTTGAATGCTGATTCACTGGTCAAGGATGATGGGAGTGAATTTTTTCTTCTTTTGGTTTTTGTATGATAAATGTGCAGTAGCAAGGTAAAATAGGGCCAAACACTAATTCCTATGCACAAAGCACTGGAGCCTTTTACTTTTCAGCAATTAGACAAGTCTGATACCTACTTCGAAGCTTTATGGGCCTTCTAGCATATGCATACTAGACTGGGGAGTTTTACTGAAAGGTGACAAGGTTATATTAGATAGCAAACTATGTAAAATGTATTGGAATAGAGTTCCTGTGGATTTGGGAAGTTTACAGATGCATTTGGAAGCCAAATAGACAAGTGCGCTACTGGGGATTTCTTAACTAGGAGAGTTATGGATCCTCCCAAACAGTATCAAATCATATCTAAAATATCAGGAAAAGGGTTGGGATGGATTTGTCACTGTCTTAAGAGTCTCACACAACCTTCAGATCTTAAAAATGGTGCACAGATAGTGATTAATTGCAAATATGGCAAAACTAGTTAATTTAAATTGCATAATGAGCTAGTCTTTGCATTTCTTATTCCAAACTGCCTTAAAGGATCACTAAAATCAGTTATGAAGCATACATTGGATCTGATAAATGTTTATTAACAACAACAGGTCGAATTTGGAAGCCCATAACACATATTTGATATTTCATTACAATCAGAATTACAGGGAGTCTCCAATGCTAGGAATATCTTACACACTTAGAGAGAATGAGTGTAAGAGCAAGAGTAGAAGATGGATTTATGCTCTGGATCTAATATAGGATTGATAACAGGTTTGATATTGGAATATGATCAACACACTGGTCCTCCTGAGCTTCACTGGGCGCTTTCATTGGAATGGATCTCTTCTATTGGGTGAACTCCTCCAATACTATCTCCAATGGCACTGGAACTGTAGAACACCTTCTGGATGCTTATGATTATTCAACAATGGACTGATATGGAGCTGAAGATCAATAATCCATAGCTCAGGATCTTCTCAATAACTGACTATAACATCAAAGGCCTTGCGACTCATCTCCCAAGCAAGGGTTGAGGCACATCTCTCAAGTTGAGTAGCAAGAGCTCTCAATGAAAAAAATAATTAACCAAAAGATGTGAATGGGAGTTGGAAGCATTATTTTATAGATGAGGTAACTTCATCCCCAAGCCACCCACACATGTGAGAGAGGAAAGGCGCATTCTGTTAGGAACCTATGTCAACCCTTCTCTTTACTATGTTAGTATATTGTTGTTGGACGCATATGCTTTGTAAGTCGTCCCGTAGTAATTGTTGATCCGTAGTTTATATTAGCCCATAGTATTGACCCATAGTATTGGACGCATATGCTTTGTAAGTCATCCCGTAGTATTATATGTCCCATGGTTTTGACTCATAGTATTGGGCATAGACTTAGTATATAAGTGTGTGTTGAGGTCATTGAACGTACCGTGAAGTTAATTGTATTGAGCTTGCTCAAAGGAGGTTGCCCCCTCGAAGTGGCCCGTGATCAATATAAAAGTGATTCTGTTCTATTATTTATGATATCTCGTGTAATTGAATTAATTAATTATTGCAGGTTCATCACATTTGGTATCAGAGCACTTTCTTGGGCTCGCTGGGTGAAATTTCTGCCAAAATTTTTTTTCGCATCCGTTGCAGGTTCGGATTTGGGAATAATCCCTATCCACTTAACTGTGGGAAGTACTTGGGAATAAGCCCTAAAACTCATTGTGAGGAGTACCACAGGAACCCCGAAGTAGCTGGCCCATTGAGAGGACCTGCCAGCGAAAAGGGCAACGACCCCTACCTGATTGACTAGTTCCCACCCGTGAGGTAAACCAAGAGCTGTCGTTTGTGGAAAAGCGGTTATCAGTTTTACCCGAGCCGTGGAGTGAGGGGTACTGCCCGAATACGCAAGCCGTCAAACAGCATTGGTGGCCGAGTGAAACCCTTGAACTGTTAGGAAGCCGCACATACCTGGGGTCCATATCTATTTTCAGCTGAACTGTTGTCGATCGTTGCTGCGCCGTTTTAGATCCAGTCGTTCAGATCCATTTTGCAAGCCGTTCTAGATCCAGCCATTTTCAATCCATTCGACGCCGTTTCAGATCCCTTTCGAGCCGTAGCCGCTTCAGTCTGTAAAAAAAAAAAAAAAAGGTTTTTTCTCCATATCTCCCTTGTTTTCACTCTGTTTCCCTTGAAATTTTCGGGGAACCCCTGTCATCTCATTCTGCATATTTCATTCCTGAGGACCCTATCCCCAATTCCCCTTCCCAAAGCCCGAAATCCCACATTTGTCTATTTTTAGGGTTTGCCATAACTTCCTCAGATTTCACCCAATCACCTTCAAATTTTACCACAGAGTTCCTTTCTGAATTTTGCTTCTTTGTTCCCCTCTGCCAAATTTTCCCATTCTTTCACCCCGCTTCTGAAATCCTCATTTTTGCTTCCCTGTCTATTAGAAAGTGTCCAAAATCTAGTCAAACCCCAATTACACTTCAGATTTTTTCCCAAGTCCAGATTTTTCTTTACTGAAGTAGTTTCTCTTTTTGTTTTCCTACCCAGTCAACCGAATTAAAAAAAGAAAAGAAAAAAAAAGAAAAAAAAAACGTGCAGGAGCAAAAACCATGGAGGACGCACTTGCAGCTAGGAGCAAAAACCATGGAGGACGCACTTGCAGCCATCCAAGACAAACTCCAGGATCTGGATGAAAAATTTCTCGGCCTCCATCTTGAACATTCAACAATGAACAACAAACGACAGTCCGAGTCTTCATCAGACAATGGGTTCTCTTCTTCCAGCAATTTTCGTGGGCCGAAGCTTGATTTTCCTCGCTTCAATGGTACTGATCCGACTGGATGGATATACCGAGTAGAACAATATTTCAGTTTGCATAATACTTTTGATGTCCAGAAAGTTCCACTTGCATCCTTTCATTTGGAACAGGAAGCCCTTCAATGGTACCGTTGGTACATCAAAGCTCATCCCGAACCAAACTGGACATATTTTTCCCAACTCATTTTGCCACGATTTGGTCCTAGTGCTTTTGATGATTTCACAGGAGCACTCACTAAACTTCACCAAATTGGCACAGTGAGAGAGTATCAGACAGAATTTGAGAAATTGGCCAATCACACAGAAGGATTGTCTGGTGAATTCTACAGGAGTTGTTTTACCAGTGGTCTCAAGGATGAAATCCGCTCAGAGGTCAAAATGTTTTGTCCCAACACAATGATGGAAGTCCTAGGGTTGGCTAAGCTGGCCGAGGACAAGATCGTAGCTCAACAACGCTCCAAACCCACCTTTGTTCCCTTCAGAAATATGGGTTCCCAACGACCTCCCATCACGCCTTCTCCTCAACCAACTCCTATCAAGCATTTGTCTGAAATAGAAATGCAGGCACGCCGAGAAAAAGGGCTTTGCTATAATTGTGATGAGAAATTCACTCGGGGACATAGATGTGTTCAACAAAAGCTCTATCTCTTGGATGTGGATTCTCCGCCTGCCTTGGAACTTGGTGAAGAAGCTACAGATACAGTAGATGATCAGGTCGACATTCAACACCCGCCTGTTGACACCCCATCTCAGGATGACCCACCCGAGATCTCTCTCCATGCTTTAACCGGCATCACCACCCCACAAACAATGCGGGTCAGGGGATACTTCAAGAAGCTCCCTCTTACCATACTCATTGATTCTGGTAGCACTCATAACTTCATTGACCCTCGAATTTCCAAACAGGCTGATTGTTTTGTCCATCCTTGCTCCAACTTTGAAGTCATGGTTGCCAATGGGGGCACCTTACCTTGCAAGGGGAAGTGTCACAATGTGCGTATCTCTATGGAAGATTATAACCTACGCTCTGACATGTTTGCCTTGACCTTAGGCAGATGTGATGTGGTTTTGGGCGTTCAATGGTTATGCACACTTGGCCCCATCTTATGAGATTTTGCTGAACTTTGGATGCAGTTTCAAGTTAACGGGGCCCAACACAAATTTATGGGCTTACAAGCAGGGTCTCTCTGCATCATCAGTTCACATCGCCTGGAAAAAATCCTTAAGAAGAATTCACATGGTGTCATCACTCAACTCAATTCCATTCAGATGCACCCATCAACAGTCTCCACTACTTCCTTGGATAGATATGCAGGTATCTTTGCTGAACCAATGCGCTTCCTTCCTTCAAGAGACCTTTCCGGTAAGAATTTAGCCACATCTACCTCTAAGCAGGAAATGATGGCTATTTTGCATGCAGTACAGAAGTGGCAGCCATACCTATTAGGGAATTATTTCTTTATCAAGATTGATCTCCCGAGTCTGGAAAATTTTCAGGAACAATGGGTCTCCTCCCCAACACACCTGAAATGGGTTATCCAACTCATGGGTTATCCCTATGTGATCACTTACAAGAAGGGTAAGGACAATATGGTGGAAGATGCTCCTTGCACAATTGATGACCCAGTTTCTCTTACAGCTCTTTCTCTGCTTGTTCCAAATTGGTTGCAATATGTTCAACAGGGCTCTCTCTTCTATGAACTCCATGCTTCTTCATCAACAGGGCACTCTGGGTTTTGCAAAATGTATGACTAGGAACAATGTAACTTCTTTTGGCAGGGACTAAAAATGACAATTCAACAGATGGTGGCTGACGATGATACTTTCCAAGTCAACAAGGGTGAAACGACACTCCTTTCAGGATTGCTCAAACCCTTGCCCATCCCTACACAGCTTTGGCCAATATTTCTATGGATTTCCTAGCAGCGCTGTGGTGGTACAATACCACATCTCAAAGGACACCATATGAAGCAGTCTATGGAAAAACACCACCAGTTCTTCTTCCATACACCCTTAGCAGCTCCCCAGTTCAGGAAATTGACTCGGTTCTTTGAAACCGCGATCAGATTCTTCTCATTCTGCAGGACAATCTTCACATGGCCAGAATTCGCCTGAAACAACAAGCCGATCAGCACCGTTCTGAGCGCATTTTCAACGAAGCTGACAGGGTTCTTCTTCATCTACAGTCTTCCAAGCAATCCTCCTTGACACTCCAAAGGCGTCAGTGGCCTAAAATGCAACCCGAAGATGCTACCGGGGAACCACTCCTTCAGATTCTGCAGCAATTTCTCCAACCAAAGCTTTGAGGACAAAGCTTTTTCTAAGGGATAGGGGATGTTAGGAACCTATGTCAACCCTTCTCTTTACTATGTTAGTATATTGTTGTTGGACGCATATGCTTTGTAAGTCGTCCCGTAGTATTTGTTGATCCGTAGTTTATATTAGCCCATAGTATTGACCCATAGTATTGGATGCATATGCTTTGTAAGTCGTCCCGTAGTATTATATGTCCCATGGTTTTAACTCATAGTATTGGGAATAGACTTAGTATATAAGTGTGTGTTTAGGTCATTGAAGGCACCGTGAAGTTAATTGTATTGAGCTTGCTCAAAGGAGGTTGCCCCCTCGAAGTGTCCCGTGATCAATATAAAAGTGATTATGTTCTATTATTTCTGAATCTCGTGTATTTGCATTAATTAATTATTGCAGGTTCATCACACATTCCTTGAGATAATTAGCAATTACTTACTTTGCAAACTTTCTTGTTTTTGTGTCGTTTCATTTAAATTGGCAAGTGCCCCCTACTTAGATTTTCTGAGTGTTGCTTGCTTTTCCAACTGACTACTTTATGTACTTTCCTTCATTTTACTTTCCTGCTTTGTGATTTTGCCTTTTTTTTTCTTGATTTTGATAGTTTCCACTTTCCCTTGCTGCCATCTTTCCTTTAGCCAACTCCTTGATTTTCTGAGCTTTTCCACTTAGGCAAGTGAGGTCCACATTGACCCTATGCGCCCTCCTAGCCATGTCATCATCAATTCTTTCCACAAAATTAATTAGTAATGATGATGCATTTGTTATTAAAAATAATTCAAACTCTGAATATTAATAATTAATTAATACTATAGTATTTGTGCCTCAAAATTTACCCCTATTAATTATTCCTTATTCAATTAATTTTCTCAGACCCCCTAGGGATGGGAGGATCCAAGTTTTGACCAAGGCCACTAGGGAAGGGACATGACATGTTGACTTAAACAAAAAATATTAAATTATATTGATATATCAAGCACTAATAAAATGCGTCGAGGTGTAAATAGGCTTCTTCACAAGCAACACAATGGGCCATTACCATGGGCCACAAAATACCATGGCCCCAAAAAACCATGATTGAGTCAAGTTTACCTAACAGATTTTTTTCCTTCTTATAACTCATATGAAGTCACAATTTAACATTAAAAAAATTACACCTCAAGAAAAATTGGATACCTTGAGTACTTGATAAATTAGATTTGAGATGGATATATGCTAGTTTATTGGATCCCTCCGATTACTTGATAAATTAGGTTTAAGATGGATCTATGCTAGTTTTATTACAGATATATCAATTATATGTTTACCAAAGTATATATTGATTTCTATTACAAGTATATCAATTGTATGTTAACCATTATTTGTGTATGTAGCATTATTTGTATTGCATACACAGTTACGTTCCTTAAGCTGGCGAATATTATTTATGGAGGAATTAGTTCAACGCCTCGATTGTCAACGATTTACTTGAGCCCAAGCATATTTCCTCTTCTTCTTTCTCCCTCAACGTTTGGTTGTGCTCTATGGTCCCGTAAACATATTTGCAGTCTTGAAACTCCTGGTCCAAGTTTTCGTAGGAACTTGAAAACAAGCGCTCTGTCGAGGATATGTTGTATGAAGCCATTTCTTGAAAATAATTACGCCGAAGGCGTATTTTAAGGGAGTGGTTCATCTCGCCCCTTCGTTGTCTGTCGACGACGAATGAGGAGCCTCCACTAGTAGCCAATAGACCTCCAGAATGACCTCCAGATTCAATAGTACAAATTTCTTCAGGGAAAACGTCCACAGGAAAAATACAGAAAAACCTACTGAGAGAGAGGGCCAAACATCTCTGCCGAACTTCAACAGAGGGAGCGCCTACCCGAGCTGTCGGCCAGACGAAGCCAGCCACATAGAAATAGAAAAATCGGCCACAGTTTGACAACCACCGCGAGGACTACATTGTCGCTCGAGCCCGACTTTGATTAGAACGCATGCTATCTAAGGTACCAATCAAATTATTATGGTGATATCCATAATGATTCCGCATACACTGCTGGGTAATTTTCAAATTATCTCAAGGGCTTAGGCATACTGATATTAGTTATTATTTTATATTAGGTCCATGAAAACTGATATCCCACTTTAATAAAATGTGATATATACGATTTAATGGAGTATATTAAAGATTGATTCCCATTTATGGATCAATCTAATGACGAAACATAGTTTTCACTAATACCTTGGAATTATGGTCTTAAGGTTCAAAATTCCAAAATTGGCCCATTACCAATAGCCAATAACTTTCGTTCAAATATTATGAAGGTCATAAAACGGTATCCCTTGCAGGATAATGCCTTCGACATAATTAGTAGGTTATTCCATAGTTAATTATTGGAATCCCTTTAAGGATGCTCTCTTCCTAATGTATCTTTAGGAACTTATTTGCTAATTCAATATTTGACATAGCTATATTATATTAGTATTAGCTTATAAATGTAATCAATACTAATAGCGTGATGGATAGCCCATTAACACAACTATTTAGCACGATTTCAATTTTAAAATAAGTTTTATTTATTTACATAAGAAGCAAATGAGAAGTTCAAGTGATACCCTCAACGTATAAAGTGCACCGCATTTGATTACAATTAGAAATATTGTTTGAAGAGTTTTTTTTGCATAATTACATTTAAGAAATTAAATTATTGATGATGTGATACTTTGCTACATGCTTATTTGGTTAGTTTTAATGCCTCTATTATTGAAATCTATTGTTTGATTTCTCACAAAAGTCATCCCTATACAAAGTGGGTGTTTTGTGAACACAATCATTGCGTAGATTGAAAACTTTCGAAAGTGATATGGAGAATCCATGGTTAGTGGATAATTTGAATGTTCCCATGTAAACGAGATATTGCATTATATAAAATAAATTGAAGACTTGTAAAAATTGTATGATTGTTCTTACACATGGTCATTGAGTAAATTGAAGACTTGCAAAAGTGGTATGTAGACTTAAGGGTAGTGGACGGTTTCCATACATAATAAATATTTAAATGTATTCATACAATGTTGATTTTAATAAATAAATAAAATACTTATAAAAATGGTATAGAGTAATTTTACTACTGCACTCCTATGGGAAGAGTGGAGGCAGAAACATAAGGATCCCATGACAAGAGTGAAAGGGACAGCATAAGAGAGATCCTCAACATCTTTTAGTGGATTTCTTGAACTCGTGGACAAAATAAGTTAGTACAATGGACAACAGATGAAGCAATAAAGGTTGGTAAGGTATGGGCTTCTGCATCATCAACCTTCCTTTCTTTCCTTTTGTTTGTGTTAAAAGGTTGCAATCATGAGGAAAAATGATAGAAATGTACATAAAAATTTATCATATGATTTTTTTCATTATTTGTTGTTGGAACACATAAAATATACCTTCATAATGCATTTTAAAGAACTTACATCGAATTTAATTTCAATCTTACAAAGAGCAATTATTTCCAAAAACACTTCATCAAATTCAACCATTTCAACAAAGAAAAGGAGGACATGCACTATTGTAGTGCAACCATAAGCCATTCTTACAAAAACGATGTGTATATTAAATTTTGTAGTAGTGATTGAAATCTTATCTCAATATGTTATTGCAAAATGTGGAGATTCCATAGTCGTTTATCTTGATGATACTGAAACAACCACCTTAGCACCTTCATAATATGCATCTAGAGCCCCCTCATAAGAGAGTATTCAACAGGATGAGTTCCTTGCATTACATGAAAAAACAAGCTTGAAGGACCCACAAAGCATTGTTATGAATTTTTTTTTTGCAGATGATTAACCACAGTGTGGAGGAATCTTGATAAGAGAAGTGATGAGAGAGGCAAGTGAGTTTTTCGAGCTGCCCATGGAAGAAAGGAACAAATTTATTTCTTAAGACATGATGAAGCAGTGAGATACAACATCAGTTTCAGTCATTGAGTGTTCTACTGGAGAGATTTTCTAAAACACTATTGTCATCCCGTATCACGAGCCTATGGGGAACCGCCTTTGTTAATTTCTATTAAATAAACCCTTGGATCATTCTTTGTCAGGAAGTCCATGTGTCAGTTCATGTATCCATCGAACAACATCTACTTAATTGATGGCGGATTACTTCTTCTAAGTTGTAAATGTTTCGAGGGCTCCTGACATGTTTTCTTGATGTGCAGGCATATGATTAGCCTTAGGAAAATCCAACTATTTAGTAGTTGTCCTCATTTTGATAAACAAACCAACGTTACACTTCATATCGAATCAAATCAAAATTCCGCATCCGTAAACAACTCTAACATTCCAAGTTGCTTGATGTTTCAACGTGCCCATCCTCGAAGGGAAAATTGTTGTAATGTCTACTAAATTGTGGTTGTTATAAGTCAATTAAAAGAAGAGAGAATGGATGTAAAAGTGAGATTAAGTAGATGATGGGGAGAATGAATGTGTAAGTAAAGTTAATAATTTTTTTCCAAGAAATATGATATGTTTGAATTATTATCTGAAAGTTCATCTTATGAATATCACATGAAAGCATGTATGACTACATATGTAAAGAAATATTTTATGACACATTAAAAGGGTATAAAGAATCCAATAAACCAATAGATGGTTGAACAATTGTACAACATACCAACAACATAAATATATTAGGTGTAAATATGATCATCTACAACACATGTTTGGTTGAAAGGCCATGAAATGAGTAAACCACTCATAGGTAGGAGTAGGACCTTCGTCTCTTAAGGTTTCAAACATATACATGTGTGTTTATTGCGCCAATAATATGTAAGACAGAAGGATTTTTCCTTTACAAAGACTACTTGATCAACATATGCTTACGACAAACTCTCCATTTATACTAAAGCATGTCGACATTCGTTGCACTCAATTTTTCTTGTAGAATCTCCATACAATTACTATTGTCATTTACCCAAGATTTCTTTTTAAAATAATTTTTACCATTTCGCACGTCATTTTGTCACTTGGAGAATATCTCAAAGAAGATGAGGCTTGAATTAATTCCTTTGTAATAAAATTTTAAACTTTTCTATTATGTTCATGGCTATGTCGTTCATTTATTTCCAAGATTAATTGTTGTAGGTCATGCTCCTGGGAAACAACCACAATTATACTAAATCACATACCATCCACGCATAAATCGAAGTAACAAGAAACAAATCCCCCTCAATATGGCTTGGGCATTGACTATCCATAAATTCCAAGGATTGACATTAACAAGGTCAACCATTGACAATGGTAACAATGAAGGTCAATGATTAACCCTCACAACAATTCCACGTATTACAATGTTAGAAGGAATCTAAATTACACCATCGTTCTCCTTCGAACACTATGCAAAGATGAAAGGCACTTCATATGTCTCACTTCAAAAAAAGCAAGAGGCATACCTTCATTCTCTATCCCCTTCACACTTAAAATTGCAATCCTCAATCCTTACACTCCCTCTACCAAATGAAACTACCGATGTTGATTTCCAATATATTTAGAGTCAAACTTGATCACTACCTAGCCCTTTATTGTTTTACTCACATATATATACCTTTTTGTATGACAAATTAATGTACAAATCATTTTACTTGACATCGATTACATGGGTTTCTATTTATTGCTTATTAGTACTTGCAATAGAGTTTTCTTTTCAATTTCATTGACTACTATCCCTACCATAAATTAGCTAGACTTTCTTTCAAACAAATAAAATTATATTGTCTATGTACACACAAATGTTTCTCATTTTACAACATATTGAAGTTCTTCTCAGTGATTCATTTCCCCGCTTCGAGGGTATGCTAGTATAAAAACTTTTGTTAGCTACGCGCTACTATCCCGTTCATAGTATTTATTTGTTTACGCATTATATGCACCGCTCGGAGATTCATGAGTTCTGGCTTTAATACTTACTCGTTGTTGGCTTCTTCCTTTATAGCTAAGCTTTGTGTTACATGTTAATTCTGCACAGGTATATACAATTACATGTATACAACTTGTAGCGTTAAAACTTTGGTTCATTTCTTTTTATTGTTTATTAACTATATTTTATTCTTTTAAAATTGATCATAGTTTCAAGTGTTTTAATATTTTTTATTGGAGACTCTAAGGTGACGATCAAATGGGCACAAAGGGACTATAATCTAAATGTGATCTCATTACATCAGTGGTGTTGTAGAACTATGGAGAAAATACAACTTTTTAGTGACATCATTTTTTGACATATCTTTCGTCAACATAACATGATGGCAGATACACTTTCCAAAGAGGCACATGATGGAGCTGAGGGTGTTGTCAGATGGGAAGAACTACAAGAGACTCAATGTACTGCTTTTGGTTCGGTGAACAACTTTGAGTATTATTTTGTTATGTACTGAAAGTAGTTGATTTTGAAGGTTTGATGTATGTTTTTTGTTGAGATATCTGTCATAGATGATCTACAGTAACTTTTTGAGCACAAGTCACTGTTTTTTACTTATGTATGGTTGTGCTATTTGATTCATTAATATGAATACCAGTAGTATGGTTTTTTTCCGTTGAAAAAAAAAAGTGTTTTAACATTTTTGTGCTCCTTATTATTATAAAGAATAATTAATATAACAAATTATAAATAAGAAATATAATTTATTAATTTAGGGCTTTTCATTTATTAAAGTAGTTTGCTTTATTTTATTTATTAATTGATCATAGTTACTAGCGTTTTAACATTTGTGTGCTCCTTATTATTATAAAGAATAATTAATATAACCAATTATAAAATAACAAAATATAATTTATTATTCCCTACCAAGGCAGGGATATACTTTTCATTCAAAAGTCAAAACACTTTGACTTGTATTACTTTTAATTTGAAACAAAATTTGTTATTATTTTTATAATGTTTTGAAAATTTTGAATATTAAACATAATATTATGAAAATTAAAAATAATTTTAATAATTTTTAAATTATGAAATTTTGATTTTTTAATTGGATAAGTACAACTTGGATGGGACATAAATCCCCGTAGGAGGTATTTTTATTTTCATAATTTAAAATTAAATATAATTAATTTTTAAAACAAAAAATCATTATTTTCATAATTTAAAATTAAATATAATTAATTTTTAAAACAAAAAATAAAAAAATTACATGTGTCTGTCCGGTACGTGTGATCCGATTGTGTCAGTCATTCCATCTCATTTCATTAACTCCCGAGTCCGAAAGCTTTGGGGTGAGCGAGACTTTCCCATTTTGCCAAGTGAAATTTGTTTTGGCTGTTCTTCCTTGACCAGAGAAATCTGAAGCAACATTTTCTTATCTTGTTAATGATCGAGGTCACGATTTTTGCTATAGACTGCCAATAAAGAGACACACTTTACAGAACCGAGTTTACTAGTACCAGACGTCCTCCCAAATAGAGGAAACGGAAATTCCAGTTTTGGATTCGCTTTTTTATTTTCTTTAGAAGCCACAACTAGTTAGCAGTGAGATAGTTATTGTGTTTGATTAAAAATCCCAAGTACTCAAATTTAGAGTTTATGAAAGCAATATTTCTCTCTAGTTCACTATTTTGTTGCATGATTTTTCTGATGGAATTTTTGGGTATGCATCTGTTACTAGTTGACATTGAAGGAGATTAGTTGGAACTCCTCGTCATAAAGATTTGGATTGTTGACCCGTATTTTGTGCCTTTCTGTTCTAGATTAAGGTCGCAGTAAGTTCTCTCAATAGTCTCGTAGACCCTTTATCCCTATCTTCCACTGCGTTGGTTAAGTAATATCTGTTCCTCTCTAACCACGTATTTATGAGCAGAACTACACAGGGAGGGACAGCAGGGGAAATCTGGTCCATCGTCGCGAAAAGCATGCACTTAACCCCTTTGAACTTGTTTCAAAATAGGTCAACTGGGACTCATCCACACTGTTAAATTGTACACTGTTGTTCCAGTTGATGAAGGCGGAACATAGTAGTAATGAACAACAGAATCCGCCAAATCGGGACCTTCTAGGCTATCTATCATGTATATATCTATCTAGATTTACGATCTATATCCCTATTCCCATTGCGAATCAGCTGCTGTGTTCTTGCAGGAACAGTACCACGCGACGTGAAGGTGGAAAACATATTCCTTACTCGTCTATTCAAAACATTGAATTTCGCCTTCCGAGTCTCCAAATCAACAGAAAACCTGGAAGCCAGACTTTGTCCTGGCGTTGTGCGGCCCTTAGTCCTTGCCAGTTCCTGTTATCCATTAATTACTGAATTTGAAGAGAAATTTTGGCCGTAGTGTGATTATGCTTCTGCCAATGGTTCCAATGGCCTGTCAGAGCTTCCGTTTAGTATAACTGATTTGGCATGCCGAGAATTTACAAAATCTCGTCGCGGTAATGAAGCATTTTTAGACTATTTGCAGGTAACGTTAGTTCAAGAAATTTATGTTTATGTTAATAAATTCTCTTGTCGACACTAAAAAACGAGAATCAAGAACTCTTAAAGCTTAAATCATTGATCATTAGGATTTATTTTTATTTACTGCAGAGACAATTTCTGTTTTAAGTTAGAGTAAACTAAAATATTAACCAGCAAATCAAGTTGTTCATTGATCTCTTGCCAGTGTCATATTCATCTTTGGGGAAGATTAAATTAATATTATTTAAAGAAGATTTGTCATGAGTTTGCAATGAAACAAGATGTGAAAATCCAAGACTCTTGAAATTTCAATTCATAATGCTTTTGTTTCTTCCACTGATCTGCAAGACTATACGTGCACCGAGGATGAAGACGAGGATACACTTCATAAATTTAAAGCAAGAGAGCGTAAGAAACCTCCGTTGCAAAGTCATCTGTACTCAGTTGACCGATGCCATAGGAAAACAACATCTTCTTATGGTTAACTGGATGATGGAGGCAAGAATTTTGCACAATTTAAATTGAATTGGAATTTTGAAAAAGTCCTTGGATGTTTCAATAATTAATTCATAACTTCTGTTGTGGCGCAGTACACAACCTTGTATCATCTTCATTGGGAAACACTTATTAAGCACAAATTTACTTGACAGATTATTGTTTAAAGGGACTTTTACAAACGATACTCATATACAGGTCCTGGGTATCGCCTGCATGACACTTGCAATCACAATGGAAGAGAATCAACCTACGAATTGGTATAAAATCCAAAAGATTATTTCTTTCAAGTTATATTTGCGGTATTAAAATGCATTTAGATCATTACAGTATTAAAATGCTTTTTAAATTTGTAATCGCGTCAAACTTCTTAGAAAATGAAACATATATTAATTCGAGCATTTCGTTTCGAGTATCAGGACGGAAACATTTACACTCGCAAATAACGTATTTAAGCTACACGAAGTTGTTGTAATGGAATGGATTGTCTTTAAAGTTTTGGTTTACTAATGCTCCTTACCTACTACCGCTACCTTTCTCTGGTAATTCTTGCACATTATATTAACATCTCAAAAATTTTAAACCGAACATTAGTCTTTAACAACTCACACAATGTTCTATTTCCAAGTATTACTTGAAGGCTGTAGGAGGAGACGCAGAGGTTGAGAAGACATATTTGGCGTGCTTGTCATTGTTAGATCGCCAGTTGCCTACAGGTCCTCGTCTTTACTGCAATTTTTAATGATCTTCTACAGCTATTTGGTGAAACGATCAACAGATACTCTTTGGCACTTTATCTCCAGTAGTTTGTGTGACATCTTTGACAATAGGTGGCATATTTTAAACACGGTGTTGATTTGGAAGACCAATGTAATCTTAGCAGATGTATCTTCATTTGCTGAGATTATCAAACCCCAACAACGTGGCTACTTTCTTTAAACCCTCTTCATCACTGGCCTGATAGATTTTGAAGGATAGCGTGGACACTCTGTTTTGCATTCATTGGAAACATACAAAATCCCAAGTCACCTCATATTATTCTTTGTAAAATCTATGATTGATTTTCTCTGAAAATAATGGCATCAAATTTAAATTCAATGGTCAAGGCCGCAACCATTACAATAAACTAGTTGGTTGATCTCTTGCCTTAACTATCAAGCTATGTTAAGGTCTTCTTCTCTCATGAAACCATAGACTATATCAACAAGGCAAGCAAAATTAGGATCATATGAGAAGGAAAACAGAACCAGGATCATGATCGCTACCACTGCTGCCCTAGTTGGTAGTTTCATGATAATTATCAGCTTAAAGCACGATTTCATTCAGAGGATTTGTTAAACCTAGAGGATCTGGCTCTCAACATTTCATTTTTCTCTTTTAAACGTAGCTTTTTGGGTTTGTTTTCACTATTTTCATCCATCTCTAACAAATAATTTTCATGGTTCCTATGCATTTCGATATTTTTTTTTGGTTTCTTTTGTTATTTCTATGCACTGCACATGATGCATTTCGATATTTGTTTTTGGTTCGGCGGGTTAAAAACTATGGCACCAAGAGAGGGTTAATGATTTAAGGCCCGACGCGTCTGAGGTTTATAAATTAAGAGTGCAATCGCTCTTACTTGCAATTTGCCGAGGTTAAGGAATAAGTGTTCATTTCAACGGAGGCTAAAATTTATGTGAACAATCTCATTTCAAAGGTTTAATATTTAAGTAGCCTATACTATTTCGGAGGCTTAACATTTATATCGCATACTACTAAGTCGTCTAGTTCTTCTCTTTTGGAACTTCTATTGGCTTTTTATTAGCTTTGTTCTTTCTATTTTGATTCACACTTTATGGCATGGAATATGCTACAAAGCAGCTCTCCCTTGTTAATTTAGGGCTTTCTCATTTATTAAAAGTAGTTTGCTTTATTTTATTTATTCACTTTTAACTATATCAATATTTTTTTATAACTTTTAAAATTTTATAATGTTGGATTTAGATCTATGATTTTTGACATATATTGTTTCTTACTTGCATGCATAAGCACACATTTTAAACAAGACTTTTATTTGCAATATGATTTTTTACATATATCGTTTCTTACTTGCATGCATAAGCACACTGTAATACCTCCATTTGTTTTATAACAAAAACGTATATTTAAAAAAAAAAAGGTCGTGGTTTTGAGCACCAAATCGGTAGAGTACAATATATAGCCAAATTGGCATTGAGTAATTCAGCGACACTTAACAGAGAGTCTGAGAAGATCGTTCTAGAGTTATTACAAATGAAGGACCAGCCATACCTAGAGTTCTAGAGTTTAGAAGTCGGGACCAACCATACCTGCCCAGATCAGCGCTGAGGGAAGGGGTGCCCGAGGGACTGTGTAGCAGAGAAGGGAACCTTACTTAGGTTGAGAGTGGAGGTGATGGGGGTGCCTAGATTGTTTGAAGCCAATTGGTTAATCTTTTAGCTATGTGGTTGAGCTCATTGGCTTAGGAAACTTCTTCCCTGTCTCCCCACTTGCTTGACAGACCTAACTGTGTGCTGGATGACCCTGAATGACTGTGCCTAAGGTTGTGAGTGAGCCTATTAGTTCCTCCTTAGTGGATACACAGCCCCAGCTTGGGTATGGTCTCTAAGTGACGAAAGAATATAGGCTGGGCAAAGACCTATGGTTGGGTTGGAATGTTGCAGTCCATAGCCAATTGCTTGGTGATTTCACCTTTAAGATAAGTATTCTATGTGTGTTACTTCTTCAACGGTTTAATTATTGATGACTGTTATTGGTATGCTGAAGGTATTATAGATATGTGTGTGGATAATGTTTCATTCCACTATGCTTATTGAGTATGCATATGCACCCATGTGATTTAATTGATATGAATCTATTCATTGACACCCCTATTGTGTTCATGTTCCCTCTATGGGTCAGATGAGGGGAGGGGCCATGATAGAGTGGATAAGATCTCTTTACAAGGTGGTAAAGACGTATGGATGAGGTTTGGGGAAACATTTTGGTTGAATGAAGGACAAAGTAAAAGTCCTCAAGTGTAGCAGAGGATCACACCGCTGCATAGAGATCGCCAAGAGCTTTCCAACGATACCAAGTTTTTCAAAAATGGACTTAGGATGATGAAGTTATCAGCCTGAGAAGTTGGCAGTGAAAGGGGTTTATGGCCGACTTCCGACTTTCCGAACCCGTAGTGCAGATTACGGATTGCGGAAGTTGGAGGCGTGATTTCTTCGGAGTTGCATGATGTGGTTCCAACTTTGTGAATCCCACAAGTCAAAATGTGGAATGCAGAAGTCAAAGGTGTATTTTTCCCGTAATTATGAAATTGGGGTTTCGACTTTCCGACTCCTGCAAGGCGGATTGCGGAAGTCGGAGTTGTAATTTTCCCGTAATTGTGAACTTGGGGTTCCGACTTTCTGACTCACGCAAGGCGGATTGTGGATTGTGGAAGTCAGAGGAGTAATTTTCCAGGATTTGTGAATTTGGAGTTCTGACTTCTGACTCCCGCATCGAAGATTGCGGAATTCAGAGGCATGATTATGCAAAGATGAGAATTTTGGGGTTCCGACTTCTGACTCCCGCATCACGAATGGCGGATTGCGGATGTCGGAGGCATGATTCGGCGTAGTAGAGAATTTTGGGATCCAACTTCCGACTCCCCCATCGCGGATTGCAGAAGTCGGAGGCGTGAACCTTTAAAGTGGTGAATTGGGTGTCCGACTTTTCGACTCCCGCATCGCAGATTGCGGAAGTCGAAGACGTAAATCTTTGAAGTTGTGAATTTGGCATTACGACTTTTCGACTCCTACACTACAGATTGTGGAATGCGGAAGTCGGAGGCGTATTTTGTTGACGATGTGTATTTGGTGTTCTGACTCTCTGACTCTCGCATTGCGGATTGCAGAATTAAGAGGTGTAATTCTTGAAGTGGTGCGTTGGGTTGCTGACTTCCAACTTGCGGATTGCGGACCGAAGTTATTGCGGTTGTGAAAAAGTGCATAGTTTAAAAAAATAATTTAGCAGGTTGTATTCTAAGGAGCTCCCCCATCACCTCTAAAGGGCACCGAGGGGATCGGGGACGTTACAGATGGTATTAGAGCCCAAGGTTGCAGCACTGGAGCTGGTTGGGCCAAAGTAAGAGCTTACATGCTTGTTAGAGCTGCAGAACGAACAAATATCGTAAGGTGGAGATCGAGACCAAGAAGGATCGAAGACTGCGTAGCATTTTGCTAGGTGAAGTGCGCGAGGGTTAGTGGAAGATTGGTCCGCGAAATTCCAAAAGAGAACATCCCTCATTGATCACAGATCCATGGACGAGGAAGACCGCTAAGGTAATCAAGGGCTCTTACAACATTTCTCCCGTGTAAGTGGCAAGAGTTTAACAAAACAAGCGGACGCGAAATTCCACTGGAAAAGGATTGATACCTTTGGAATCCGCCTTGAGTGAGTGAGACCCGATAACCAATAGGGACTGTCTAATCAACATAGAAAGGCTAATTCATATCCAGCTAGACATCTATCGCTTTACCTAGCATTAATATTGAACAATTGTAGTGCTCATAAGTGTAGGGAAGTCCAAGAAAGACCAAGTTGGACTTGGCCATAATTTATGAAAGCAATGTGAGTAGCAAAGCATGTGAATATAGTTCAATGGGAGCTATTGAAGTGATCAAGGAAAACCACATAGGGCTGACAAGGTGGTTGCAGCTTAAAATTGGAGAATAATCTCCAAAGAGCAATGTTGATAAAGAGGGAAATTTCTCACCTTAAACTATTTCTGTTTATAGTATAAGAATTGTATGCTTGGAAAGTAGCAATTAGGAATGCTATACATAAGTATATGTAATGAATTGTTGTTGGTGAGAAAATCCCAGCTAATGATTCCTTCTGTGATTGCTGGAAAGTCCATGAAATTGGATCAACTATGATGTGGAAGAGGAATTCCATGCTACGATGAGAGATTGGAAAGGGAGAATTCCTTAACTCCTCTCTTGCTGATATGATTATATTTTCAATTTTTATGTATAGAAAATTATGGCATCGAAATGCTGAAAATGCAAGAGATTAGATGAATAAAGTGAATATGGACTAGCTGGCATATTAATAAACATTGCACAGTGCATGGGAAGATGTTTGTGCATGTATATGAGGTGCATGTTGGTAAAACTAGTGAAGTTTTACATATGCAGTGAGCCACTTAAGATAATTAGTGTGGTTAATAATTATTGGTGTTAGTACTGGTTGTAGGACCAAAGACAACAATAGCATGGCTAAAGATGTTGATGATGTTGTTGCATGTGACCAACAACCTTATGAATAAAGGTTGGTGCAACAAATATATGATCAAGAGGTTGGTGGAAGGACCGTGTAGTCCTTGGTAAGAGAGAAACTGATTAGGCAACATCAAAGATGTTAATGGGAGCCATGCAAGTAATGATTTGTTTATGTTGATTGCATACAAAAAGGGGATGGGATAAGAATCCCTTGAACCATATTTAGTAATCATAAATTGGTATGTATGTAATGTTGAATGCATTTGTTCAAACATTATCCCACCGGGTACGGTGAGGTATGTGGTAGCAAGGGAAATGATCCCTATACTATCTAACTGTATAGAATTTTGAATGCATTCATATGAAAATATATCATGCCATATGTATATATATTGGTTATGAGTTTAATAACCAAAGCAAGTGAGGACTTATGGTCTTGTAGTGGCAGTGCATGCCATATGAGATAGTCATGGTTAAAGCCATAATGTGGTTAGAATTGTGTTGCTATAGTGCTACGCAAGTATCCCATGAACTCCCTATTGGTGTTAATTTGGGATGAAACCTCTTTTCCAAAAACCAAGGAGTGAGAAAAATCCTGATGTGTTATTCGGGTGGAGGAGGAGAACACCAAATAAGTTAACCAAGTAATTGGGGAGATGGATGGGTGAGGTGTTGAGGTAATAGCCATACTTTCCAAAACATCATGGTGGAATGCATGACATGACAATATCGTAATCATGAATCAATGTGATGTGGCGTTGAGTGGATATATATTATAGATTATGTAAATGTTGTGAATGTGCATGCATATGTGTGGGTGCACATGTTGAGATGCATTGTGTGAATGCATGGTCGTGATATATATTTCATTGCAATTAAATACTAGATGAAATGATGGATTATTGGTAATTATGAGATCATTCCATGAGCTACCAGAGATGCAGGAAAATGATCGCATGAAGAAGGTAGTCATGTTGATGGGCTACCAGAATGCTCTGTTGAGAGGACATAGTTGTATGAAATGATATGATTGCGAAATCATGATTATTTAAAGTTTTATTTGATGGCATAGATAATGTGATTGTATATCGCATTTTATTGTGATAATGATGCATATAAAATGATCGTATTTCATTGCATTTGAAATATTAACAGTTGATAGTGTTTGAATTATAGTATGTTATAATTCTGAGATCACTTCAGTGGTTGTTGTAAATGCCGCAACGAAAATATTATATGTGTGGGTACTCACAACCTATTTGGCTGATTGAAAAATTCAGATTGCAGGTAGAGTTGTCTTGGAAAGGGAAATGCATGTAAGTCCATAATAAATAATGAAATTTTCCGTGCGCAAGAGCCAATATTGTGAGGATGATCTCATTGTTGTGAAATCTGATTTTTGTATGAAACAGATTTGTAAATTTTCTGATTTAAGTTATGAGAAGGATCTCATGGTTGCAAAAATCAAATTTATGTAAGAGACATAATTGTAAATTCATATTTGAATTTGATTTCTAATGCTGTTGGTTGTTTGGCTATTTGAGAAGTGTGTCAGGAAGACACATTGCAGGAAGACCATGTGCTATGGTCTACAGAATCCAAACTCCATCGGAAGGATCCCATGCTTTGGAAATGGGTTTCGGGTGAAACACCACTGTAAATTTTGATAATGTCTCATATGAACTGCTTGTTGGTAAACAACGCGGGAATATTTTGCAAAAGGAAGAGAAAATACATTTGCATACCGATAAGTATTTTGTAACCCTTGCTTAGAATATGCATGCCTAATTATTAGAATTAATATACAGAGCATGTTTTTATTTCAGACTACTTGATTGTGATTATGGCCTACATGGCTCACATCGGAAAGAGGTGCACACCTTTTGGGTGTTGTATCATGTTATGGTTGTCAACATTGACTACACCCTAAGGAAATGGACGCATTCCTGGTGTTTCAATATTAGAAAGTGAATTTTTTTTATGAAATATGTTACAATTTTATATCATGCCATTTGGTGCTGCATACTAAGAAGCAAAGTGAAGAAGGGGTACCATCCCTATGTGTGGGGATGGTCATTGTATGCTTGATAAACCCAGTTGGAGAATTGGCTTAGCATACTGGTTAATGGAATGCCTGATAAACCCAACTGGCGTACTGGCTTGGAATTAGAATGTTGTGGAGCAGACTGTGTGCTAGCCAAACATTCGTTGAATGCTTGATAAACCCAGTCGGAGAACTGGCTTAGCATATTGGTTAATGGAATGCCTGATAAACCCAATCAATGTACTGGCTTGGCATTGGTTATTTGAATGTTGTGGAGCAGCCTGCGTGCTGGCCAAACATTCGTTATTGTATCCACAGGTGACCCAAGGATTGTAAAGAAAAGAAGGAACCTGTGGAATAATGTGAAGACGTCCAATACAGATAAGTATTTGGCTTATCTTGCATCTTCTTGCTTAGTTAATATGAATATACATGT
This sequence comes from Larix kaempferi, assembly GCA_027924585.1. Taxonomy (NCBI): domain Eukaryota; kingdom Viridiplantae; phylum Streptophyta; class Pinopsida; order Pinales; family Pinaceae; genus Larix; species Larix kaempferi. The sequence goes on along the minus strand of BSBM01000595.1, from coordinate 228,295 downwards.
GTATATGATTTGGCTATGATTTTCAAACTCTTGTTTAGAGATAAATCCTATGAAAACGAACTTGACATATGAATTGAATCAATGTTTGAGTGTAGGTATTGCTGGATGCAAGGACATTGAGGGCATCCTAAGGGTGAAAGTGGACATGTGACTGTCCTAGAAAGCTCAGTATCAGTAGCAATAGAAAGTGGTGCTAGTGAACTTGTGTGGGTCCTAGCAGCCAAATGTTATGTAGGCAACCATGGGGAGGGGTTCCCTGGTTGAGAAGCCTTGGACAAACCTTAAACACCAAGTTTCATTGCCAAAAAAAGGAAAAGGCGATTCAAGCGTTCACATTTGAAGTGAAAGAGATCAAGGAGCATAGAACCACAATTGTGGTGGGGCTTCGGATTGGAACAAGATTAAGAGGGGGGGACTCTTACTCTTCTCTTTCCTTTATTTTATTTTATTGATTGATGCATTTTAAAAACAAAAAGTTATTGAATGCATGTTATGGCTGAAGTTGATTGTGCTTATTTTGCTTGAAATACATTGTGAATGCTGAATTAGTTAATTCCCTGTGAAAGGATGAACATGAATGAGTTCATTTATATGTTGGACAAGCATGAAATGTGTGGAAGTATCATGGATAAAGCATGAAGTTTCCATGTCAATTGGGCAAGTAATTGACTGATCTTAAAGCTTTTGTTATGCTTGGCTTAACAATATTTGCAATGATGAATTTCACAGGTGAAAATTAAACCAATTGGTTGCAGCTATTACAAGGAAAGCGTTGCTAGTAAGAAAAGTGTGGGCAGCTATGCAAATTAACCATGGGAGCAAACCAAAAGTTATCAGCAGTGGAAAGGACAACAAGAAGAATTGTAGCCACACATTTTCCAAACTTGTGGATCTGCTGGAAGGTAAAGAAAAGGAAGGGACTGTTGTGGAGCAATGCCCACATGTGGAGATTGAAGGTCAAATCCAACAGGAGCAACTTGTAGAAGCCAAGGGACTTGGTCCTGAAAACCCAGAGTAAAATATGAAATGCAGGACATACCTGCTACATTTTGTGAATTTTGGAGATGTGTAAGTATTCTTAAGTATTGGAACATCGAGGACGGTGTTATTCTAAGGGGAAGGGAATTTTAATACCCCCTTTTTGACCCTTATTATATATTGGATTTTAATGTAAACAATGTGCATATGAGATGTATGACTCCTAGCGTGGAGCTCAAGGCCAAGGCCCCGCTAGTGAATGCTTAGCTTTAAGAGGCAAGTATTTGATATTGTGTTATCCATGTGCTATTAAGCCATGGAAATTGTAAAAATGATGTAAACAAATCTCATGTAATAAAAATATCAAGGGGTTGGCTGTGGATGCAACTAAATGAGGGGGCTATGTGTATCCACTAGGGATAGGTGAGGGGGTTGTGGGATTGAACCCTAGGCTTCCATATGTCACCTTTAGAAACCACCCTTGACTGTCCTAGCTGTCATTTAATTCTGTTGTAAGGAAGTGGTTGAAGAAATCAATCCATGAGAGTGATGGAGTATGGGCAGCGCCAAAATTCATAAGGCGGGGTATGGGCTCAGTTGGCTTGACCCAAAAGTCACTCCACCTCATGGAATGATGTTTTCCCTCATCCCCAGTCCATTGTGGAGGAGGGAGGCATGATTTTTCATGGAGGAAACAGGCCCAACAGCTAGGTAGAACCAGAAAATTGTGACTTGGGATGAAGCCGCATTTGGAAGTGCCAAGATTGCCCAGAAATTCGTGTGGGAAGTTAAATCCCACAAGGGACCCATCGACCTAAACCATGGGGTGAATTTGAGAGAGTAAGATGCCTTGAAACCCATTGGAAAAGCTAGATATGATAGTTGAGAATCCAGTCACGAGACAAAGCCTTTCGACCGCAACGTTGAGAAGATCCGAGAGTGGATCGCAGTGGGAGAGAGACCCCAGGGCAGCTTTCATGGTAGATCCAGTGAAGGCTCATTCATCCTTGGTTTAGAAGTCGGGACCATCCATACCTTCCAGGTCAGCGTTGAGGGAAGGGGCGCCCGAGGGACTGTGTATCAGAGAAGGGGACCTTACTTAGGCTGATAGTGGAGGTGATGGGGGTGCCTAGACTTTCTGAAGCCAATTGGTTATGCCTGTAGCTCTGTGGTTGAGCTCATTGGATTAGGAAAATTCTTCCCTGTCTCCCCACTTTCCCGATAGACCCAACTGTGTGCTGGATGACCCTGAATGACTGTGCCTAAAGCTGTGAGTGAGCCTATTAGTTCCTCCTTAGTGGATACACAGCCCCAACTCGGGAGTGGTCTCTGAGTGCAGAAAGAATATAGGCTGGGCAAAGACCTATGGTTGGGTTGGAACGTTGTAGTCCATATCCAGTTGCTTGGTGATTTCAACTTGAAGATAAGTATTCTATGTGTGTTACTTATGCAATGGTTTAATTATTAATGGCTGCTATTGATATGCTAAAGGTATGATAGATATGTGTATGGATAATGTTTTATTCCACTTTGATTATTGAGTATGGATATGCACCCATGTGATTTTATTTATATGAATTTGTTCATTGATGAATAAGGCTAAGTTGGTAAAGGCCCAGAATGTTCAGAAGGTTCAGTCATGGCTTTGGGGGAGAAATAGACACCCATGTTGTGTTCATGTTCCCTCTGTGGGTCATATGAGGGGAGGGGCCATGACATAGTGGATCAGAGCCCTTTACAGGGTGGTAAAGAGGTATGGATGAGGTTTGGGGAAACATTTTGGTAGAATGAAGGACAAAGTCAGAGTCCTAAGGTGTGGCAGAGGATCACACCATTGCATAGAGCTCGCCGATAGATTTCCAACGATTCCAAGTTTTCCAAAAATGGACTTAGGATGAAGAAGTTACTAGCCTGAGAAGTTGGCAGTGACAAGGGTATATGGCCGACTTCCGACTTTCCGAACTCGTAGTGCGGATTGTAAATTGCGGAAGTCGGAGGCGTGATTTCTTCGGAGCTGCACGCTGTGGTTTTGAATTTTTGACTCCTGCAAGGCGGATTGTGGAAGTCAAAGGTGTAATTTTCCTGGAATTATGAACTTGGGGTTCTGAATTTTAGACTCCCGCAAGGCGGATTGCAGATTGCGGAAGTCGGAGGTGTAATTTCCTCGGAATTGTGAACTTGGGGTTCCAACTTTTCGACTCCTGCAAGGCGGATTGTGGATTGTGGAATTCAGAGGAGTAATTTTCCCCAGAGTTGTGAATTTGGAGTTCTGACTTCCGACTCTCGCATCGCGGATTGGGGAAGTCGGAGGCATGATTCTGTGAAGCTGAGAATTTTGGGGTTCCGACTTCCGACTCCCGCATCGCGGATGGTGGATTTCGGATGTCGGAGGCGTGATTTAGCGTAGTAGAGAATTTGGGGTTCCAAATTCCAACTCCTGCATCACGGATTGCGGATTTTGGAAGTTGGAGGCGTGAACCTTTAAAGTGGTGAATTGGGTGTTCCGACTTTCCGACTCCTGCATCACGGATTGCGGATTACGAAAGTTGGAGGCGTATCTTTGAAGTTGTGAATTTGGTGTTCCGAATTTTTTACTCCCGCACTGCGGATTGCGGAATGCAGAATTCGGAGGCATGTTTTTTCGACGCTGTGTATTTGGTGTTCCAACTCTCCAACTCCCGCATTGCGGATTGCGGAAGTTGGAGGTGTAATTCTTGAAGTGGTGCGTTGGGGTGCCGACTTCCGACTCCCGACTTGCAGATTGCAGATTGCGGACCGAAGTTATTGCGGTTGTGCGAAAGTGTATAGTTTAAAAAAATAAAAATTAGCAGGTTGTATTCTAAGGAGCTCCCCCATCATTTCTAAAGGGCACCGAGGACGTTACACACACATTTTAGAGAAGACTCTTATTTGCAGCATATTAATGTTTTGCTATAAAAATATATCTGAAAGGATCTTTTTGTTTTGTAAAGGTTGTCCTATAAAAGTATATTTGAAACGATCTTTTTGTTTTGTAAAGGTTGCCTCATAGGAGCTTAGGATGATTGTACCTAAGTAGATATAGGATTGACAAATTGTTTGAGAATGTTGTATTTGTTGTTAAAGATATATTTTATAAAGTTTTTCTTTGTCGGATAAATATATGTATATTTTGAATTTTCATTTCACACCTAAAATAATGAATATAAATATATTTTTCTTGGAAAAAAAGATAAAAAACATATTCAGCATGAGATAATAGATCCAATAGTCAAAATAATTCCATAATACAAAAAATTACTCATATTAGACAAATATTGTAGAACTTTTCCATTATATTGATGTAGACAATAGAAATTATATTGATGTAGACAATAAAAGTATAAGATGTTATAACACAACTTTAAGTTCCAATAGTAAGGGCTAATAATCTTAAACCAGGATTCCAATCCTTTCTCTGAAAAAATGCTCTATGAATGATTTATTTTAACCTCTCTCTAACTTGATAATATAAGCTTTTTTGATAAATTTTTAATCCTTTTCTATCCCTTCCTTTCTTTCTTTTATCCTCTTCTCCTAAGAATAAGCCTCAATGGTTATGAATAAATTGATTCCTAATAATAGGCCATATAGGTATAGTTGGAATATGACCCATAATATGTAGTCATCCCCCAGAGTAGGTCATAAAAATGCCAGAATATAGCTCCATATAACATCTTTCAACTAAAAACATTTTTTTTAAACTTATTGGATGGTGATGGGGTGGGCCCTTAATGGTCACCATTGGAATTTTTAAGATTGGTTGAGAAACTCTATTGGAATTGTCTCCAATCAAAAAGCTGATATTATGCATGTTTGGGTCTATTGGAGATGAAAATTGACAATTAACATTGATGTTGGGGCTTTGAAATCTATATATTTAATGGGGCTTTGAAATCTATATATTTAATGGGGCTTTGAAATCTATATATTTAATGGGATAATACACTTTGAGATGAAAAATTCGAAGGTGATGCACAATACTATCTCATGGATCTTGGAGCTCAAAGTAGGGTTTTTAAAATCAAGCTTGAACCTCTAACAATGGTTTTCAACTTATACAATGGTTTCACCCTAAAACACATGTTGACACTGGAGATTATGTAAAGATCGTATGGAGCCTTTATTTGATGATTCATCGACCGATGAAATTATGAGAAGATGAAATTATATAAGAATTTGATGTCTCATTCTTAGTGCGATGATCAATTTAATGCAAATATATGGGACTTATGGCGTTGTACTTGTGGGATTTATTGAAACATGATCGAAGGTTGTTTTTTATTTAGAGGAATATATGATGATTGACTATATGGGTCAAAGGTGGAGCCCTATAAATTGCATGTCTTTTTAACTACTAAGATATTTGCTTTAGAGAATGGAAGGTGGAAGATCAAATTATATGGATTGCATTTTGATTGTGAATATCAAAATACATTTTCTCTTCGCTTGCAAGAATTGCCTCTCATGTAATTAATAATAAAAGGGCACTAGCAGATTTTGAAAATATTTTGAGCTCTTATTATTTCAGGGTTGATTACTTTTGGCACTACAATTTGTATCATGTTCTTCAAACAAGAGGGTGTCTTTTAAGTTTGGTGCATGTATGCAACAACTCATATTTGAAACAAAAGAGCTAACAAATAGAGAAAGTCAATATAAAGTGATGCAAATCCTTGAAGGGCATGTGTTGTTAAATGGAATCACATGAAATCTCAAAGAGGAAGAATTAGAAAATTCCACAAAGCCTCTCATTTATACAGAAGACATCAATTTGAATGTAGTAAATCTTGTAAACATTGAAGTTTTGATTGTCCAAGTTGAAATGGCTAAATATGGAGATGCTCCTATTATGGCTAAGGTAATTGATTAAAAGAAGGGCTTGTCTATATATAAATGCATTTCTAAGGAAGAAAATGAGGTAGATGGAAATATTTTTAGTGATAAAGGGAAGGATATTGTCTGTTTTGGTACATTCATTCTTTGTAAATTGTCGTAGACCTAAGCCCTTGGGCCTTTTTTGCACTTTGGGAATCGTCCATGGGCCTTATTCAAACTTATCCAATCCCACTCCCCCTTTGTACCCTATAGTTTCCATCATCCTATAGTCTTTTGCACAAGGTACACTATTTTCATTTTTGTTTCCTTTCTCTTTAGTGAGCACCTGAGTTTGTTGGGGTTACGATCCCTCCTCGTTTCGAGACTAAAATAAGGACCTACTTAGCTTTTCACTATCTTTATCATCATCACTATCTTCACCACAATGCCCATAGGATTCTTCATCTTTATGGATGGTGCCATAATTTTCCTTCTCAGGCTTTAGATAACTTCTCATTATCCACCATGCACCTCATTTATATCAATAAAAATTGTCTTGTAGGACTTCAACCCTTCTATAATGCAGCATGAAAATAAATTTCGCATCATAATTGAGAGGCCTTTAATCAACTTTCCTATAAATAGTAAAATAGGGAAGAATATGTGGCTATTCTACCAATAGAGGATATGGAAATAATATTATACTGAAGTCATTCAAGCATTTCACACTACTAAGCATAATTGCCAACACCTCCTCCCATGATGATTTATTTCCCAACCTTTTAATATCTATCCTGCCCAAAAGTTGTATTTCCAATGATTTTTGGTACAACCAAAGTTACAAAGCTAATAGCGTGGGCCCTGAGCTTCATTCCACATAAAGTGTGTAGCACTACAAAACTGTAAGATAACGGGACAGGAAGTCCAACATAAAAAACGTGCTGCCTAGAAGCCACTAATGGGCTCTTATAGAACATAACCATAATGCATCCAGGGGATCTGCAGGGATCTAGTATAACTCGACCCAATGGAAAATCTCCGAAGAAACATCCAAGAGCCTAGGAGGAAACAAAGAAGTAGCCCGAGCAAGAGGATACTGTGACGACCAAAGAAAAAAACAACTGCCCAACAACCTCGGGCCTAACAGAGTAAGACCAAACAAACGACCCATCAAGCACAAGACAGGCTCTCCTTCTGAGAACAAAGACACCAAAAATGAAGCAAGGGCAGAATTAAGGGAAAGGAATGCTGCCTTCATCCACGATTTCGAAATGTCTGTACTTCAAAGTAGTTTACAATATATTTCTCCATTGTGGTGGAATGTTTTTCTATACCATTGGAAATCATAGACAACATTTCTAGCAGAAACTCCTATAACATCTCTAGATGCACACAATCAAAGTTGCAGGGTTTCATACCAAGTTTGGCAGCTAAATCAGGCGAAGTATTTATGTGTAGGGATGATATCAGTGCTCGAAGTTGTGCTTCTTGAGCATCAGTGCCCGAAGTATTCAAATATTGCATACATTCTTCGATGTAGACATGAAACAACAATTTGAAAACAACTAGTAGAATAGCCAGAGCTTCATCCACTGTGGAAAAACAAAGGCTCTCAGCTGCTTGAGAAGAACACATGAGCTCAAAACATTTAATAGGGTGCCAGATTTTGAGCGCGACGAAATTCAGACTGTAATTACATGGGAGTGAATGTGTGAATAGATAACTCTATTCGTAAAGGCACTTGTCAGTGCCTTGCGACACAAATCAACCAACCCCGTTGAAAAAGAAAACCAGTTAAGCACATGTTATAGATAATCTAATATAATGATACATGCAAAATGTATGTAAATAGATCCTTGAGCTTATTGCTGAGTAGAGAAATTGGGTCCCTTAATAATGACGTAATACGCCTATAAAAAGACGTATAGTTCGACGGATTCCTTAATTTTTTTGAATTAAGTAGCCAGCTGAGAAAGAAACTTTGGTAGCCAGGTAGAATAAGTATCTCGAATGGGAATTGAAAGGCACGAAGGGGAGCGGTCTCTGAATAGCAAAGACTTTTGGTACCAACCAAAAAGAAACTCAATGGAAGTCCGTAAAGGAGGCAACTGACTTTCCACTCCAGATTCTAAAATCTGCAAATAGAATGAACAGTTAGAATTAAGCAGATCACTGGATCAGTTGAACAAAGAAGGAGCAGTTGAGTGAAGAACGAGTTAATCATTTTGAAACTTTAAGTTTGATCCCTACTTTGAGATCATCATCAATTCCTCGAACACTAGTTATTTTATGTAACCTCCACATAAACAAGAAGTCTAACAAAGCGACGATTTCGATTTAATGCCCTAAAAACGCCAAAAGTTTAAACATTGATTTTTCGAATTTCTTGAAAATTTCTGCAGCTTTCCGTCTAAAACGTGCCAAAAAATACTGTCAGAAAGATTAAAATCATCGCACGTTTAAGCTACGCGACATATAAAATACTCTCACCAGGATAGTGAGCGACCACCATCGCTACCATCGCCGTCTGTGAGAGGCATGCGTTCTAGCAGCTTGAATCAAGCCACTGTACCGCCACCGCTGTAGCCTGATTCAAGCCATTGCGGTAAATTAAAGGCACCATATGTGCCTGCAAACAAACAACATAATCCTGAGGCACATTGCAACAACATAATCCTGAGGCACATTGCAATTTATGGTGGGTGAGATGATACGATAACACATGTTAAACAGTTTACCTGATTCAAACTTCGATATGTTTTTGTAAAAATTTAACTTTGCAAAAAGTTGTAAATTGAAAAATGAAATATGTATTGATCAACTGATATGCCCAAAATGGTGACAATATGTCATAGACATAATAAATTAATAAATTAGCATTTGCTCTTTTAGAGACAAAAATGAATCCTGTTAGGAGAAGAGGAAAGTTAGAAGGAAGAAAAACATAAACATTAGGTGAATTAACCAATTCAATGTATATCAAAATAATCAATATTGGATGAAAAGACTATATTGCGAATAAACTAACGCAAATATACATTAAGGTATAAATGTCACTATCATTCAATTATTCGATTAATGAAAATGTACGAGATAATCCAAGGGTAAATAATTCATTGACCAATAAAATATCAACTAAGTGTAGCACCAAATTGCAAATAGATATAGCAAGTAGATATGCAAATATCATTCATCAAATAATGGTAGCGCTATTCAATATTTTATCAACATCAACATATAACTTTCAGATATGTATGTAATCCCAGTTGATTGATTTTATAGCAAAAGTAGAGAGCGAGCAAAAACTGCGATCATTTGTGTCCTTTACCAATGAAGTAGTATTATTTGTAAACAGAGTTGTTGTGACCTTTTTCCATGATTTAACCCAACTTTACATCAAAATTCCGGTGGAAGAAGCCATCAATGTGGTGGAAGAAATCACGAACAAAGAGATTACCAACCTTGTAAGAATTTTTTTAAAATAGACATACTTCACCTTTCGTGGTGAGATGTATGAACAAACTAGCGGTGTTGCAATGGGATCCCCCCTTTCTCCTGTGATAGCCAATCTCTACATGGAACACTTTGAGAAAAAAGCATTAGTTTCTTACCCTCTTAAACCGAAAGAATGGAAACGTTTTGTGGACGACACCAATTTCTTTTGGCCGCATGGCAGGGAGAAATTGGATGACTTCCTTATGCATATGAACAATCAATTTGAACACATAAAATTTACCATGGAGATCCAGGAAGACAACTCCCTTCCTTTTCTTGACGTACTAATCACTAAGAAGGAAGATGGCTCCCTAGCTCACCAGGTGTATCGTAAGAAAACCCATACAGACACATACTTACATGCCAACTCACACCATCACCCTTCACAAAAACTTGGAATATTGCACACACTTGCTACACGAGCTGTAAGGATCTCTGATAGGGAACACATTGACGATGAACTAAGGCACCTGAATAAAACCCTCCAAAAAAATGGTTACAAAAGAAAAGATATCAACAGAGCATTCAGAAGAGCCAAAGGCTTAGACAATAAAAATCGTAACAACAGACAAGAAGACGTAGGAAGAATTTTTCTCCCTTATATCCAAGGAACAACAGATAAGATTGCCAAAATGTTGAGGAAGAAGAATATTAAAACAATATTCTGCCCTCCTAACACCCTAAGAAATTTGTTAGATAGAGCTAAAGACCCCATTGACCCGAAACTTATGAAAGGTGTTTATTCGTTCCCATGCTCATGCGATGACGTTTACATAGGGGAGACATGACGCTCAATTCAGACAAGACTAAAAGAGCATTGTGCAGATGTTAGGCATGAAAGAATTAAGAAATCAGCCGTGGCTGAGCATTCGTTAATGACAAACCACCATGTTTGCATTGAAGAAGCAAAAGTTATAGCAATTGAAGATAACTACAATAGAAGACGCATACGTGAAGCAATTGAAATTGAAAAACACCCTAAAAACTTCAATAGGGACGATGGTCTTAACCTACGTGATTCTTGGAAACCAATCATTCACTCCCTTCAAAATAGAAAAATAAATAAATAAAGATTTAATTTTAAAAATTTAAAATTTAAAATTTAAAATTCCAAATTAAAAATTAAGAAATTAATAAATTATAAAAATGGTGGAAATTTTTTAAAAGAATTATATAATAAAAATGAAAATAATAATTTTAATAAATTATGAAAATAATAATTTTTAATGTTAAATACAACTTTAAAAAATATAAAAAATTTTATAAATTTTTTAAAAGTAATTAGTAAAATTAGAAAACTTTTTAAATTAAAAAATTTTATAAGAGAAAAAATTTTAGGATTTAAAATTTTTTAGGATTTAATATTAAATTTAATTATATCAACTTTCTAGAAATTAATATATTTATAATACACAACTTCATAAACTTTAATAAGTTAAAAATAAAAAATTCATAGGGTAATAAAAACTAATGAAAAGTGTGAAGTTTTGTAAATAAAAACTATTGAAAAAGTTTTAAGTTTTGAAGGTAGTTACAATTAAAATTTATTTGTTAATAAAATTAAAACATTTAAAATTATTATTTGTTAAATTTGAGTTCTAAACATTTATACATTTAAGTTTTAATAATACTAAAGAATATATTAGAAACATAATATGTTTAATAAAAAACATATTTAAAGATCAATTTGTTAATAATAAATTTAGATAAACAAAATTTTTGTAGATTGGATTATAATAGAATAGCATTATTAATATTGATTTGATAGTAATTAGGTCGGTTCTCTTTTTAAATAAAATTAAGAAACAAACTAACAATATAAAATTATAGATTCGTGGGGTTGTTCATTTGAGATACCTTTTCTCCTGAAGATGGACTCAACTATAGAGTCCGAAACGCGTTGAGAGCAAAAACTCCACACAGGTCTCCAATTCCCTTTGAAAAAAAGTTTATTTGTTTTTAAAAAAGTTTAAAATAATAACAAAATATATAATTATAATAGTTATTTTTTATTATTATTCCATTACCCATTACAACTTTAATAATAATAATAATAATAATTAATTAATTAAGTCTCAACCTTTTTTACCTAAAAAAACATAGGCCAAAAATTGCGTATAAGTATACACCCCTAGTCACTAGAAACATGGTGGATCTGAAGAACCAGCTCAAACATATGGAAAAAGAAGTTAACGCTCTCAAAGATATCGTCACCATAAACCAAGAGGACTTAAGAGAAGAAATAAAGAACAATAATGCGACACTTAAAAAAGAGATCAAAGATGAAATCATTGCAGTAATGGAGAACAAGATGGACATGATCATGAACCTTTTACAAAATCAAGGTCCTAGAAGTCACAACAAACAACGGAATAGTTCAAGCTTGTCTACCTCCTCATTTCACTCCGCCGCATCACCCCCCCTATAATTCATTAGTAGGCACCCAATATTAGCCCCTTATGATATGCCCACCTAGGGCCAAAATAGAACTATCAAAATACATCGGGAGCATAGATTAATGTGTGGCGTGGTTTAACAAGGCCAAATAATATTTCAGTATATATAACATTACGATAGATGAAGAGAAGGTAAACTATGCGTCCATGCATCTAGAACGTAACACATGCAATTGGTATATGTGGTGGAAAGGATAAAATTACTCATACACCTGTCACTTGTTTAAAAATGACTTTTCTAAGAGATTCTAGGGAATTACCGAAAATGAACACATTTCAAAACTTATCATACTACAACAAAAGGGAAGTGTGGAGGAATTCACACATCAATGGCAATTTCTTGCCACATGAGTATTTAGGTTATCTAGCAAGCAATTACTCGCAACTTACTTGGAGCACTTAAAACACATATCCAAAACGAAATAAAAATGCATGGCATTTCAACTATTGAAGTAGCAAGGCGGAAGGCAAAGGAAACAAAATACAAACTAGAAGGGATATCCAAATCAAGATTTGACAAGGGTTATTTACAACAAAAAGGGACACACAGAAAATATTGCATTGACAAGTGGTCACCAAGACATAAGTGTAACAATCCCAAATCATATGGATATCAAACTGAAAAAGAATCAGATACATCCATTAGTCATTCTGACAATGACAAAAAAATAAGAAAAACACTTGTCGTTGATGTGGCGAAAAATGTATCCTAGGTCATAGATGTTATCCAATCATACATCTCATTGCAAAATTATAGATGTGAAGGAAGTACAACTTTTTGCCGAAGAGTGTACATCCAATCATGATATAGATATAAACTCACCCGAGGTGTCAATAGTAACAATCACATGCATCCAACAAACATGTAAAGAAAAAGGTTCATCGATACATAATAAAGTTACCACCCAAAAGGAAGAAACCCAGTGACTAAAAGGATGATATATTCCACACCATTTGAGAAATAGTGATAACATTAAGGATGAAAAACTCTTATCCTATGTGGAAAAATCAGAAAAGATAGAACCAAATAGGTTACAACTTAAAGGAACTATTAAGAATAAAGACACCATAATTTTAGTTGATTCTGGAAGTGCACATAATTTGGTAGATATCAAAATGGTAAAATAATTTAATCTTTTTGTATACCCTGTAAAGAATCTCCCAGTATCAACTATCAATAATCGACATGTGTAAGGAGTAGGGAAATGCCATAAGGTTCCCTTACATATTTGAGACTTGAATCTATAAATCAGTTGTTATGCCCTACCACTCATAGGAGTAGATATAGTGTTAGGAGAAGAATGGCTAATGCAATTAGGCACCTATGCCACCAACCTACAAGAACAATATATGGAATTCATATGGCAAGGAAACAATTATAAGTTGTATGGATTGGGAAGCTTACAAGCATCACTGCTTAAGAAGAAGAATTCCAAAAGAATAAAGGCACATGTACATATCAAGATAAAGGAAGCAATTGTCGTAATCATGATTGCATATCTCAAATCGTCGCTTCAAAACAATTCTAGAATCAAGATGATATCATCTAGCATAGCTTTGAGGACAAAGCTCCTTTAAAGAAGGCGATAAAGTTATAAACATAATAATATAATATATAAATATAAATAAATATATATTAAGAATAAATCAATAATTAATATTCGAGAACTAAATTGTAATGAAGAGACACATTTTTTATTATCAAAGGTCATGTCTATTCGCAAAAGGTCACCCCTGCATGGGTATATATATGGGCCCTCATTTTCATTGTAACCATCTTGTCTATTTTTCATCCATTATATATATATATTAAGAACATGAAATGATTCTTCCTGGCATGTTCATCGTGTGCACTTCATAATATACGAAAGCACCATTAATGTGCCTTCTATTGTTATAAATGCATTGGTAAAATGTAGAAATATAACATACACAAATAGTTGTATGGTGCATTCTATAATAGTCATGCACCACTTGTGGTGTATACTATTCTTATACAGGCATTGTTCATGGTTTTATGTGTTGGGATAGATATATTGGTGCACTTTGAGATGTACATTGTCACTAGTGATGGTGCATCCATGTATATTAAGCATATTGATAATATTCATAAATCAACAAAATTTTTGAGCTAATCAGTGCAATCCGGAGTGTACTGAACATTCATACGTAGCGCATCGATTTAGTTGAGGTGCATCATTTTTCTCAGTACACATGATGATGGAACACTGAGCACTAATAACAATTTGGTTTAGTTTTGAAAGCACAATGGTATTATCTATGTGCATATATTATTGAACATCGATAATATTACTAAACCCCACACCGAATTAACGGTATGGTATGTTTTAGGGTACATTGGTTGTGGTGCACTATGTTTTGTTTAGCACCGCTCATATTGTATTTTATTTTTAAGGCACTCCAGTAGTGTTTGACATTTTTTTCCAAAAAAATAATTTCAATTTTTGATAAATACAAACGGTCATTTAATTGAATATTTTAATGTTATATATGTATGTATGTATGTATGTATGTATGTATGTATGTATATGTCTATATTTGTATGTATGTATGCATGTATGTAAATATCTATGTGCCTAATGAAATTTGTATGTGAATAAGAGACAACGGCGATCACAAGAGAAAGAGAAACAACAACAATTGATTGACTCATAAATTTTTTTATGAGAGTGGGAGGTTTGAGAGAGGGAGAGGGATTTGTACCCTTTCCCTATTACAACACATACTTGTCTTCTCTTGAGGAATGTTGGCCTCCTCAATTTTTATGAAGATTGTACATCCCTCAGGGGGAACATGGTTCTATTGAGGCAATTCATTTTTCATTGGGATCATGCTAGGTAGGAATTTAGGGCCGATCTTGATCTGTGGTACTAACCCAGACATGAAGACATATATTTCATTATTGGGTTGTCTAGGAGAGGAGAGGGTTTTCCATAGTTCATTGATCTCCCACCTGGGATTGAACGATAGGGTCAACTCACATATGTTCAGAGATATGTAAGTGAGAATATCTTTGACCCTAGCCACTTCCAAGTTGTTGGTGGCCAATTAAACTTACATTCATTCAATGTAGAGGAAGTTAGGTGCCTCTCAGTTTTGGTCTTGATAGTGGCACACTGCACCATTCATGGGCAATGCATTAGTCACCCTCTATTTCACTATGTAGATTATTTAGTGTAGAGACCCATATGTATTAGGTGGTATTCCATGTTTTGTGATAGTTTTTCTTATCTCTAGATTGCTATCATTATATTTTTGATGGGAGGATGGGATTCCCATTTGGTTTAGAGTTATTCCGTTTATTTTTTTGAGATGTTTATGGCCATTAGGCTGTCATTCAACTGCCTCCCTTGTAGGCAGAGGACCGATTTGTGCACGTGGATGAAATTGTTTCCCAAGAGGGTCCATCTGGAGTTCTCATGTAGGATAAATCCAAAGATACTATATATGCTTGCCAGTGAAGATGAGCATGCTTCGATCTTTTGCAGAACCCATACGTAGAACTGGTCTGGCAAACATATAACACAAAATAACAAACAATGCAAACACATAATATTAATATTTTTATTAAACATTAATTTTATATTATATGAGTTTTTTAAATGAATATGTTCATAGAATAAAAAAATGTATTAGGTTCATAAAATAATAATAAAAAGTAACATGTTCATAAAATAATAAAAAATGCTGAAAATATAATGTTTGTGAAAATTTGATTTTATATAAAGTAATAGAAAAATGTTGTAAATGTAATGCTTATGATAAATTGATTTTATATAAAGTAATAGAAAAATGCAATAAATATAATGTTTATGATAAATCGATTTTATATATAGTAATAAAAAGTATTGTAAATATAATGTTTATGTTAAATAGATTTTATTATATTATGAGTTTTTAAAATGTAAGATTTGTAATAGAATGGATTTGATATAAAATAATAGAAAAAATTGTTGCAAATGTAATGTTTATGATAAATTGGTTTTATTTAACTAATTAAACATATTAGATAATGCATTATAACATAAATAGTTATTAATTTTTAGTCCCGGGCAGAGACTATATGTTCTGCATTATTGTATTAATTTAGGTTGTACAAAATTATTTCACTAACTAACTATACAAATTATAAGGTATAAAACAAAATAATTATTTAAAATTTCTCTTTATTATTAAATTTTAAATTTTGATTGGTAGATTAGGTAATTTCTAACATTACCAGTATTAACAAAAATAAAAATAAAAATAAAAGTAAATGACTTTACATAAACCTTCATTACAGGTCTGTATCAGCCATTAAATAAACCTTTCCCTATTCAATCGATTGACAAATATGCATTGGCTTCCCAGTTCCCACCAACTGGGTATCCATCCTTTTTATGTCAAATCGATGGGGACTCGACTTCGAGGTTTGTAAAAAGGTTCATTTTTTTTAAGTTCTTGCAAATTTTATTTTCAATTGTACTTTGAAAATTTGTTTTAGGATTGAATTTCTACATTATGTTTTATTTTGGAAATTGTGTTGTTTTGCAAAAAAATCATTTATTATTTATTGCAGGTTTAGCTTTATTTCCCAGTTTTCTCAATAGAAAAATAAGAGATTATATACTCTATTTATGAAAGATTATAAAATCGAGTAGTTAAGTTTTTTTTTTTTGAAATTTTAAGTTCTTTAATTTAAATTAAAAAATACAAGTATTACTATAAAAATAATAAATCTCAAGTTTTTGTATTAGTATAAGGGATACATCAAATCTTTAAATTTAAAAATATAGACATTTCTGATTTTTTTACTAAAATCCTGGAATTCATGTTGTGCTTGTGCTAAATATTGCTGCTTAGACTATGGAGAATGCTTGGGCTAAATAATGCTGCTTGGGGTTTTTCTTTTCTTGAGATTTATAGACAGGGTTTTGAATGGTTTTATCTCTACAGGAAAAGGCTTTGGAGCAAATCAAAGTTACTCAGGAGAAGCTAGTTGATGTAGGCCAGAAGTATGTCATCTTTTTATGTTGGTCTCTTATGCTTTTTTGTCATCCTATCCAAGGCAGTCTTGCATTTGTTTACTTTGGTAGCCATCATGCAGTTTGTTTGAGGAAGAGTTTTATGTTGGTCTCTTATGCTTTTCTGTCATCTATGCTTTTTTGTCATCCTATCCAAGGCAGTTTTGCATTTGTTTACTTTGGTAGCCATCATACAGTTTGTTTGAGGAAGAGTTTTATGTTAGTCTCTTATGCGTTTTTGTCATCCTATCCAAGGCAGTCTTGCATTTGTTTACTTTGGTAGCCATCATGCAGTTTGTTTGAGAAAGAGGGTGATTGGGAAAGGTAAGACCCACTTTTGTGTATGAAGGTCTTTACTGTATGTCTACACTTCAAACTTCAAGAAAGCAATTAAGTTATTTTTAGATTCTATTTCAACATTCACAACATATGAGCTTTTCTCATATGATATGTTCATAGTCTAAGTTATTTTTAGATTCTATTTCAACATTCACAACATATGAGCTTTTCTCATATGATATGTTCATTGTCTACATTGTGCTGATTTCAATTATTTATTTTGAATTACAATCTTTATTATAGCCTTTATTTTCAATATATTGATAATATTTGTTGGTAGAATGATTTTTATTTTAGTATTTTTTTTATAACATCTGAAAATCACATTTTATTTTAATGATATTTCAGACATTTCTTCTGATATTATTTATTTCAATTAATTATTTTGAAATAAAATTGATACAATTATCATAGTATTAAGACATGTTTTTTTATTTAAAAATAAATAAGATTTAATTTACAAATTTAAAGGTTTACAAATAAAAAAAATATTTTACACTATTTAAAATATTTTTTTAAATTATTATCTAATTTAAATTACTTCAATTATATTTAACTATATTTATCTATAAAATTTAATAATTTTAATAAAATAATAATTATATAAATAACAACAAAATATACCATTTCAATTCAGTGCAAATCATCTAAGGTCTAAACTAAACCTTAGACGATTTGCATTGTGTTTCGAGCCATTTTCTTAAATGGTTAGCACCGTTTTTCCGGCCATTTTTCACCCAAATTCAGTTGGATTAGCTTACTCATTTAATATCTATCTATGTTTAAATAATACGCTTTTTTGAAATACAGAATCTCATCTCGGTCGCTAGTTTGAGTGGTTTACAGAAATAAAAATCATCTATATGTTTCAGGAAATAAAAATCAGCTATATGTTTCAGGGCAAAGGACGACTCCTTCGAAGAAAACCCCTAATTTGTTTCAGTTAATAGTTTATATGATACCATGTTTTGTTAATATAATTGAGTGGTTTAATTTTTGGAAGATAATTATTTTTATTTAAAATTATATGATAAATTTTGAAAGGAGATATGGCAGGTATATGTTAACATCCGCTTGTTTAAAAAAATATGTATATTTAAAACTTAATTTATGAGGAAAAAAACAAATTTATATAAATATTTAAAACCCAATTTAAGAGAAAAAAATGAAACAAATTTATATGGATTGTAAGTTAAATCCTAAATCTATGACATAGAGTGTAGACCAATTTATGAGAAAAAGAAAAAAACAAATTTATATAAGGAATGTAGAGCAAGTATATTTAAATGATTTTATAATAATATAAATATATAAACATCATAAACTGTTACGGCCCGTACTGTGATCGGGAGGCTTTTTGGAACCTGGCGGCATCTGAACATCTGCTAGACATGGAGAATTTAATTATTGCTGGGGATCTTAATTTCACGTGGGGGGATGGGGAATTTTGGGGGTCTACGGCTAGACGTGACCCTTTGGGTTCTTTTTTCCAAGACTTATTCAGGAATCATTCTCTGATCGATGTTGCTCCTCGACCGTTGGCACCAACCTGGTCGAATGGTAGGAAAGGGGCTGAACAGATCCAGAAACGTATTGATCGTTTCCTTATATCAGAATCACTGCTATCCAAATTACAAAACTATCGCTCCTGGATGCACCAAATAAAAATCAGTGATCATCTGCCAATTATTCTCCAATTTGATGATGAACCTTTCCAGAAATCCTATCCTTTCAAATTCAACTCCACCTGGCTGGCGGATGTGGAATACACTACGGGGGTAAGGCAGTTATGGATGAGGATGGATGTCTCTGGGGAGAGATCTGCTATGGACAAAATGGCGGTGAAGCTTAAGTTACTCAAAGACTATACTATCAAGTGGGAAAAATCTAAAAAAGCCTTGATGCGAAAAGAACTCAGAGAGATCGAGATGGAGGTGGAATATTTGATGAATCGTGGTGTTGAGCATGAATTGAATTCCATGGAACTATCTAGCCTCTCTACCCTGGAGTGCAGGAAAATGAAAATCCTTCTGATTCAGGAAGAATCTTGGAGGCTGAAAAGTCGTGCTACCTGGCTCCAGGCGGGAGATTTGAATACAAAATTCTTTCACAGATATGCTGACTCTCGACGTATGCAAAACTCTATCTGGGACCTGAATGATCATCATGGCAGACGGATCCGGGGGGAGGAGAATCTGATGAATGAAGCTGTTAGACACTTCCGGGAATATTATTGTGATCCTAAAAATACCACCCTGGCTGAACAATTTCGGCTTATTAAGGAGTATCCACGGATGTTCCAGGAGGAGGAGGGGGATAACATCTTCCTGGAGGTCACTCTGGGAGATGTGGAAAAAACTTTGAATGGTTTTGCAAAGGACAAATCTCCTGGACCTGATGGGTGGACGGTAGAGCTTTTCATCCATTTCTTTGATATTATGGGGGAGGACCTGCGTATGGCTGTGGATGAATCTCGCAAATTGGGCATTGTATCGGGGGCTCTTAATACTACATACCTGGCACTTATCCCGAAGACATCACATCCAAATGGCTATGATGAATACAGACCGATAGCTCTATGTAATCTGGTCTATAAGATTATAGCCAAGATTATTGCTGATCGAATCAAACCACTGCTTTCACAACACATCTCTATGGAACAGTATGGGTTTCTCTGTGGTAGACAAATTCATGATGCTGTTGGTGCGACACAGGAAATCTTTCATTCTATCAAACAAAGGAAGATTGAAGCTCTTACACTACAACTGGATCTGGTTAAAGCCTATGATAAGGTGGATTGGAATTTTATGAGATTAATACTCATCCAGATTGGGCTACCTTGGCGTGTGATGAAATGGATAATGGCCTGCTTAAACTCTGTCAATTATGCTATTTTAATCAATGGACATCCCACGGATTTCTTCAAGGCTACACGGGGTCTAAGACAAGGATGTCCTTTATCTCCGCTACTTTTCTTACTGATTATTGAAGGACTGAGCCTTTCCATCCACAAGGCACGCCGGGAGGGTCGGATCACTGGCATTAAAGTATCCAGGGAGATCTCTGTAACACATTCCTTATTTGTGGACGATGTTATGCTATTTGGAATGGGTTTAATTGCTGAATGGATCCAATATAAACTTATACTTGATCTGTTCTGTCTTGTCACTGGTATGATTATCAGCTATACCAAATCTTTCTTTCTGAAGCATTTGCTGGATGAAGGTACGGAGGAGGCGATCTCTAATTTACTGCCTCTAAAATTTATTGAACTTGAGATGGGCACTAAATATCTGGGTTTCTTCATCAAACCATCTAATTACAGGATCCATGACTGGACATGGCTTGTCAGTCGTTTTGATACACGCATTAATCATTGGAGCTTTCGTCTTCTATCTCTGGGGGGAAGACTTACGTTGGTTAAATCTGTACTACAAAACATGGGAGTATATTGGTTCTCACTCTGTAAAATCCCTCGTACCATATTAAGCCTCATTCGACGGAAGATCTTCAGTTTCTTGTGGTCGGGGAATGATATTCAGGAGAAATATCATCTTGCAAAGTGGAGTGCCTTGGCACGTCCATGGAATCTGGGGGGCTGGAACATCAAGGACCTGGAACACTTTGTTATGGCTCTTCATGCTAAGAGTCTGTGGCGTGTACTTTTTAATGAATCTATATGGGGCAGGATTGTTCGTGCCAAATATTTGAGAAACACCCCGATTTCTAGCTGGCTGAGGTTGGTCTGCCATGTGACTTGTGGAATCTCAAATATCTGGAACGGCCTTATCAGCGCCATCAGGGTTATTACTCAGTGGATCGCATGGATGCCGGGTAATGGTCGTAATATTCTGTTGGGAACGGACCCATTCATGGGGGGTCCCTCGAACCATACACTATCTTTTAATTTGAGGGCACATCTTCGTGCATCTGGATATTACACACTGGCTCATGCGGCCGGTCGGTATGTGGATGGGCATACTCGATGGGTCTCGGCTGAGCAGCTGGGTTTATCAGGCACTCTGGGAAATGAATGGACGGACTACATCAGACCATTGCACCAATCTAATATCCGATTAACTGACGCTGCCGATAGATTAATTTGGTCGTGGGATGTGGCTGGTGGGACTGTTACTGCAAAAATGGCATATGATTCTTTGTTTGCCGATTCCTGCTATGCGCGGCGATGGTGGGATAAATATATCTGGAAACTCTCATTACCCCTTAAAATAAAATGTTTTGCCTGGCTTACGCTGTGCAACAAGATCTTAACATGGGATAATTTGTGTCGCCGCGGTTTTTGCGGCCCGGGATGGTGCATTTTCTGTTGCACACAGGGTGAATCTGTGGACCATCTTTTTGCAACCTGTTGTTTCATCAGAGAAATCTGGAACAAGATTGCCACAAATGTTGGCATACAGTACCTTTGGAATCATGGCACTCTGAATGAAAATCTGGAACATTGGGCTCGTCTTGACGGGGGTGGCTCTGCACTACCTTTTTTTATGATCTGGGAGGTTTGGAAGGCTAGAAACTTGTGCATATTCGATGGTAAAATACCTACTAGGGATGGTATCTGCTACAAAACAACTGCTGCACATCAGGAATACATGGCTGCACATGTTATCAGGTGTGGGAGAGACACTCCTGCGATCTCCTGTAGAATTGCTCCCCCTGTACTTGTCTTTCCTTGTGCTTTCTTTGATGGGGTTGCGTTGGGAAGTTATGGGTGTGGGGGTGCTGGAGCTATTTTACATCTGAATATGGATGTTTCCATACATATCTGGCTGAACTTGGGAAATGGATCCAATACCCGGAGCGAGCTATGTGCTCTTTGGCTGGTACTCTTCTGGGCACGAATGAAATCGATCACCACACTTAATATCTTTGGTGACTCTTTATCTATTATCTCGTGGGCTTGTGGCAAAACAACACTCAATGTTCTGCTACTTCGTTACTGGATGGATGCGATCTGGTGTCTTATCCGCGAATTTGATCATCTCCATTTTCAGCATGTCTTTCGGGAGGCTAATATGGATGCTGATTCTCTCTCTAAACGTGCTCTTCTTTCTCCGGCGGGGGTCATCATGTGGCAGGAATGGCGGGCTGGATCTCTTTTTTCACATGGGTCCTATCATCTTCATTGGCCTTGATTATTATGATGTTTTTTATGTCTGTCTGTCATTTTTGTTATTATGCTCTATATTATGCGGATATTTTTCTTACATTCCGGTTAGCTATATGTGCAGATACTTCTTAGAGCCTGGATCCAATTGCTGGTTGGACATCTTTGGCTCTCATATATTTTTTGCGGCCGATATGATCGCTGATATGGATATTTTTTGGCTTTACTTTTATGTTATACTCTTTTTTGACTCTATGGGACTCTGACAGCTGTTGCTGTAGGTTTTATTATTTATGGTACATGTTTTATGGTCCTTTGATATATGGTGTGATTTCGGGATTCGTTTCTCCTTTCGGAGGGATCCTTGTCATTTTCTGTGGACATATGGTACTATCTCTGGTTTATATTGTTTTATGAGTGACTCTTCTGGCTATGTCTGGCATATCCACTACTGGATTTGCTATGCAGACATGTATGATCCTGACAGCTGGTGTTATTTACTATTTCGCATATTAATAGTAAGTTATATTTTTCTGTGAAAAAAAAAATATAAATATATATTTAAATTATTTTTAGAGGAATATATTTAAATTATTTTATAATGTGTAATGTTATCTTAAATTTAAATTTATATAGAGTATATTTAAATGATTTTATAATAATATAAAGTATATATATTAAATTATTGTATAATGTGTAATGTTAATTTCAATTTATATAGAACTATTCTGAAGATCAAATTTTGTGAGATGTATTTTTTTTAATATTCTAAAAATTAAAGAGAAAAAAGTACTTTTCATAAAATTTGGTCCTCTATATGTGTGATAGATTTGAGTTTAAAATGGATTTAAGCTGGTTTTTAGTTTTTAGTTTTTGCATCAATTTTAAAATTTGAGCCTTTATATGTTTGATAGATTTCATAGATTGAGTTAAGTTGGTTTCAAGTTTTTAGTTTTTGAGTAAATTTTAAAATGGAGTAAGAAATGGGCTTTACTAAGTTCAAAATGGGTTTATATGTTAATTATTAGTTTATAGTTTTTGTGTAAATTTTAAAATGAAGCAATACATTTTATCCTCAAGTGTTTGATAGGTTTGAGTTAAAAATGGATTTATGTTAAATGTCTTTCTACTATTTTTTAATATACTGAAAAACAAATTTACTAATTTATAGAGGTATCATATTGCAGTGGTAGATGTACCCAAAAATTTGATAGTGATTAGCAAGAAACCACATCCTTCAGACTTTTCGAATTCACTTGGTTGTCAATATAAATCCTTATTTATTGCCTTTGGTAAGCATTTCCCTTGCATTTTAGATATTTCAAGTCTAATTACAATGTAAGAATTAGGCGATATCTACAATCTAAACTTCTCTAGAGTTGTTCTTTCTTTTTCTATAACCATAATTATATGGTTCTACCTAAGTGGCCTGACATATAAGATATGATTGGATCATTACTTGCATCCACATTTTCAATATTACATGAGAGAAGTCCGAATTGTTGTGTTGTGTATTCTCAGTTTCTAAAATCCTACAAGAGCATAACCATGGAGGATATGGCAAGAGCTTTCCAAGTTAGTGTGGATTTCATTGACAAGTAAGCATTATGAGTTATCCAAGAATGCAATGCATTTTATATTTGCTTTCAATTGTTCCTTTATATTTGCTTTCAATTGTTCCTTGATGCTATTATACTGATCATAAGGGCTTTCAACATTTAGATAAAATGCTTGCTACCTATAAAAATTTCAGAATTTAAGCCATGATTACACATTCAATCAATTTTTTTGGTGTTTCTTTCTATGCATCGAGGAAACTCTCTAGCTTCATAACTATAGATAGGATTCAATGCAAAATTGATAAAAAGTTGTTGGTGTTTTAGAAACTAACAAACCAGATACCAAAAATGCTCTTTGCCAGGAAACTATCCAACAAGGGTTTTTTTGTTGAACCACATACAAAATCCCTCTAGCCCCGTAGAGTAATTGACCTTTGAAAGTATCTAATAAGAAATAAGCTACTTTCCTCGCCGATCAAGTGTTAATTTGAAATTTCACATCATAATATTTAACTTAGGAATCGTAATGGTTGTTCCTTTTAGATTTAGAATTGTACTTTCATGCCAGTATATTTTCGTGGCTGATTGATTTCATTGGAAGCACAATTTATCTTCGATGTATATCACATAATGGAAACACATATGTATTTCTTGGAAAGGTGGCAACATGAAGGATTTGAACGTGATCATTTCTATCTAATTTTGTTAGCACCCCTGATTTTATGAATGGATCAATGTAGTGTGTTAGCATTTGAACAACGGGAACACTAATTCAATATTGCTTTACAAAGTAATTGTCTACTTACTACTAATCAATTATATGAATATTTAGATCGTGCTATTTAGTGCTATGCTATCAATTGAACAATATACACCAATATTGAGGGAGCTGGTTCTATACATAGTCGGAATCTTATAGTATGTCTCAGAAAGTGGATTGTGTTTTAATTAGTACGATGGGAGCTAGTCCCACATTCCTTTATGTTTGATATTTGTAACATCATGTCGATGTTGATATTTATATGCAAAACTTAGCTTGTAACATCTTGGTCACCAAGGTAAAAGTTTATATTTGAGATTACCCACTTATACTTGTATGGCTGTATTTGCATTGGCTTTGTTTAATGCAGAGGATTTAATAAGCCAAGTAGAGATTTTTGTTTTCTGCGAGTTAGCTTTTTAATTAAAAACATTATAGAATCACCATTTTTTGGGGGTTATATAACAAATATAGTTACTTTGGATGATCTTGATTCAACTTCAAAACTAATTATATTTACTTTGGATGTCTAAATTAAACTTAAAAACTAATTTGTCTACCTAGTTATTATTATTTAGAGTTATTTTATTTTATTTGTAATAATAATATTTTTTGTATTTATACAAGGCAGGGACTAAGCTGCATGCAACTCTTGTTTTTAATTACTCAATACAAATAAATTAAAAAAATACACATCTCTTGCTGATCTTCACAGTCTCTTGCTCCATTTCCTCAATCATCTTAGGTCCAAGCACTACTCTGTTCACTGGGCTGTCCCAACTCACTAGAGTTATGTATCCTTTGCCATACAACACTTCAACAGGACTCATATTCAATAATGCTTGATGTCCATTGTTGTAAGCAAATTCCACTAAATTATGTAAGTAGTCTTCCCACTTAGATGGCTTGTCCATCACATACATCCTTAACATATCTTCAAGGATCTGATTTACTCTCTCAATCTAACCATATGTCTAAGGATGATAGGCTGTGTTGAACTTCAACTGTGTTCCTAACTCCTGGAGAAATCCTTTCCAAAAATTAGATGTGAACTTCGTGTCACGATATGAAACTATTGCCTTGGGCAATCCATGCAATCGGAATATCTCTCTCATGAAGATATCTGCAATGTCATTAGCCTTATGGGTGGACTTGACTGGAATGAAATGAGCTACCTTTGATAGCTTGTCCACCACCACCATGATTGAATCATGTTTCTTCACTGTCATTGGAAATCATGTTATGAAATCCATAGAGATCACTTCCCACTTCCACTCTGGAATGGGTAAGGGCTGCAACAATCTTGCGGGATGTTGGTGTTTGGCCTTGAACTATTGACACTTATGGCATCTATAAATGTACTCAGCTATCTCTTTCTTCATACCATGCCAAAAGTACTGCTTCCTTGCTGCTGCTATAGTCTTCTGATATCCTGGATGTCCCGAGTATGGTCTTTGATGTATCTCATCCATCACCAACTTCTTCAAATATGCACTGTTTGGAATGTATAGTTTGGTGTTCTGATAAATGAAAACATTACTCTTATCCAACTAATATCTTGCATACTTCTCCTTTATAACATTCTGCAGCAATTTCTCCTTGATCTGAAGGTAAAATTCATCACCATCTTGAGCCTCTAAAATTCTTGCCTTCAAGTATGATTCACACCTACTTACTGTTGCAATATGGAATCTCCCACTGAGTGCATCGGAAACCTTATTCTCCTTACCCTTGACATGCTTAATTTCCAAATCAAACTCACAAAGAAACTCCATCCATCTAATTTTCCTTGCATTCATATTTGGCTGGTCAAACAAGTATTTCGAACTCATATGATCAGTTCTGAGCTCAAATATTCTTCCCAAGAGATAATGCCTCCATCTCTTGAGAGCATGAACTATGGACGCTAGCTCTAAGTCATGGGTGGCATAGTTCCTTTCATGCTCCTTCAGCTTCCTTGTCTCATAACAAATTACAAACCCTTCTTGCATTAGCACTCCACCGAGTCCTTCAATGCAAGCATCAATGCATACAACAAAATCCTTACTTGGATCTGCAATCTTCGAAACAGGTGCACTAGTAAGCAACTCCTTTAACTGCTAGAAACTTCTTTCACATTTTTCAGACCATGTGAATTTGATGTCCTTCCTCTGCGATGAAGTAATTGGATGGGCTATCTTGGAGAAGCCTTCAATGAACCTCCTGTAGTAACCAACAAGGCCCATAAAAGATCTAACATCTGCTGCATTCCTTGGAGTAGACCAATCCATGATGGCCTCAATTTTCTCTGGATCAACCACAATTCCCTTTGTTGATATAATATGACCCAAATACTGCACCTTCTCTTGATAGAAGTTACATTTGCTCAGCTTGGCATACAACTGGTTCTCCCTAAGGAATTTCAATACCATCCTCAAATGCTCATCATGCTCTTCTTCATTCTTGGAATACACAAGGATGTCATCCAAGAACACAATCACAAACTTATCCAAATATTTTTTGAAGACACTATTCATGAGACACATGAATGTAGCAGGTGTATTGGTAAGACCCTATCCGGATTTGGGAATAATCCCTATCCGCTTAACTGTGGGAAGTACTTGGGCATAAGCCCTAAAACTCATTGTGAGGAGTACCACAGGAACCCTGAAGTAGCTGGCCCATTGAGAGGACCTGCCAGTGAAAGGGCAACGATCCCTACCTGATTGACTAGTTCCCACCCGTGAGGTAAACCAAGAGTTGTCTTTTGTGGCAAAGCGATTATCAGTTTTACCCGAGCCGTGGAGTGAGGGGTACTGCCCGAATACGCAAGCTGTCAGACATCATTGGTGGCCGAGTGAAACCCTTGAACTGTTAGGAAGCCGCACATACCTGGGGTCCATATCTATTTTCAGCTGAACTGTTGTCGATCGTTGCTGCGCCGTTTTAGATCCAGTCGTTCAGATCCATTTTGCAAGCCGTTCCAGATCCAACCATTTTCAATCCATTCGGCGCTGTTTCAGATCCCTTCCGAGCCGTAGCCACTTCAGTCTGTAAAAAAAAAAAAAAAAAGGTTTTTTCTCCATATCTTCCTTGTTTTCACTCTGTTTCCCTTGAAATTTTTGGGGAACCCCTGTCATCCCATTCTGCATATTTCATTCCTGAGGACCCTATCCCCAATTCCCCTTCCCAAAGCCCGAAATCCCAGATTTGCCTATTTTTAGGGTTTGCCATAACTTCCTCAGATTTCACCCAATCACCTTCAAATTTTACCATAGAGTTCCTTTCTGAATTTTGCTTCTTTGTTCCCCTCTGCCAAATTTTCCCATTCTTTCACCCCGCTTCTGAAATCCTCATTTTTGCTTCCCTGTCTATTCGAAAGTGTCCAAAATCTAGTCAAACCCCAATTACCCTTCAGATTTTTTTCCAAGTCCAGATTTTCCTTTACTGAAGTAGTTTCTGTTTTTGTTTTCCTACCCAGTCAACCGAATTAAAAAAAAAAAACCGTGCAGGAGCAAAAACCATGGAGGACGCACTTGCAGCCATCCAAGCCAAACTCCAGGATCTGGATGAAAAATTTCTCGGCCTCCATCTTGAACATTCAGCTATGAACAACAAACGGCAGTCCGAGTCTTCATCAGACAATGGGTTCTCTTCTTCTAGCAATTTTCGTGGGCCGAAGCTTGATTTTTCTCGCTTCAATGGTACTGATCTGACTGGATGGATATACCGAGCAGAACAATATTTCAGTCTGCATAATACTTTTGATGTCCAAAAAGTTCCACTTGCATCCTTTCATTTGGAACAGGAAGCCCTTCAATGGTACCGTTGGTACATCAAAGCTCATCCCGAACCAAACTGGACAGATTTTTGCCAACTCATTTTGCCACGATTTGGTCCTAGTGCTTTTGATGATTTCACAGGAGCACTCACTAAACTTCACCAAATTGGCACAGTGAGAGAGTATCAGACAGAATTTGAGAAATTGGCCAATCACACAGAAGGATTGTCTGATGAATTCTACAGGAGTTGTTTTACCAGTGGTCTCAAGGATGAAATCC
The DNA here is from genome assembly GCA_027924585.1 of Larix kaempferi. Classification (NCBI taxonomy): domain Eukaryota; kingdom Viridiplantae; phylum Streptophyta; class Pinopsida; order Pinales; family Pinaceae; genus Larix; species Larix kaempferi. The sequence goes on along the minus strand of BSBM01000595.1, from coordinate 199,683 downwards.
GCTTAGAGGTCAAAATGTTTTGTCCCAACACAATGATGGAAGTCCTAGGGTTGGCTAAGCTGGCCGAGGACAAGATCGTAGCTCAACAACGCTCCAAACCCACCTTTGTTCCCTTCAGAAATATGGGTTCCCAACGACCTCCCATCACGCCTTCTCCTCAACCAACTCCTATCAAGCATTTGTCTGAAATAGAAATGCAGGCACGCCGAGAAAAAGGGCTTTGCTATAATTGTGATGAGAAATTCACTCGGGGACATAGATGTGTTCAACAAAAGCTCTATCTCTTGGATGTGGATTCTCCGCCTGCCTTAGAACTTGGTGAAGAATCTACAGATACAGTAGATGATCAGGTCGACATTCAACACCCGCCTGTTGACACCCCATCTCAGGACGACCCACCCGAGATCTCTCTCCATGCTTTAACCGGCGTCACCACCCCACAAACAATGCGGGTCAGGGGATACTTCAAGAAGCTCCCTCTTACCATACTCATTGATTTTGGTAGCACTCATAACTTCATTGACCCTCGGATTGCCAAACAGGCTAATTGTTTTGTCCATCCTTGCTCCAACTTTGAAGTCATGGTTGCCAATGGGGGCACCTTACCTTGAAAGGGGAAGTGTCACAATGTGTGTATCTCTATGGAAGATTATAACCTACGCTCTGACATGTTTTCCTTGTCCTTAGGCGGATGTGATGTGGTTTTGGGCGTTCAATGGTTACGCACACTTGGCCCCATCTTATGAGATTTTGTTGAACTTTGGATGCAGTTTAAAGTCAACGGGGCCCAAAACAAATTTATGGGCTTACAACCAGGGTCTCTCTGCATCATCAGTTCACATCGCTTGGAAAAAATCCTTAAGAAGAATTCACATGGTGTCATCGCTCAGCTCAATTCCATTCAGATGCATCCATCAACAGTCTCCACTACTTCCTTGGATAGATATGCAGGTATCTTTGCTGAACCAATGCGCTTGTTGCCTTCAAGAGACCTTTCCGGTAAGAATTTAGCCACATCTACCTCTCAGCAGGAAATGATGGCTATTTTGCATGCAGTACAGAAGTGGCAGCCATACCTATTAGGGAATTATTTCTGTATCAAGACTGATCTCCCGAGTCTGGAAAATTTTCTGGAACAATGGGTCTCCTCCCCAACACACCTGAAATGGGTTATCCAACTCATGGGTTATATTATTTGATCACTTACAAGAAGGGTAAGGACAATATGGTGGAAGATGCTCCTTCTTGCACAATTGATGACCCAGTTTCTCTTACAGTTCTTTCTCTACTTGTTCCAAATTGGTTGCAATATGTTCAACAGGGCTCTCTCTTCTATGAACTCCATGCTTCTTCATCAATAGGGTACTCTGGGTTCTGCAAAATGTATGACCGGGAACAATGTAACTTCTTTTGGAAGGGACTAAAAATGACAATTCAACAGATGGTGGCTGACGATGATACTTTCCAAGTCAACAAGGGTGAAGCGACACTCCTTTCGGGATTGCTCAAACCCTTGCCCATCCCTACACAGCTTTGGCCAATATTTCTATGGATTTCCTAGCAGCGCTCTGGTGGTACAATACCACATCTCAAAGGACACCATATGAAGCAGTCTATGGAAAAACACCATCAGTTCTTCTTCCATACACCCTTAGCAGCTCCCCAGTTCAGGAAATTGACTCGGTTCTTTGAAACCGCGATCAGATTCTTCTCATTCTGCAGGACAATCTTCACATGGCCTGAATTCGCCTGAAACAACAAGCCGATCAGCACCGTTCTGAGCGCATTTTCCACGCAGCTGACAGGGTTCTTCTTCATCTACAGTCTTCCAAGCAATCCTCCTTGACACTCCAAAGGCGTCAGTGGCCTGAAATGCAACCCGAGGATGCTATCGGGGAACCACTCCTTCAGATTCTGCAGCAATTTCTCCAACCAAAGCTTTGAGGACAAAGCTTTTTCTAAGGGAGAGGGGATGTTAGGAACCTATGTCAACCCTTCTCTTTACTATGTTAGTATATTGTTGTTGGACGCATATGCTTTGTAAGTCGTCCCGTAGTATTTGTTGATCCGTAGTTTATATTAGCCCATAGTATTGACCCATAGTATTGGACGCATATGCTTTGTAAGTCGTTGCGTAGTATTATATGTCCCATGGTTTTAACTCATAGTATTGGGAATAGACTTAGTATATAAGTGTGTGTTGAGGTCATTGAAGGCACCGTGAAGTTAATTGTATTGAGTTTGCTCAAAGGAGGTTGCCCCTTCGAAGTGGCCCGTGATCAATATAAAAGTGATTCCGTTCTATTATTTCTGATATCTCGTGTATTTGCATTAATTAATTATTGTAGGTTCATCACACATTCCTTGAGATAATTAGCAATTACTTACTTTGCAAACTTTCCTGTTTTTGTGTCCTTTCACTGAAATTGGCAAGTGCGCCCTACTTAGCTTTTTTGAGTGTTGCTTGCTTTTCCAACTGACTACTTTATGTACTTTCCTTCATTTTACTTTCCTGCTTTGTGATTTTGCCTTTTTTTTTTCTTGATTTTGATAGTTTCCACTTTCTCTTGCTGCCATCTTTCCTTTAGCCAACTCCTTGATTTTCTGAGCTTTTCCACTTAGGCAAGTGAGGTCCACATTGACCCTATGCGCCCTCCTAGCCATGTCATCATCAATTCTTTCCACAAAATTAATTAGTAATGATGATGCATTTATTATTAAAAATAATTCAAACTTTGAATATTAATAATTAATTAATACTATAGTATTTGTGACTCAAAATTTACCCCTATTAATTATTCCTTATTCAATTAATTTTCTCAGACCCCCTAGGGATGGGAGGATCCAAATCTTGACCAAGGCCACTAGGGAAGGGACATGACATGTTGACTTAAACAAAAAATATTAAATTATATTGATATATCAAGCACTAGTAAAATGCGTCGAGGTGTAAATAGGCTTCTTCACAAGCAACACAATGGGCCATTACCATGGGCCACAAAATACCATGGCCCCAAAAAACCATGATTGAGTCAAGTTTACCTAACAGATTTTTTTCCTTCTTATAACTCATATGAAGTCACAATTTAACATTAAAAAAATTACACCTCAAGAAAAATTGGATACCTTGAGTACTTGATAAATTAGATTTGAGATGGATATATGCTAGTTTATTGGATCCCTCCGATTACTTGATAAATTAGGTTTAAGATGGATCTATGCTAGTTTTATTACAGATATATCAATTATATGTTTACCAAAGTATATATTGATTTCTATTACAAGTATATCAATTGTATGTTAACCATTATTTGTGTATGTAGCATTATTTGTATTGCATACACAGTTACGTTCCTTAAGCTGGCGAATATTATTTATGGAGGAATTAGTTCAACGCCTCGATTGTCAACGATTTACTTGAGCCCAAGCCTATTTCATCTTCTTCTTTCTCCCTCAACGTTTGGTTGTGCTATATGGTCCCATAAACATATTTGCAGTATTGAAACTCCTGGTCCAAATTTTCGTAGGAACTTGAAAACAAGCGCTCTATCGAGGATATGTTGTATGAAGCCATTTCTTGAAAATAATTACGCCGAAGGCGTATTTTAAGGGAGCGGTTCGTCTTGCCCCTTCGTCGTCTGTCGACGACGAATGAGGAGCCTCCACTAGTAGCCAATAGATCTCCAGAATGACCTACAGATTCAATAGTACAAATTTCTTCAGGGAAAACGTCCACAGGAAAAATACAGAAAAACCTACTGAGAGAGAGGGCCAAACATCTCTGCCGAACTTCAACAGAGGGAGCGCCTACCCGAGCTGTCGGCCAGACGAAGCCAGCCACATAGAAATAGCAAAATCGGCCACAGTTTGACAACCACCGCGAGCACTACGTTGTCGCTCGAGCTCGACTTTGATTAGAACGCATGCTATCTAAGGTACCAATCAAATTATTATGGTGATATCCATAATGATTCCCCATACACTGCTGGGTAATTTTCAAATTATCTCAAGGGCTTAGGCATACTGATATTAGTTATTATTTTATATTAGGTCCATGAAAATTGATATCCCACTTTAATAAAATGTGATATATACGATTTAATGGAGTATATTAAATATTGATTCCCATTTATGGATCAATCTAATGACGAAACATAGTTTTCACTAATACCTTGGAATTATGGTCTTAAGGTTCAAAATTCCAAAATTGGCCCATTACCAATAGCCAATAACTTTCGTTCAAATATTATGAAGGTCATAAAACGGTATCCCTTGCAGGATAATGCCTTCGACATAATTAGTAGGTTATTCCATAGTTAATTATTGGAATCCCTTTAAGGATGCTCTCTTCCTAATGTATCTTTAGGAACTTATTTGCTAATTCAATATTTGACATAGCTATATTATATTAGTATTAGCTTATAAATGTAATCAATACTAATAGCGTGATGGATAGCCCATTAACACAACTATTTAGCACGATTTCAATTTTAAAATAAGTTTTATTTATTTACATAAGAAGCAAATGAGAAGTTCAAGTGATACCCTCAACGTATAAAGTGCACCGCATTTGATTACAATTAGAAATATTGTTTGAAGAGTTTTTTTTGCATAATTACATTTAAGAAATTAAATTATTGATGATGTGATACTTTGCTACATGCTTATTTGGTTAGTTTTAATGCCTCTATTATTGAAATCTATTGTTTGATTTCTCACAAAAGTCATCCCTATACAAAGTGGGTGTTTTGTGAACACAATCATTGCGTAGATTGAAAACTTTCGAAAGTGATATGGAGAATCCATGGTCAGTGGATAATTTGAATGTTCCCATGTAAACGAGATATTGCATTATATAAAATAAATTGAATACTTGTAAAAATTGTATGATTGTTCTTACACATGGTCATTGAGTAAATTGAAGACTTGCAAAAGTGGTATGTAGACTTAAGGGTAGTGGACGGTTTCCATACATAATAAATATTTAAATGTATTCATACAATGTTGATTTAAATAAATAAATAAAATACTTATAAAAATGGTATAGAGTAATTTTACTACTGCACTCCTATGGGAAGAGTGGAGGCAGAAACATAAGGATCCCATGACAAGAGTGAAAGGGACAGCAAAAGAGAGATCCTTAACATCTTTTAGTGGATTTCTTGAACTTGTGGACAAAAGAAGTTAGTACAATGGACAACAGATGAAGTAATAAAGGTTGGTAAGGTATGGGCTTCTGCATCATCAACCTTCCTTTCTTTCCTTTTGTTTGTGTTAAAAGGTTGCAATCATGAGGAAAAATGATAGAAATGTACATAAACATTTATCATATGATTTTTTTAATTATTTGTTGTTGGAACACATAAAATATACCTTCATAATGCATTTTAAAGAACTTACATCGAATTTAATTTCAATCTTACAAAGAGAAATTATTTCCAAAAACACTTCATCAAATTCAACCATTTCAACAAAGAAAAGGAGGACATGCACTATTGTAGTGCAACCATAAGCCATTCTTACAAAAACGACGTGTATATTAAATTTTGTAGTAGTGATTGAAATCTTATCTCAATATGTTATTGCAAAATGTGGAGATTCCATAGTCGTTTATCTTGATGATACTGAAACAACCACCTTAGCACCTTCATAATATGCATCTAGAGCCCCCTCATAAGAGAGTATTCAACAGGATGAGTTCCTTGCATTACATGAAAAAACAAGCTTGAAGGACCCACAAAGCATTGTTATGAAAAAATATTTTGCAGATGATTAACCACAGTGTGGAGGAATCATTGATAAGAGAAGTGATGAGAGAGGCAAGTGAGTTTTTCGAGCTACCCATGGAAGAAAGGAACAAATTTATTTCTTAAGACATGATGAAGCAGTGAGATACAACATCAGTTTCAGTCATTGAGTGTTCTACTGGAGATATTTTCTAAAACACTATTGTCATCCCGTTTCACGGGCCTATGGGGAACCGCCTTTGTTAATTTCTATTAAATAAACCCTTGGATCATTCTTTGTCAGGAAGTCCATGTGTCAGTTCATGCATCCATTGAACAACATGTACTTAATTGATGGAGGATTACTTCTTCTAAGTTGTAAATGTTTCGAGGGCTCCTGGCATGTTTTCTTGATGTGCAGGCATATGATTAGCCTTAGGAAAATCCAACTATTTAGTAGTTGTCCTCATTTTGATAAACAAACCAATGTTACACTTCATATCGAATCAAATCAAAATTCCGTATCCGTAAACAACTCTAACATTCCAAGTTGCTTGATGTTTCAACGTGCCCATCCTCGAAGGGAAAATTGTTGTAATGTCTACTAAATTGTGTATTATGTAAAATTTTTTATAAAAAAAAATTGACATTTATTTTCAATGCAACCTATTTTAAAGGTTTTTTATTTGTTTGTGGTTGTGATAAGTCAATTAAAAGAAGAGAGAATGGATGTAAAAGTGAGATTAAGTATATGATGGGGACAATGAATGTGTAAGTAAAGTTAATAATTTTTTTCCAAGAAATATGATATGTTTGAATTATTATCTGAAAATTCATCTTATGAATATCACATGGAAGCATGTACGACTACATATGTAAAGAAATATTTTATGACACATTAAAAGGGTATAAAGAATCCAATAAACCAATAGATGGTTGAACAATTGTACAACATACCAACAACATAAATATATTAGGTGTAAATATGATCATCTACAACACATGTTTGGTTGAAAGGCCATGAAATGAGTAAACCACTCATAGGTAGGAGTAGGACCTTCGTATCTTAAGGTTTCAAACATATACATGTGTGTTTATTGTGCCAATAATATGTAATACAGAAGGATTTTTCCTTTACAAAGACTACTTGATCAACATATGCTTACGACAAACTCTCCATTTATACTAAAGCATGTCGACATTCGTTGCACTCAATTTTTCTTGCAGAATCTCCATACAATTACTATTGTCATTTACCCAAGATTTCTTTTTAAAATAATTTTTACCATTTCGCACGTCATTTTGTCACTTGGAGAATATCTCAAAGAAGATGAGGCTTGAATTAATTCCTTTGTAATAAAATTTTAAACTTTTCTATTATGTTCATGTCTATGTCGTTCATTTATTTTCGAGATTAATTGTTGTAGGTCATGCTCCTGGGAAACAACCACAATTATACCAAATCACATACCATCCATGCATAAATCGAAGTAACAAGAAACAAATCCCCCTCAATATGGCTTGGGCATTGACTATCCATAAATTCCAAGGATTGACATTAACAAGGTCAACCATTGACAATGGTAACAATGGAGGTCAATGATTAACCCTCACAACAATTCCACGTACTACAATGTTAGAAGGAATCTAAATTACACCATCGTTCTCCTTCGAACACTATGCAAAGATGAAAGGCACTTCATATCTCTCACTTCGAAAAAAGCAAGAGGCATACCTTCATTCTCTATCCCCTTCACACTTAAAATTGCAATCCTCAATCCTTACACTCCCTCTACCAAATGAAACTACCGATGTTGATTTCCAATATATTTAGAGTCAAACTTGATCACTACCTAGCCCTTTATTGTTTTACTCACATATATATACCTTTTTGTATGACAAATTAATGTACAAATCATTTTACTTGACATCGATTACATGGGTTTCTATTTATTGCTTATTAGTACTTGCAATAGAGTTTTCTTTTCAATTTCATCGACTACTATCCCTACCATAAATTAGCTAGACTTTCTTTCAAACACATAAAATTATATTGTCTATGTACACACAAATGTTTCTCATTTTACAACATATTGAAGTTCTTCTCAGTGATTCATTTCCCCGCTTCGAGGGTATGCTAGTATAAAAACTTTTGTTAGCTACGCGCTACTATCCCGTTCATAGTCTTTATTTGTTTACGCATTATATGCATCGCTCGGAGATTCATGAGTTCTGGCTTTAATACTTACTCGTTGTTCGCTTCTTCCTTTATAGCTAAGCTTTGTGTTACATGTTAATTCTGCACAGGTATATACAATTACATGTATACAACTTGTAGCGTTAAAACTTTGGTTCATTTCTTTTTATTGTTTATTAACTATATTTTATTCTTTTAAAATTGATCATAGTTTCAAGTGTTTTAATATTTTTTATTGGAGACTCTAAGGTGACGATCAAATGGGCACAAAGGGACTATAATCTAAATGTGATCTCATTACATCAGTGGTGTTGTAGAACTATGGAGAAAATACAACTTTTTAGTGACATCATTTTTTAACATATCTTCCGTCAACATAACACGATGGCAGATACACTTTCCAAAGAGGCACATGATGGAGCTGAGGGTGTTGTCAGATGGGAAGAACTACAAGAGACTCAATGTACTGCTTTTGGTTCGGTGAACAACTTTGAGTATTAGTTTGTTATGTACTGAAAGTAGTTGATTTTGAAGGTTTGATGTATGTTTTTTGTTGAGATATCTGTCATAGATGATCTACAGTAACTTTTTGAGCACAAGTCATTGTTTTTGACTTATGTATGGTTGTGCTATTTGATTCATTAATATGAATACCAGTAGTACGATTTTTTTTCCGTTGAAAAAAAAGTGTTTTAACATTTTTGTGCTCCTTATTATTATAAAGAATAATTAATATAACAAATTATAAATAAGAAATATAATTTATTAATTTAGGGCTTTTCATTTATTAAAGTAGTTTGCTTTATTTTATTTATTAATTGATCGTAGTTACTAGCGTTTTAACATTTGTGTGCTCCTTATTATTATAAAGAATAATTAATATAACCAATTATAAAATAACAAAATATAATTTATTATTCCCTACCAAGGCAGGGATATACGTTTCATTCAAAAGTCAAAACACTTTGACTTGTATTACTTTTAATTTGAAGCAAAATTTGTTATTATTTTTATAATGTTTTGAAAATTTTGAATATTAAACATAATATTATGAAAATTAAAAATAATTTTAATAATTTTTAAATTATGAAATTTTGATTTTTTAATTGGATAAGTACAACTTGGATGGGACATAAATCCCTGTAGGAGGTATTTTTATTTTCATAATTTAAAATTAAATATAATTAATTTTTAAAACAAAAAATCATTATTTTCATAATTTAAAATTAAATATAATTAATTTTTAAAACAAAAAATCAAAAAAATTACATGTGTCTGTCCGGTACGTGTGATCCGGTCGTGTCAGTCATTCCATCTCATTTCATTAACTCCCGAGTCCGGAAGCTTTGGGGTGAGCGAGACTTTCCCATTTTGCCACGTGAAATTTGTTTTGGCTGTTCTTCCTTGACCAGAGAAATCCGAAGCAACATTTTCTTATCTTGTTAATGATCGAGGTCACGATTTTTGCTATAGACTGCCAATAAAGAGACACACTTTCTAGAACCGAGTTTACTAGTACCAGACGTCCTCCCAAAGAGAGGAAACGGAAATTCCAGTTTTGGATTCGCTTTTTTATTTTCTTTAGAAGCCACAACCAGTTAGCAGTGAGATAGTTATTGTGTTTGATTAAAAATCCCAAGTACTCAAATTTAGAGTTTATGAAAGCAATATTTCTCTCTAGTTCACTGTTTTGTTGTATGATTTTTCTGATGGAAATTTTGGGTATGCATCTGTTACTAGTTGACACTGAAGGAGATTATTTGGAACTCCTCGTCATAAAGATTTGGATTGTTGACCCGTATTTTGTGCCTTTCTGTTCTAGATTAAGGTCGCAGTAAGTTCTCTCAATAGTCCCGTAGACCCTTTATCCCTATCTTCCACTGCGTTGGTTAAGTAATATCTGTTCCTCTCTAACCACGTATTTATGAGCAGAACTACACAGGGAGGGACAGCAGGGGAAATCTGGTCCATCGTCGCGAAAAGCATGCACTTAACCCCTTTGAACTTGTTTCAAAATAGGTCAACTGGGACTCATCCACACTGTTAAATCGTACACTGTTGTTCCAGTTGATGAAGGCGGAACATAGTAGTAATGAACAACAGAGTCCGCCAAATCGGGACCTTCTAGGCTATCTATCATGTATATATCTATCTAGATTTACGATCTATATCCCTATTCCCACTGCGAATCAGCTACTGTGTTCTTGCAGGAACAGTAGCACGCGACGTGAAGGTGGAAAACATATTCCTTACTTGTCTATTTATAACATTGAATTTCGCCTTCCGAGTCTCCAAATCAACAGAAAACCTGGAAGCCAGACTTTGTCCTAGCGTTGTGCGGCCCTTAGTCCTTGCCAGTTCCTGTTATCCATTAATTACTGAATTTGAAGAGAAATTTTGGCCGTAGTGTGATTATGCTTCTGCCAATGGTTCCAATGGCCTGTCAGAGCTTCCGTTTAGTATAACTGATTTGGCATGCCGAGAATTTACAAAATCTCGTCGTGGTAATGAAGCATTTTTAGACTATTTGCAGGTAACGTTAGTTCAAGAAATTTATGTTTATGTTAATAAATTCTCTTGTCGACACTAAAAAACAAGAATCAAGAACTCTTAAAGCTTAAATCATTGATCATTAGGCTTTATTTTCATTTACTGCAGAGACAATTTCTGTTTTAAGTTAGAGTAAATTAAAATATTAACCAGCAAATCAAGTTGTTCATTGATCTCTTTCCAGTGTAATATTCATCTTTGGGGAAGATTAAATTAATATTATTTAAAGAAGATTTGTCATGAGTTTGCAATGAAACAAGATGTGAAAAGCCAAGACTCTTTAAATTTCAATTCATAATGCTTTTGTTTCTTCCACTGATTTGCAGGACTATACGTGCACCGAGGATGAAGACGAGGATATACTTCAGAAATTTAAAGCAAGAGAGCGTAAGAAACCTCCGTTGCAAAGTCATCTGTACTCAGTTGACCGACGCCATAGGAAAACAACGTCTTCTTATGGTTAACTGGACGATGGAGGCAAGAATTTTGCACAATTTAAATTGAATTGGAATTTTGAAAAAGTCCTTGGATGTTTCAATAATTAATTCGTAACTTCTGTTGTGGCGCAGTACACAACCTTGTATCATCTTCATTGGGAAACACTTATTAAGCACAAATTTACTTGACAGATTATTGTTTAAAGGGGCTTTTACAAACGATACTCATATACAGGTCCTGGGTATCACCTGCATGACACTTGCAATCACAATGGAAGAGAATCAACCTACGAATTGGTATAAAATCCAAAAGATTATTTCTTTCAAGTTTTATTTGCGGTATTAAAATGCATTTAGATCATTACAGTATTAAAATGCTTTTTAAATTTGTAATCGTGGTATTAAAATGCATTTAGATCATTACAGTATTAAAATGCTTTTTAAATTTGTAATCGCGTCAAACTTCTTAGAAAATGAAACATATATTAATTCGAGCATTTCGTTTCCAGTATCAGGACGAAAACATTTACACTCGCAAATAACGTATTTAAGCTACACGAAGTTGTTGTAATGGAATGGATTGTTTTTAAAGTTTTGGTTTACTAATGCTCCTTACCTACTACCACTACCTTTCTCTGGTAATTCTTGCACATTATATTAACATCTCAAAAATTTTAAACTGAACATTAGTCTTTAACAACTCACACAATGTTCTATTTCCAAGTATTACTTGAAGGCTGTAGGAGGAGACGCAGAGGTTGAGAAGACATATTTGGTGTGCTTGTCATTGGTAGATCGCCAGTTGTCTACAGGTCCTCATCTTTACTGCAATTTTTAATGATCTTCTACAGCTATTTGGTGAAACGATCAACAGATACTCCATGGCACTTTATCTCCAGTAGTTTGTGTGACATCTTTGACAATAGGTGGCATATTTTAAACACGGTGTTGATTTGGAAGACCAATGTAATCTTATGCAGATGTATCTTCATTTGCTGAGATTATCAAACCTCAACAACGTGGCTACTTTCTTTAAACCCTCTTCATCGCTGGCCTGATAGATTTTGAAGGATAGCGTGGACACTCTGTTTTGCATTCATTGGAAACATACAAAATCCCAAGTCACCTCATATTATTCTTTGTAAAATCTATGATTGATTTTCTCTGAAAATAATGGCATCAAATTTAAATTCAATGGTCAAGGCCGCAACCATTACAATAAACTAGTTGGTTGATCTCTTGCCTTAACTATCAAGCTATGTTAAGGTTTTCTTCTCTCATGAAACCATAGACTATATCAACAAGGCAAGCAAAATTAGGATCATATGAGAAGGAAAACAGAATCAGGATCGTGATCGCTACCACTGCTGCCCTAGTTGGTAGTTTCATGATAATTATCAGCTTAAAGCACGATTTCATTCAGAGGATTTGTTAAACCTAGAGGATCTGGCTCTCAACATTTCATTTTTCTCTTTTAAATGCAGCTTTTTGGGTTTGTTTTCACTATTTTCATCCATCTCTAACAAATAATTTTCATGGTTCCTATGCATTTCGATATTTTTTTTTGGTTTCTTTTGTTATTTCTATGCACTGCACATGATGCATTTCGATATTTGTTTTTGGTTCGGCGGGTTAAAAACTATGGCACCAAGACAGGGTTAATGATTTAAGGCCCGACGCGTCTGAGGTTTATAAATTAAGAGTGCAATCGCTCTTACTTGCAATTTGCCGAGGTTAAGGAATAAGTGTTCATTTCAACGGAGGCTAAAATTTATGTGAACAATCTCATTTCAAAGGTTTAATATTTAAGTAGCCTATACTATTTCGGAGGCTTAACATTTATATCGCATACTACTAAGTCGTCTAGTTCTTCTCTTTTGGAACTTCTATTGGCTTTTTATTAGCTTTGTTCTTTCTATTTTGATTCACACTTTCTGGCATGGAATATACTACAAAGCAGCTCTCCCTTGTTAATTTAGGGCTTTCTCATTTATTAAAAATAGTTTGCTTTATTTTATTTATTCACTAGTTATAAAATTTTATAATGTTGGATTTAGATCTATGAGTTTTGACATATATTGTTTCTTACTTGCATGCATAAGCACACATTTTAAACAAGACTTTTATTTGCAATATATACCTCCATTTGTTTTATAACAAAAACGTATATTTAAAAAAAAAAGGTCGTGGTTTTGAGCACCAAATCGGTAGAGTACAATATATAGCCAAATTGGCATTGAGTAATTCAGCAACACTTAACAGAGAGTCTGAGAAGATCGTTATAGAGTTATTACAAATGAATAAATTGAATGGAAGACTGAGAATGCTGATAATAATGCTAAAGTAAATGAATCAATCTAAAGATGTATTGAGATCCAAATTCATAAGACTCAGCGTTCTATTCAAGCGATGAATATAAATCGAGGCTTCTGCATTGATGGAGATGATGGAAACATTTCTACAATCCAAGTTTTGACTTTGAATGGTGCACTTAAGCTGCAGGAGACTGCTGCAAGATCCTGAGAGAATATAGTATCATTTGAACTTGAATTGTTCATATAGTTGATTAAATTGACTGTAGAATTCTGCCTCAATATCCTTCGATGAATGAATTATATCCTTCATAACCTATGATGCCCACATTTGGGGGAGTGAGCTGTCTAGAACCCTCAAATTCTGAGAGAGGATTGCTCATTGAATCAAATGATGGATATCAGTGTTCAACAAGTTCAGAAATATCAATTGTTGGCACTGAATTGCCAATTGATCGATGTTGGAGTAAGGGAAACATTGAACCATAGAATTCCGAGAGCCTTATTCAAGGGATATGATGTATTTCACTGATTTTGATGCTTTAATTCAGAGTTCCACAGTTTAGACTGACACTAATGGAATACTCAGCTGCTTCACAAACTTCAAAACTCAGCTTCTGTCGTTGGAGAAATTTAAAACTTCTGCAATAATGGAATAGCTGAGAATCGGAGGGGTTTGTGATAGAAACGAGCCATCATATTCTGAAAAGTCGTGCTCAGAGTATTCAGAAACTAATAATTCTACTTTGATGAACAATTTCATGAAGTGAGATGGAAAACGCTGTCATTTCCAGTTGCTTTGTAGTAGAGAAGAAGGCCTTCTTATGGAATATAATGTATTCCGATGTCAATGTTGGATATTTGGAGAATCCCTTGTTGAAGATTGCTAGTTGCGTTAGCTTCTGTATCAGCTTCAGTATTTAAAATTCTGAGTATATGAAATGCCTTAAAATGGATGAATGTTCTTGAAGTATGCCTTATTCGATAGATAATTCTGTTGAGAGTTGAGTTGTTTGAACTGAAAGTAGTATTGATTGCTCTAATTATAATCATAGAGTCTCCATATACATGTAGATTGTCTATCTTCTGGTCTTTGACAATTTGGCATCCTTTCAACAGTGCCAGTTCTTCTGCTACGTTGTTTGAGCATGTACCCAAGACCCATCTATATTTCAAACTAATTATACCTTCCTTTGTCCATAGAACGCCCCCTGCTCCTGCTTCTCCAGGATTATTCTTGGATGCCCCGTCAAAATGTAAGCTGTCAATGTCCTACCTGTTTTTCCAATCTTGGAATTCGGTATTAGAAGGTCTAAGTTGCCATGCAGGATAGTTTCGAGTTTGTGGCTCTTTGAATGGGTGAGAAATATGAACTCCAATCCAATTCTTTTCATATATGCTAAGAGTTTCATCAGTCTTATACTTGGAAATTTTGAGACATTCGATTAGCAAGGCTTTGGCTTGGCTTGCAATTTGGAGGGGCGTGAAGTGCTTATCTTGAAAGATGGCATGATTTCTAGCTGTCCATACTTTCCAGCAGGTAAATTTAGGGATGGAAATCCATATATGATGCTAGGGATTCTTGATTGGGAGGGGAGAAGAATAGATGGATTTCCAATCAAGGAAGAGAACTTTGCGATGTAGTAATGTCCAGATGAAGAAATTGACTTTAGGTAGCCCTAGTGGGTCCCAAATAAGTTTCCATAAGTCTCTTCTTATTTCATCAAAGGTTTGGATAGCTTTGTAACTGAGAGCTAGGGTATAGGAACCCGTGGGACCTCATCCCCGTTCATCTTTGGCAGTGAGATGTATGGGGGCGCATCCTTTTATACTGTTGGTAAGAATGATGTTGTCGGTCTCAAGATGAGGGCTGACAGTTGTAGTGTTCCATCTTTTCCAATTGCCCCAAGGATCCCAAGAACTGAAGTGATTTAGTGTATTGATTCCATGTTGATTGATCCAGATTGCGATGTTCTGTAATTCTTGGGAATTTTGAAGAATATCATTGTCCATGATTTTGTCCATAAAGATATTGATTTTCTTGCCATTTCTAGGTACCCAGTAAAGCTCTTTTTAAAAAAACTCCCAAGCTGCCTTGCATAGGGTCCAAGTGCTGGATCCATTGGAGATTGGCTTGTGATCGAGACATCTAAGATTGGATCCATGTAAATATTTTTTCCTGAGAATTTGACTTACTCGATGACTTTTATTATGCAGGATTTGCCAGAGCAGCTTGCCTCCCATGGCCAAATTTGCATCATATGGATTGCGAATTTGAAGTCCCCCCGAGGATTTTGTATGCTTGATAGTATCCCAATTTACAAGGTGTATTTTGTTATCATTGCTTTTTCTGCCAGTCCAGAGGAAATCTCTGATAATTTTGCTCATCTGCTCTATTGCACTTTTTGGAGCAAGGAGGATGGAAAATTGGTAGATGGGAAGGGCCGATAGGACAGAATTTACTCAGATTAGTTTCTCGGCCTCGCTGAGCCAGTGGCCTCCCCATCTTCTGATTCTGCTTTTAATTTGACAGATTGTGTCCTCCCAATTTGTGGAATTTTCTTTCCCATAAGTGATAGGGAGACCTAAATATAAGAATTTGTCCCACTTAATGTGAACTTTGATGCCAATTATTCTGGTGATCTTAGCTGCTACATAGTGTTTTAAGTTCCAGCAATAGACTGCACTTTTTTGCAAATTGATCTTGCCACCCGAAGCATTGCAGTAAATGTTTAAAATGTGCTTGAATTTGCGAGCAATGGTGGGATATGCTCCGCCAATTAGTAGAGAATCATCAACAAAAAGGGAATGATTGATCGGATTAGAATCAAAGGTCATTTGAAGACCAGGAAGGGAGGCAATGGTCATTTCATAATTCAGTTTTCTGTTGAGGGAATCCACCGGAATGATATACAGAAATGAAGAGAGAGGGAAGCCTTGTCTAATGCCACATGTAGCTTGGAAGAAGTCCGTGGGTCGACCATTGATAAGGGGAGCTATCCAGGGTCCGCTTATGCACACAGAGATCCAATTGATGAAGATTTTGTCAAATCCAAAGCGAATCATAATTTTTATAAGAAAGGAGTGCTTGACACGATCAAATGCATTGGCCATGTCAAGTTTGATTAACATACCTTTTTCCTTTCGAGATCTACTTGAATGGATTGCTTCTTGTACGAGGATGACGTTGTCTAGAATTTGCCTTCCTTTGAGGAAACCACCTTGATTATCGGAGATAATTATGTTGAGTAGAGGCTTCATCCGATTTGCTAGCAATTTGGAAATTATTTTATAAGAGGCATTGCACAATGATATCGGTTTGAATTTGCTGAAGGAACTGGGGTTTGTTTCCTTTGGGGAAAGGAACAAAAAGTACTGTTCGTGCATCCACCGATTTTGGCTTTGGTGTGAAAATTCCTTATCAATCTCATGAAGTCTTTTTTGATATACTTCCAACATGCTAAGTAAAAATGCATGGAAAAACCGTCAGGACCTGGTGCTTTATCAGGTTCAAAAGAGAGGATGGTGTTGTATACCTCTTGCTCAGAGAATGGTATGCAGATCTTGAAATTTTCGTCTTGCGTGATACTCTGAGGAATATGCTCCAGCAAAACTAGCTCGTCGTCATCATTGGCATTGTTGTCATTTGCGTAGAGGTTGGAGCAATGAGAGTAGGCAACGTTCTTTAAATTAGTGCTTCCAGAAACTGGTACTCCGTCCTCAAATTTGATATTAGTAATTTGATTAATTGATTGTCTAATTTTAAATTGCCTATGAAAGAAGTTAGTATTCATGTCGCCTCCTTTGAGCCATAGACTACGCGATTTCAACTTCCAATACTCCTCCTCAACATGGAAGTTCTGATACACATTGGATTGATATATTACTTCATCGTTAAGGGTATTTGCTTCAATGGGACGGGTTTCCATTGCTAACTAGTAATTTTCTAAGGCAGTCACGACGTTTTTGCTTGGTTGGGCGGATTTAGAGCTAAAGGATTTGGCCCATTTCTTGAGGGAAAACTTGGTATTCTTTAATTTTTGTTCCCTAACGTAGCAGGGAGAACCTGTGATTGGGATTTTCCACGCTTTCTCAAGGATGTCCCAAAAATTGGGCTATTCGAGCCATTGGGGGTTGAACCTGAAGGGAATTGGGCCGCGGTCTTCAATTTCAGAAAACTGAAGTAGGATGGGTTTATGGTCTGAGGCGAGGTTGGAGAGGATACTAGAAGGGATGATATGGGTATCAGACAGCAAGGTGCTTTGAATGAGAAATCTATCCAATCTGGCCATGATATTTTCTTTGCCAAGACGCTTGTTTGACCAGGTGTATTTTCGTTTTTTAGGCTTGATATCAATGAGGTTCCATGTATGAAGAAGAGCTTCAACCTGAGGTTTGAAATAGTCATTTCCTTAGACCACCTTTCTTTTCAAATCTGGAGAGAGTGATATTCATATCGCCGGCTAGAATAATATTTTGAGGCTCGTAAGCCTCCAAAAAACTTTCAATTGAGCTCCAGCAATCCTGTTTCTTAGCGTGTAGATTGGGTACATACATATTGAAAAGAGAGAAATGCTTGTTGCTCTTAAAATGAGTGAGCTCAGTGTAAATCCAATGTTGAGTAGCAAAGGAATTGTGGAGGTGGAATGCATCAGAGGACCATAAGGTTGCTAGTCCCTTAGAAGCTCCTCTGGCACTGACTGCACAACCTGTATTCTTCTTCCAATTTTCTTTTGTTGTAACTAGGAGAGTATTTTCATCGATTTTGGTCTCCTCGAGTAAAAGGAGATCGGGCATATCAATTTTTTGAAGGTCTTTTACTGCCTCAATCTTGCAGGGATTGCCTAATCCTCTGCAGTTCCAGGAGACCAGCTTCATCATTTGTGGAAATAGACGGAGGAGGGTGTTCCTCCTGCTGGATCTCCGTGTTTCTTGCTTGCTGTCCTGGTTCTAGTGTTTCTGTTGAAAGCCATGTCTATCGTGGGTTGAGATCCTTCAATTTTTTCACGCTCGGCTTCTTCTTCCCTTAGATCTTTGGTGGATTTTCGCCCTAGATTTTTGGAAGATTTATCTATGGGTTCGTCTGAGGAGGAGGATGAGGTAGGGGATCTCACTTTACTTATTTCTGCATAGGAGAGGGCCTCTTTGATCAAATCTGAAATGATAGGACTGGGGATATTTTGAGACAAAGGATTCTTTGATATTTCAGGGACAATAGGAGGAGCTTTGGGAGCTTGGTGTTCGAGTATTTCTCCTTCTTCTTCAGCTTCAGGAATGTCATGAATTTATGGCATTTCGAGGGCTTTGAATCTATTGTTGTTGTTGGAAGTTGAGGGATTGTGATGTTGCTGATCTGCCTTCTGTGTATTCATAGTTTTTGAATGGGATTTTGTACCAGATTTGGAGGTTTTTTGAATTGTTGTCCATTGTTCTTTCTTTCGGTCTGATTCCTGATCCACTGGTTTCTTTTTGCAAGATCGGGAAAAGTGGTCGTATTCATGACAAAACTTGCATTTAAAAGGGATTTGTTCGTAATCGAGTTCCTGTATGTGAGACCAATCTGCTACTGTAAGCTTTATTGCTTTCGGAAGGTTGTGTTCCAGATCTACTTCAACACAGATTCTAGCGCATGAATACTTATCTTTTCGGTCAGCTTTGTCGATATATTTCCCCAATGCATTTCTGATCACTTCGAGGGATTCATTGTTCCAGCAATGGAGAGGTAGATGAGGGAGTCTCACCTAAACGAGGACTGCGGAGGGGATGTCGAGGGAAGGATCAAAGTTTGGAGTCCATATGTTCATGTATAACCCTCGTGGTCCCATAAAATAAGGTCTGTTCCGGAATATAAGCTCGCGATCCTGCTTGCACTAAAAAATGAAGGCAAAATATCCTTTACCGAGGAAAAAGGATTTCCATCTTTTGTGATCAATGGTTTCCAACTTTTTTGAACCCATGATTCCGTGGATCTTGAGGAGGGCCAAAGACCAGTGAATTGGCTGATCAGAGCACGTTCAGAAAGATTAAGTGCAGTCTTGCAAGGTAGAGCTACCGACAACGCTACAGTCGAAATTTCGTCGAGTTTCTTTACAAACTTTTGTTGGGCAAAAGAGAGGGGCTTCTTACCTGAGGAGGCCATAAGCTTCAGAACACTGGTTAAGTCGGGAGGGATATTGGAATCTGAGGCCATGAGAACCAAAGATGGGCCGAGTAGGTCAAGGTTGAAAAAGCGAGGAGGAAATAGGTTAGGAGGGAGGAACGAGCAGGAAAGGGAGGGGAGATCCACGAAGGATGAAACCCCGAGGTTAGTAAAAAAGGGCAATAATACCTCCATTTTGACTCTTAGGATATATTGGCTTTTAATGTAAACATTGTGCATATGAGATGTATGACTCCTTGCGTGGAGCTCAAGGCCAAGGCCCCACTAGTGAGTGCTCAGCTTTAAGAGGCAAGTATTTGATATTGTGTTATCTATGTGCTATTAAGCCATGGAAATTGTAAAAATGATGTAAACAAATCTCATGCAATAAAAATACCAAGGGGTTGGCTATGGATGCAACTAAATGAGGGGGCTATATGTATCCACTATGGAGAGGTGAGGGGGTTGTGGGATTGAACCCTAGGATTCCATATGTCACCTTGAGAAACCACCCTTGATTGTCCTAGCTGTCATTTAATTTTGTTGTAAGGAAGTGGTTGAAGAAATCAGTCCATGAGAGTGATGGAGTATGGGCAGCCCTGAAATTCGTAAGGCAGGGTATGGGCTCGGTTGGCATGACCCAAAAGTCACTCCACCTCATGGTAGGATGTTTTCCCTCATCCCCAGTCCATTGTGGAGGAGGGAGGCATGATTTTTCATGGAGGACGCAGGCCCAACAGGGAGGTAGAACCAGAAAATCATGACTTGGGATGAAGCCGCATTTGGAAGTGCCAAGATCGCCAAGAAATTCATGTGGGAAGTTAAATCCAACGAGGGACCCATCGACCTGAACCCTGGGGTGAATTTGAGAGAGTGAGATGCACCCATCGGAAAACCCAGATCTGATAGTCGAGAATCCAGTTGCGGGACAGAGCCTTTCGGCCTCAACGTTGAGAAGATCCGAGAGTGGATCGCAGTGGGAGAGATTCTTGGGGGAAGCTTTCATGGTAGAGCCAGTGAAGGCTCATTCATCCTTGGTTTAGAAGTCGGGACCAGCCATACTTTCCCAGATCAGCGCTGAGGGAAGGGGCAACCGAGGGATTGTGTAGCAGAGAAGGGAACCTTACTTAGGTTGAGAGTGGAGGTGATGGGGGTGCCTAGACTATTTGAATCCAATTGGTTAATCTTGTAGCTCTGTGGTTGAGCTCATTGGCTTAGGAAACTTCTTCCCTGTCTCCCCACTTGCTTGACAGACCCAACTGTGTGCTGGATGACCCTGAATGACTGTGCCTAAGGTTGTGAGTGAGCCTGTTAGTTCCTCCTTAGTGGATACACAGCCCCGGCTTGGGTATGGTCTCTAAGTGACGAAAGAATATAGGCTGGGCAAAGACCTATGGTTTGGTTGGAACGTTGCAGTCCATAGCCAATTGCTTGGTGATTTCACCTTTAAGATAAGTATTCTATGTGTGTTACTTCTTCAACGGTTTAATTATTGATGACTGTTATTGGTATGCTGAAGGTATTATAGATATGTGTGTGGATAATGTTTCATTCCACTATGCTTATTGAGTATGCATATGCACCCATGTGATTTAATTTATATGAATCTGTTCATTGACACCCCTATTGTGTTCATGTTCCCTCTATGGGTCAGATGAGGGGAGGGGCCATGATAGAGTGGATAAGATCTCTTTACAGGGTGGTAAAGAGGTATGGATGAGGTTTGGGGAAACATTTTGGTTGAATGAAGGACAAAGTAAAAGTCCTCAAGTGTAGCAGAGGATCACACCGTTGCATAGAGATCGCCAAGAGCTTTCCAACGATACTAAGTTTTTCAAAAATGGACTTAGGATGATGAAGTTATCAGCCTGAGAAGTTGGCAGTGATAGGGGTTTATGGCCGACTTCCGACTTTCCGAACCCGTAGTGCAGATTACGGATTGCAGAAGTTGGAGGCATGATTTCTTCGGAGTTGCATGATGTGGTTCCAACTTTGTGAATCCCACAAGTCAGATTGTGGAATGCAGAAGTCAAAGGTGTATTTTTCCCGTAATTATGAAATTGGGGTTTCGACTTTCGACTCCTGCAAGGCAGATTGCGGAAGTCGGAGTTGTAATTTTCCTGGAATTGTGAACTTGGGGTTCCGAATTTCCGACTCCCGCAAGGCGGATTGCGGATTGTGGAAGTCGGAGGAGTAATTTTCCAGGATTTGTGAATTTGGAGTTCTGACTTCCGACTCCCGCATCGCAGATTGCGGAAGTCAGAGGCATGATTATGCAAAGATGAGAATTTTGGGGTTCCGACTTCCGACTCCTGCATCGCGAATGGCGGATTGCGGATGTCGGAGGCATGATTCGGCGTAGTAGAGAATTTGGGGTTCCAACTTCCGACTCCCCCATCGTGGATTGCAGAATTCGGAGGCGTGAACCTTTAAAGTGGTGAATTGGGTGTCTGACTTTTCGACTCCCGCATCGCAGATTGCGAAAGTCGAAGACGTAAATCTTTGAAGTTGTGAATTTGGCATTTTGACTTTTCGACTCCTACACTACGGATTGTGGAATGTGGAAGTCGGAGGCATATTTTGTTGACGCTGTGTATTTGGTGTTCTGACTCTCTGACTCCCGCATTGCGGATTGCAGAATTAAGAGGTGTAATTCTTGAAGTGGTGCGTTGGGGTGCTGACTTCCAACTTGCGGATTGCGGACCGAAGTTATTGCGGTTGTGAAAAAGTGCATAGTTTAAAAAAATAATTTAGCAGGTTGTATTCTAAGGAGCTCCCCCATCACCTCTAAAGGGCACCGAGGGGATCGGGGACGTTACAGATGGTATCAGAGCCCAAGGTTGCAGCACTGGAGCTGGTTGGGCCAAAGTAAGAGCTTACATGCTTGTTAGAGCTGCAGAACGAACAAATATCGTAAGGTGGAGATCGAGACCAAGAAGGATCGAAGACTGCGTAGCATTTTGCTGGGTGAAGTGCGCGAGGGTTAGTGGAAGATTGGTCCGCGAAATTCCAAAAGAGAACATCCCTCATTGATCACAGATCCATGGACGAGGAAGACTGCTAAGGTAATCAAGGGCTCTTACAACATTTCTCCCATGTAAGTGGCAAGAGATTAACAAAACAAGCGGACGCGAAATTCCACTGGAAAAGGATTGATACCTTTGGAATCCGCCTTGAGTGAGTGAGACCCGATAACCAATAGGGACTGTCTAATCAACATATAAAGGCTAATTCATATCCAACTAGACATCTATCGCTTTACCTAGCATTAATATTGAACAATTGTAGTGCTCATAAGTGTAGGGAAGTCCAAGAAAGACCAAGTTGGACTTAGCCATAATTTATGAAAGCAATGTGAGTAGCAAAGCATGTGAATATAGTTCAATGGGAGCTATTGAAGTAATCAAGGAAAACCACATAGGGTTGACAAGGTGGTTGCAGCTTAAAATTGGAGAATAATCTCCAAAGAGCAATGTTGATAAAGAGGGAAATTTCTCACCTTAAACTATTTCTGTTTATAGTATAAGAATTGTATGCTTGGAAAGTAGCAATTAGGAATGCTATACATAAGTATATGTAATGAATTGTTGTTGGTGAGAAAATCCCAACTAATGATTCCTTGTGTGCTTTCTGGAAAGTCCATGAAATTGGATCAGCTATGATGTGGAAGAGGAATTCCCTGCTACGATGAGAGATTGGAAATGGAGAATTCCTTAACTCCTCTCTTGCTGATATGATTATATTTTCAATTTTTATGTATAGAAAATTATGGCATAGGAATGCTGAAAATGCAAGAGATTAGATGGATAAAGTGAATATGCACTAGCTGGCATATTAATAAACATTGCACAATGCATGGGAAGATGTTTGTGCATGTATATGAGGTGCATGTTGGTAAAACTAGTGAAGTTTTACATATGCAGTGAGCCACTTAAGATAATTAGTGTGGTTAATAATTATTGGTGTTAGTACTGGTTGTAGGACCAAAGACAACAATAGCATGGCTAAAGATGTTGATGATGTTGTTGCATGTGACCAACAACCTTATGAATAAAGGTTGGTGCAACAAATCTATGATCAAGAGGTTGGTGGAAGGACCGTGTAGTCCTTGGTAAGAGAGAAACTGATTAGGCAACATCAAAGATGTTAATGGGAGCCATGCAAGTAATGATTTGTTTATGTTGATTGCATACAAAAAGGGGATGGGATAAGAATCCCTTGAACCATATTTAGTAATCATAAATTGGTATGTATGTAATGTTGAATGCATTTGTGCAAACATTATCCCACCGGGTACGGTGAGGTATGTGGTAGGAAGGGAAATGATCCCTATGCTATCTAATTGTTTAGAATTTTGAATGCATTCATATGAAAATATATCATGCCATATGTATATATATTGGTTATGAGTTTAATAACCAAAGCAAGTGAGGACTTATGGTCTTGTAGTGGCAGGGCATGCCATATGAGATAGTCATGGTTAAAGCCATAATGTGGTTAGAATTGTGTTGCTATAGTGCTACGCAAGTATCCCATGAACTCCCTATTGGTGTTAATTTGGGATGAAACCTCTTTGCCAAAAACCAAGGAGTGAGAAAAATCCTGATGTGTTATTCGGGTGGAGGAGGAGAACACCAAATAAGTTAACCAAGTAATTGGGGAGATGGATGGGTGAGGTGTTGAGGTAATAGCCATACTTTCCAAAACATCATGGTGGAATGCATGACATGACAATATGGTAATCATGAATCAATGTGATGTGGCGTTGAGTGGATATATATTATAGATTATGTAAATGTTGTGAATGTGCATGCATATGTATGGGTGCACATGTTGAGATGCATTGTGCGAATGCATGGTCGTGATATATATTTCATTGCAATTAAATAATAGATGAAATGATGAATTATTGGTAATTATGAGATCATTCCATGAACTACCAGAGATGCAAGAAAATGATTGCATGAAGAAGGTAGTCATGTTGA
This sequence comes from Larix kaempferi, assembly GCA_027924585.1. Taxonomy (NCBI): domain Eukaryota; kingdom Viridiplantae; phylum Streptophyta; class Pinopsida; order Pinales; family Pinaceae; genus Larix; species Larix kaempferi. The sequence goes on along the minus strand of BSBM01000595.1, from coordinate 175,337 downwards.
TGGGCTACCAGAATGCTCTGTTGAGAGGACATAGTTGTATGAAATGATATGATTGCGAAATCATGATTATTTAAAGTTTTATTTGATGGCATAGATAATGTGATTGTATATCGCATTTTATTGTGATAATGATGCATATAAAATGATCGTATTTCATTGCATTTGAAATATTAACAGTTGATAGTGTTTGAATTATAGTATGTTATAATTCTGAGATCACTTCAGTGGTTGTTGTAAATGCCGCAACGAAAATATTATATGTGTGGGTACTCACAACCTATTTGGCTGATTGAAAAAATCAGATTGCAGGTAGAGTTGTCTTGGAAAGGGAAATGCAAGTAAGTCCATAATAAATAATGGAATTTTCCGTGCGCAAGAGCCAATATTGTGAGGATGATCTCATTGTTGTGAAATCTGATTTTTGTATGAAACAGATTTGTAAATTTTCTGATTTAAGTTATGAGAAGGATCTCATGGTTGCAAAAATCAAATTTATGTAAGAGACATAATTGTAAATTCATATTTGAATTTGATTTCTAATGCTGTTGGCTGTTTGGATATTTGAGAAGTGTGTCAGGAAGACACATTGTAGGAAGACCATGTGCTATGGTCTACAGAATCCAAACTCCATGGGAAGGATCCCATGCTTTGGAAATGGGTTTCGGGTGAAACACCATTGTAAGTTTTGATAATGTCTCATATGAACTGCTTGTTGGTAAACAACGCGGGTGAGATGGTGAAGTTATGCCAATAGGGAATATGTTGTTTATGAAATGAGAAAGGGATTGAGGTAACAATCCCGAGGGACTGTTAATTCAGAGAAGGAAGCCCCATTCCTCGCGAAAGGAAGAGAAAATACATATGCATGCCGATAAGTATTTTGTAACCCTTGCTTAGAATATGCATGCCTAATTATTAGAATTAATATACAGAGCATGTTTTTATTTCAGACTACTTGATTGTGATTATGGCCTACATGGCTCACATCGGAAAGAGGTGCACACCTTTTGGGTGTTGTATCATGTTATGGTTGTCAACATTGACTACACCCTAAGGAAATGGATGCATTCCTGGTGTTTCAATATTAGAGAGTGAATTTTTTTATGAAATATGTTACAATTTTATATCATGCCATTTGGTGCTGCATACTAAGAAGCAAAGTGAAGAAGGGGTACCATCCCTATGTGTGGGGATGGTTGTTGTATGCTTGATAAACCCAGTTGGAGAATTGGCTTAGCATACTGGTTAATGGAATGCCTGATAAACCCAACTGGTGTACTGGCTTGGAATTAGAATGTTGTGGAGCAGCCTGTGTGCTAGCCAAACATTCCTTGAATGCTTGATAAACCCAGTAGGAGAATTGGCTTAGCATATTGGTTAATGGAATGCCTGATAAACCCAATCAATGTACTGGCTTGGCATTGGTTATTTGAATGTTGTGGAGCAGCCTGCGTGCTGGCCAAACATTCGTTATTGTATCCACAGGTGACCCAAGGATTGTGAAGAAAAGAAGGAACCCGTGGAATAATGTGAAGACGTCCAATACAGATAAGTATTTGGCTTATCTTGCATCTTCTTGCTTAGTTAATATGAATATACATGTGTATATGATTTGGCTATGATTTTTAAACTCTTGTTTAGAGATAAATCCTATGAAAACGAACTTGACATATGAATTGAATCAATGTTTGAGTGTAGGTATTGCTGGATGCAAGGACCTTGAGGGCATCCCAAGGGTGAAAGTGGACATGTGACTGTCCTAGAAAGCTCAGTATCAGTAGCAATAGAAAGTGGTGCTAGTGGACTTGTGTGGGTCCTAGCAGCCAAATGTTATGTAGGCAACCATGGGGAGGGGTTCCCTGGTTGAGAAGCCTTGGACAAACCTTAGACACCAAGTTTCATTGCCAAAACAAGGAAAAGGCGATTCAAGCGTTCACATTTGAAGTGAAAGAGATCAAGGAGCATAGAACCACAATTATGGTGGGGCTTCGGATTGGAACAAGATTAAGAGGGGGGGACTCTTACTCTTCTCTTTCCTTTATTTTATTTTATTGATTGATGCATTTTAGAGACAAAAAATTATTGAATGCATGTTATGGCTGAAGTTGATTGTGCTTATCTTGCTTGAAATACATTGTGAATGCTGAATTAGTTAATTCCCTGTGAAAGGATGAACATGAATGAGTTCATTTATATGTTGGACAAGCATGAAATGTGTGGAAGTATCATGGATAAAGCATGAACTTTCCATGTCAATTGGGCAAGTAATTGACTGATCTTAAAGCTTTTGTTATGCTTGGCTTAACAATATTTGCAATGATGAATTTCACAGGTGAAAATTAAACCAATTGGTTGCAGCTATTACAAGGAAAGCGTTGCTAGTAAGAAAAGTGTGGGCAGCTATGCACATTAACCATGGGAGCAAGCCAAAAGTTATCAGCAGTGGAAAGGACAACAAGAAGAATTGTAGCCAGACATTTTCCAAACTTGTGGATCTGCTGGAAGGTATAGAAAAGGAAGGGACTGTTGTAGAGCAATGCCCACATGTGGAGATGGAAGGTCAAATCCAACAGGAGCAACTTGTAGAAGCCAAGGGACTTGGTCCTGAAAACCCAGAGTAAAATATGAAATGTAGGACATACCTGCTACATTTTGTGAATTTTGGACATGTGTAAGTATTCTTAAGTATTGGAACATCGAGGACGGTGTTATTCTAAGGGGAAGGGAATTTTAATACCCCCTTTTTGACCCTTATTATATATTGGCTTTTAATGTAAACATTGTGCATATGAGATGTATGACTCCTAGCGTGGACCTCAAGGCCAAGGCCCCGCTAGTGAATGCTTAGCTTTAAGAGGCAAGTATTTGATATTGTGTTATCCATGTGCTATTAAGCCATGGAAATTGTAAAAATGATGTAAACAAATCTCATGTAATAAAAATATCAAGGGGTTGGCTATGGATGCAACTAAATGAGGGGGCTATGTGTATCCACTAGGGATAGGTGAGGGGGTTGTGGGATTGAACCCTAGGCTTCCATATGTCACCTTTAGAAACCACCCTTGACTGTCCTAGCTATCATTTAATTCTGTTGTAAGGAAGTGGTTGAAGAAATCAATCCATGAGAGTGATGGAGTATGGGCAGCCCCAAAATTCATAAGGCGGGGTATGGGCTTAGTTGGCTTGACCCAAAAGTTACTCCACCTCATGGAATGATGTTTTCCCTCATCCCTAGTCCATTGTGGATGAGGGAGGCATGATTTTTCATGGAGGACATAGGCCCAACAGGGAGGTAGAACCAGAAAATTGCGACTTGGGATGAAGCCGCATTTGGAAGTGCCAAGATCGCCCAGAAATTCGTGTGGGAAGTTAAATCCCACAAGGGACCCATTGACCTAAACCATGGGGTGAATTTGAGAGAGTAAGATGCCTTGAAACCCATAGGAAAAGCCAGATCTGATAGTCGAGAATCCAGTCATGAGACAGAGCCTTTCGACCGCAACGTTGAGAAGATCCGAGAGTGGATCGCAGTGGGAGAGAGACCCCGGGGAAGCTTTCATGGTAGATCCAGTGAAGGCTCATTCATCCTTGGTTTAGAAGTCGAGACCATCCATACCTTCCAGGTCAGCGTTGAGGGAAGGGGCGCCCGAGGGACTATGTATCAGAGAAGGGGACCTTACTTAGGCTGATAGTGGAGGTGATGGGGGTGCCTAGACTTTCTGAAGCCAATTGGTTATGCCTGTAGCTCTATGGTTGAGCTCATTGGATTAGGAAAATTCTTCCCTGTCTCCCCACTTTCCCGACAGACCCAACTGTGTGCTGGATGACCCTGAATGACTGTGCCTAAAGCTGTGAGTGAGCCTATTAGTTCCTCCTTAGTGGATACACAGCCCCAACTCGGGAGTGGTCTCTGAGTGCTGAAAGAATATAGGCTGGGCAAAGACCTATGGTTGGGTTGGAACGTTGTAGTCCATATCCAGTTGCTTGGTGATTTCAACTTGAAGATAAGTATTCTATGTGTGTTACTTATGCAATGGTTTAATTATTAATGGCTGCTATTGATATGCTAAAGGTATGATAGATATGTGTGTGGATAATGTTTTATTCCACTTTGATTATTGAGTATGGATATGCACCCATGTGATTTCATTTATATGAATTTGTTCATTGATGAATAAGGCTAAGTTGGTAAAGGCCCAGAATGTTCAGAAGGTTCAGTCATGGCTTTGGGAGAGAAATAGACACCCATGTTGTGTTCATGTTCCCTCTGTGGGTCATATGAGGGGAGGGGCCATGACATAGTGGATCAGAGCCCTTTACAGGGTGGTAAAGAGGTATGGATGAGGCTTGGGGAAACATTTTGGTTGAATGAAGGACAAAGTCAGAGTCCTAAGGTGTGGCAGAGGATCACACCGTTGCATAGAGCTTGCCGATAGATTTCCAACGATTCCAAGTTTTCCAAAAATGGACTTAGGATGAGGAAGTTACCAGCCTGAGAAGTTGGCAGTGACAAGGGTATATGGCCGACTTCCGACTTTCCAAATCCGTAGTACTGATTGTAAATTGCGGAAGTCGGAGGCGTGATTTCTTCGGAGCTGCACGCTGTGGTTTTGAATTTTTGACTCCTGCAAGGCGGATTGTGGAAGTCAAAGGTGTAATTTTCCTGGAATTATGAACTTGGGGTTCTGAATTTTAGACTCCCGCAAGGCGGATTGCAGATTGCGGAAGTCGGAGGTGTAATTTCCTCGGAATTGTGAACTTGGGGTTCCAACTTTTCGACTCCTGCAAGGCGGATTGTGGATTGTGGAATTCAGAGGAGTAATTTTTCCCAGAGTTGTGAATTTGGAGTTCCGACTTAAGACTCTCGCATAGCGGATTGCGGAAGTCGGAGGCATGATTCTATGAAGTTGAGAATTTTTGGGTTCCGACTTCCGACTCCCGCATCGCGGATGGTGGATTTCGGATGTCGGAGGCGTGATTTAGCGTAGCAGAGAATTTGGGGTTCCGAATTCCAACTCCTGCATCACGGATTGCGGATTTTGGAAGTTGGAGGCGTGAACCTTCAAAGTGGTGAATTGGGTGTTCCGACTTTCCGACTCCTGCATCGCGGATTACGGAAGTCAGAGGCGTATCTTTGAAGTTGTGAATTTGGTGTTCCGAATTTTCGACTCCCGCACTGCGGATTGCGGAATGCGAAATTCGGAGGCATGTTTTTTCGATGCTGTGTTTTTGGTGTTCCAACTCTCCAACTCCCGCATTACGGATTGCGGAAGTTGGAGGTGTAATTTTTGAAGTGGTGCGTTGGGGTGCCGACTTCCGGCTCCTGACTTGCAGATTGTAGATTGCGGACCAAAGTTATTGCGGTTGTGCGAAAGTGCATAGTTTAAAAAAATAAAAATTAGCAGGTTGTATTCTAAGGAGCTCCCCCATCACTTCTAAAGGGCACCGAGGACGTTACACACACATTTTAGAGAAGACTCTTATTTGCAGCATATTAATGTTTTGCTATAAAAATATATCTGAAAGGATCTTTTTGTTTTGTAAAGGTTGTCCTATAAAAGTATATTTGAAACGATCTTTTTGTTTTGTAAAGGTTGCCTCATAGGAGCTTAGGATGATTGTACCTAAGTAGATATAGGATTGACAAATTGTTTGAGAATGTTGTATTTGTTGTTAAAGATATATTTTATAAAGTTTTTTTTTGTCGGATAAATATATGTATATTTTGAATTTTCATTTCACACCTAAAATAATGAATATAAATATATTTTTCTTGGAAAAAAAGATAAAAAACATATTCAGCATGAGATAATAGATCCAATAGTCAAAATAATTCCATAATACAAAAAATTACTCATATTAGACAAATATTGTAGAACTTTTCCATTATATTGATGTAGACAATAGAAATTATATTGATGTAGACAATAAAAGTATAAGATGTTATAACACAACTTTAAGTTCCAATAGTAAGGGCTAATAATCTTAAACCAGGATTCCAATCCTTTCTCCGAAAAAATGCTCTATGAATGATTTATTTTAACCTCTCTTTAACTTGATAATATAAGCTTTTTTGATAAATTTTTAATCCTTTTCTATCCCTTCCTTTCTTTCTTTTATCCTCTTCTCCTAAGAATAAGCCTCAATGGTTATGAATAAATTGATTCCTAATAATAGGCCATATAGGTATAGTTGGAATATGACCCATAATATGTAGTCATCCCCCAGAGTAGGTCATAAAAATGCCAGAATATAGCTCCATATAACATCTTTCAACTAAAAACATTTTTTTTAAACTTATTGGATGGTGATGGGGTGGGCCCTTAATGGTCACCATTGGAATTTTTAAGATTGGTTGAGAAACTCTATTTGAATTGTCTCCAAACAAAAAGCTGATATTATGCATGTTTGGGTCTATTGGAGATGAAAATTGACAATTAACATTGATGTTGGGGCTTTGAAATCTATATATTTAATGGGATAATACACTTTGAGATGAAAAATTTCAAGGTGATGCACAATACTATCTCATGGATCTTGGAGCTCAAAGTAGGGTTTTTAAAATCAAGCTTGAACCTCTAACAATGTTTTTCAACTTATACAATGGTTTCACCCTAAAACACATGTTGACACTGGAGATTATGTAAAGATCGTATGGAGCCTTTATTTGATGATTCATCGACCAATGAAATTATGAGAAGATGAAATTATATAAGAATTTGATGTCTCATTCTTAGTGCGATGATCAATTTAATGCAAATATATGGGACTTATGGCATTGTACTTGTGGGATTTATTGAAACATGATTGAAGGTTGTTTTTTATTAAGAGGAATATATGATGATTGACTATATGGGTCAAAGGTGGAGCCCTATAAATTGCATGTCTTTTTAACTACTAAGATATTTGCTTTAGAGTATGCAAGGTGGAAGATCAAATTATATGGATTGCATTTTGATTGTGAATATCAAAATACATTTTCTCTTCGCTTGCAAGAATTGCCTCTCATGTAATTAATAATAAAAGGGCACTAGCAGATTTTGAAAATATTTTGAGCTCTTATTATTTCAGGGTTGATTACTTTTGGCACTACAATTTGTATCAGGTTCTTCAAACAAGAGGGTGTCTTTTAAGTTTGGTGCATGTATGCAACAACTCATATTTGAAACAAAAGAGCTAACAAATAGAGAAAGTCAATATAAAGTGATGCAAATCCTTGAAGGGCATGTGTTGTTAAATGGAATCACATGAAATCTCAAAGAGGAAGAATTAGAAAATTCCACAAAGCCTCTCATTTATACACAAGACATCAATTTGAATGTAGTAAATCTTGTAAACATTGAAGTTTTGATTGTCCAAGTTGAAATGGCTAAATATGGAGATGCTCCTATTATGGCTAAGGTAATTGATTAAAAGAAGGGCTTGTCTATATATAAATGCATTTCTAAGGAAGAAAATGAGGTAGATGGAAATATTTTTAGTGATAAAGAGAAGGATATTGTCTGTTTTGGTACATTCATTCTTTGTAAATTGTCGTAGACCTAAGCCCTTGGGCCTTTTTTGCACTTTGGGAATCGTCCATGGGCCTTTTTTGCACTTTGGGAATCATCCATGGGCCTTTTTTGCACTTTGGGAATCGTCCATGGGCCTTATTCAAACTTATCCAATCCCACTCCCCCTTTGTACCCTATAGTTTCCATCATCCTATAGTCTTTTGCATAAGGTACACTATTTTCATTTTTGTTTCCTTTCTCTTTAGTGAGCACCTGAGTTTCTTGGGGTTACGATCCCTCCTCGTTTCGAGACTAAAATAGGGACCTACTTAGCTTTTCACTATCTTTATCATCATCACTATATTCACCACAATGCCTATAGGATTCTTCATCTTTATGGATGGTGCCATAATTTTCCTTCTCATGCTTTAGATAACTTCTCATTACCCACCATGCACCTCATTTATATCAATGAAAATTGTCTTGTAGGACTTCAACCCTTCTATCATGCAGCATGAAAATAAATTTAGCATCATAATTGAGAGGCCTTTAATCAACTTTCCTATAAATAGTAAATAGGGAAGAACATGTGGCTATCCTACCAATGGAGGATATGGAAATAATATTATACTCAAGTCATTCAAGCATTTCACACTACTAAGCATAATTGCCAACACCTCCTCCCATGATGATTTATTTCCCAACCTTTTAATATCTATCCTGCCCAAAAGTTGTATTTCCAATGATTTTTGTTACAATCAAAGTTACAAAGCTAATAGCGTGGGCCTTGAGCTTCATTCCACATAAAGTGTGTAGCACTACAAAACTGTAAGATAACGGGACAGGAAGTCCAACAGAAAAAACCTGCTGCCTAGAAGCCACTAATGGGCTCTTATAGAACATAACCATAATGCATCCAGGGGATCTGCAGGGATCTAGTATAACTCGACCCAATGGAAAATCTCCGAAGAAACATCCAAGAGCTTAGTAGGAAACAAAGAAGTAGCCCAGGCAAGAGGATACTGTGACGACCAAAGAAAAAAACACTGCCCAACAACCTCGGGCCTAACAGAGTAAGACCAAACGAACGACCCATCAAGCACAAGACAGGCTCTCCTTCTGAGAACAAAGACACCAAAAATGAAGCAAGGGCAGAATTAAGGGAAAGGAATGCTGCCTTCATCCACGATTTCGAAATGTCTGTACTTTAAAGTAGTTTACAATATATTTCTCCATTGTGGTGGAATGTTTTTCTATACCATTGGAAATCATAGACAACATTTTTAGCAGAAACTCCTATAACATCTCTAGATGCACACAATCAAAGTTGCAGGGTTTCATACCAAGTTTGGCAGCTAAATCAGGCGAAGTATTTATGTGTAGGGATGATATCAGTGCTCGAAGTTGTGCTTCTTGAGCATCAGTGCCCGAAGTATTCAAATATTGCATACATTCTTCGATGTAGACATGAAACAACAATTTGAAAACAACTAGTAGAATAACCAGAGCTTCATCCACTGTGGAAAAACAAAGGCTCTCAGCTGCTTGAGAAGAACACATGAGCTCAAAACATTTAATAGGGTGCCAGATTTTGAGCGCGACGAAATTCAGACTGTAATTACATGGGAGTGAATGTGTGAATAGATAACTCTATTCGTAAAGGCACTTGTCAGTGCCTTGCGACACAAATCAACCAACCCCGTTGAAAAAGAAAACCAGTTAAGCACATGTTATAGATAATCTAATATAATGATACATGCAAAATGTATGTAAATAGATCCTTGAGCTTATTGCTGAGTAGAGAACTTGGGTCCCTTAATAATGACGTAATACGCCTATAAAAAGACGTATAGTTCGACGGATTCCTTAATTTTTTTGAATTAAGTAGCCAGCTGAGAAAGAAACTTTGGTAGCCAGGTAGAATAAGTATCTCGAATGGGAATTGAAAGGCACGAAGGGGAGCGGTCTCTGAATAGCAAAGACTTTTGGTACCAACCAAAAAGAAACTCAATGGAAGTCCGTAAAGGAGGCAACTGACTTTCCACTCCAGATTCTAAAATCTGCAAATAGAATGAATATATATATATATATTTTTGAAGACAGTTTACGCAGATCACTGTATCAGTGGAACAAAGAAGGAGCAGTTGAGTGAAGAACGAGTTAATCATTTCAAAACCTTAAGTTCGATCCCTACTTTGAGATCATCATCAATATATATAAAGTGTAATCCCTGAAAAGCTTCTGAATCCATCATAATTGAACCTCCACATAAACAAGAAGTCTAACAAAGCGACGATTTCGATTTAATGCCCTAAAAACCCCAAAAGTTTAAGCATTGATTATTCGAATTTCTTGAAAATTTCTGCAGCTTTCCGTCTAAAACGTGCCAGAAAATACTGTCAGAAAGATTAAAATCATCGCACGTTTAAGCTACGCGACATATAAATACTCTCACCAGGATAGTGAGCGACCACCATCGCTACCATCGCCGTCTGTGAGAGGCATGCGTTCTAGCAGCTTGAATCAAGCCACTGTACCGCCACCGCTGTAGCCTGATTCAAGCCATTGTGGTAAATTAAAAGCACCATATGTGCCTGCAAACAAACAACATAATCCTGAGGCACATTGCAATTTATGATGGGTGAGATGATAAGATAACACATGTTAAAACAGTTTACCTGATTCAAACTTCGATATGTTTTTGTAAAAAATTAACTTTGCAAAAAGTTGTAAATTGAAAAATGAAATATGTACTAATCAACTAATATGCCCAAAATGGTGACAATATGTCATAGAAATAATAATTAATAAATTAGCATTTGCGTTTTTAGGGACAAAAATGAATCCTGTTAGGAGAAGAGGAAAGTTAGAAGGAAGAAAAACATAAGCATTAGGTGAATTAACCAATTCAATGTATATCAAAATAATCAATATTGGATGAAAAGACTATATTGCGAATAAACTAACGCAAATATACATTAAGGTATAAATGTCACTATCATTCAATTATTCGATTAATGAAAATGTACGAGATAATCCAAGGGTAAATAATTTATTGACCAATAAAGTATCAATTAAGTGTAGCACCAAATTGCAAATAGATATAGCAAGTAGATATGCAAATATCATTCATCAAATAACAATAGCGCTATTCAATATTTTATCAACATCAACATATAACTTTCAGATATGTATGTAATCCCAGTTGATTGATTTTATAGCAAAAGTAGAGAGCGAGCAAAAACTGCGATCATTTGTGTCCTTCACCAATAAAGTAGTATTATTTGTAAATAGAGTTGTTGTAACCTTTTTCCATGATTTGTTATGAACCAGTTCAAGTAGCTGAAGTAAACACTGGAAACCATCAATTTGATTTAGCATAAAATATTCAAAAAGGAAGCTTTAAAATCAAAGAGAATTAACTTAGGATTTTGAAAATGTAAAGTGGAAAAGAGGAAAGTTAGAAGGAAGAAAAACATAAGCATAGGCAGCACTTAGGTCAATTAACCAATGCAATGTATTTATGATTCGACCTAATTACTTAAGTTTGAAGTGTAGCGCATGTGTCGAATTCAGAAGCCGTCGAGGTCATGTCAAACCTAGAACTTGTTGGGGCTGAGTTGTCTAAGGCGAGCCACGACTGGTCTTCCGATTGGTCGAAGAGGAACCTGTCGAGTTTGTTGGATTGTCGAAGTTGAATCAAGACTTGAAGGTGAACCTGTCGAGTTTGCAAGTTGTCAGAGCCAGAAACGACTAGGTCATTGAGGTTTTAACAATTAAATCGAAGAAAGGGAAAATAAAAGGGAATTTATTTGCACGAAGAAGAAGTTTTGCTTGAGATGAATTCCACACTTGAATGAACATAACACTGGAAATACTTGGCCCTCCGCCTGTTGTTACTTATGTTTGATCTTTAGCTTCTTTTATTACTAATTCTGCAGTGGGAAGACTCGATCGTGTGATCAATTGATTTATTGAGGACAAATAAGATAAGAAAGGGAATCATGGATCTTTGCTTATTGTTCAATTTCCCTGTCCTAGAAACACTTATATTTCTAAAGATCTCCCATTTGGCTAGATCGGTGAGCGCATTGGCATTCTTCAGATGATTACCGGGTACCATTTTCGCCTGTATTGGTAGGGTTCATAGCAAATTATTGATGTTAAAAGTTGAACATAAATATTCATGAATAGCTTGCATTTGTTATAATTGTCTGTGTTGGTTTAAATCTCAACATATGGAAATGCTTTACAAATTCTCTTCTTTCTTTGGACATCATATTTGACTGGGTGCATCGTTTTGAATGAAAATATAATGCAAATTTCTTCTCTCAGAAGAGCAATTAATTATTTTTATTTTTTGGTTTTAATGGAAATTAAAATTCCATTTTAAAGTCTTTGAATTCTACCAACTCCAGCAAATGGATAAGCATCGAGGAAAATTTAGAAGTTTTCGTCCCCATGTAAAACAGAGTGCAATGAGTAAAAAAATGGTGAGGTTTTCCAGTCAAATCCCAGATTCGACCGCCTTATATTGCAAATGTATATCAAATGATTGAAATTGTATTAAATTGTTTACAAAGGTTGTCATGGTCGACAAAGTATTCAAATATTATTTTGGTTGGAGTTCGAAGTTGTTGAACTAATCGCGTAAAAGTATGTGTCAATATTCGACCAATCATAGATATGGTCGTTATAAAATATGGTCGATATTTTGTTTTGGTCGACAATGTTTAAGGTTTGGTCGATATATAACTCTGGTCAACGGTGTTTAAGGTTTGGTGTTTAAGGATCTTTCCTTAGGTTTTTTTTTATCAATTTTGAGTCTCGGTAATAATTAAAATATTTTATTGTTAGGGTTTTTAATTTTTTAACCGTGTTCTGGTCGGAATTCAAGATGTGAGAAGAATTTGAACTTTTCTATTATTTAAGTGAAATTCTATATTTTAATTAATTTTTTACATGAAATAGAATATTAAAGGCTGGTATTTTATAATCTAATTACATTAAAAGTATTTTTTAAGGACCAAATAAAACACTGACCATATGTTAGCATCGACCATTTTAAGAAAAAAAACACGGACCATATGTTAGCATCAACCATTTCTTTCTCAACTTACAAATGTTATCGACCATTTAAAGATTCGACCAATTTACACTATCGACTTCTACCAACATAACAAATAAACTTCTACCACCCACTTGTTGCACGTTGACATGCTCTCCTCGACGGTGGTCAATGCACGTGGCTAAGGGTTCAACGTCCATGATAGTCGACATAAGTTAATGGTTCACGGAGTCGGCTGCCCTATAGTCGACTGTTGGGCGAGCTTACATGCTGTCGGATGCTGATCGATGCATTAGTCAGTTGGATGCTGTTGGATCATGTAACCCAACTCATCGTGGAAGTGAGAAGATCAGTTTGCCACAGTCTCAACAAAAGGAATAATTATCACCATCAATCTAGAAGAGTTACACCAAATCTCGATAGGTTAAAGAAAATATAACTGCCCAAAGAAGAGCAAATTTTAGTTTCAATTCTGAAAAGATCTGTCATAAGTTCATTGATCGAGGCACGGTTGAAAAACGATTCTGCCAGAGTTACTTTGTTTACTACCAAAATGCTGCAATCAAATCACACTTAGATTGTTAGACTTTGATAAATGAGGAAGTATATCACCAATGCGACTTCATAAAATAAAAGCCATCCTAATTCCGCCAAATTACAGTGATTGTGCACGAAGTTGTGGAGATTTACTAAAAGAGGACTGCGTAGAAAATAAGTCATAAAACCGTCAGTTATATTCAGCATAAATCAAGTTTCCATTAGGTACTGAATGTTTTCATTTTTTGATTTGTTTTCATCAATTTCGTAGTTAGTTGCTCATATTTAGCATAAATCAAGTTTCCATTCCGGAATGGATCTTTTTATTTATTGGATTTGTTTTCATCAATTTCCTCATGAGCTGCTCATATTCAGCAGAAATCAGGTTTCCATTCCTGAGCGTATCTTTTCATTTTTGGATTTGTTTCCATCAATTTCCTAGTTAGTTACTTGCTTGAATTCAGCAGAAATCAGGTTTCCATTCCGGACTGACTCTTTTCATTTTTGGATTTGTATTCATCAATTTACTATTTGAGTCGGTAGAATGAATTGTACTAAAAGAAATTTATTAATACATGATGGAAGAATGGAGCATCACTAATAAACACTACGTAACAATATAAACCATCTACCGCCATAAACTATTTTGTTTCGATTGTCGATGAGAACCGAACAACTAAGCTACTGGAAGTACTCAATGTGGAAGGAGTCGGTCGAAGGTGTTTTAGTCGAGTGAATAATGATTAAAACATCTTTGGCTCGACTAAAACACCTTCGAACGACTCCTTCCACATCGACTACTTCTAGTCGCTTAGTTGGTCGGTTCTCGTTGATAGTCGAAACAAAATAGTGGACAGTATGTGCAGATAAGAAAGCCTGCATCTTTTGTCGTGATGAATTTATTTCTACTTCTGATATACTTTGAAGCTCTCCCTATAGGCATTATGTAAAAGTGAGACCTGTTTGCAGTCATGGTGATAGATGACAACCTGAAGTTGTGCAGATTTTGAAATAACAATGGTATCTAATGCAGTGTCAACAATTGGATATATTCTTCCTACTTATTAAGGTTCACAATGCTGCAAGTCATTGCTTCAATGGATGACGAGCACATAAAGGTTTTAAAAACAAAACAGAAAACATCAACCAAATCACCATCTTTTTATTCATGATTTCAACCTGAATTCTCCCACCTGCTAAAATGTCGCCTTAAAGAAAATATATGAGAATTGGAGACTACATTGTTAAAAGGTCATAAGATATTAGTGGTATGCAATGAAAACAATAATAAAATGATACCCAAAGCACATGTTGATGATTTGAAGAGCCGATAGGTTTATGGGCTGGAAAGAAAAGCCTAAGTGATTGAGGTTTTAACAATTAAATCGAAGAAAGGGAAAAAAAAAGGAAATTTATTTGCACAAAGAAGAAGTTTTGCTCGAGATGAATTCTGCAGTTGAATGAACATAACACTGGAGATACTTGGATGAAGAAGCTATTGATTTGGTAGATTGTCCTGGAATGAAGGATCTTTGCGATTTCCCACAGTGGGAGACAATTTTTGGAGTTATGTCAGACTCTATACGGCATGGGAATCATCATAAAAACAAAAAGATATATATGGGAAATGATGAAAACCTTACCACTTCAGTCGGCGCCTGACCACTTCCTTAGCAGCCGACCACTTTAGTCGAATTAAATCCAACCACTTCAGTCGAATTAAATCCGACCAGTCCATTCGACACGTCTCCTGGGAGTCACAGATTAAAGTCGAACCCAGAACCTTGGGGTTGAGTTTTGCATGGTTTGGAAGGCGTTGAATCTATTTTTATTTCAGTAATTAAAATTGACTTAGTTTTGGAAGGCGTTGAATTCATTTTTTATTTTAGTAATTAAAATTGACCATTTAAAAAATGGTTTGGGACTGACAAAATAAAAACCTGGAAATTGACTTGGTTTTGCAAGGTGTTGAATTCATTTTTTATTTTAGTAATTAAAATTGACCATTTCAAAAATGATTTGTGACTAACAAAATAAAAACCTGGAAATTGCAAAACTTATAATTACCTTATTCCATCTTTAAAACGGCTTTTGACATGTTCCAGACTTGTATGTATCATGAAGTCACATGTTTGCTATTTCCAATATTGTATATTTACAATAAAAATATTTCAAATCCAAATGACATATATACATGTCACTGTGTCATCGTGTCCGTTTATATACAGAGAGAATAATATATTTTTGATTGTGATCAGTACTACATAGTCGTCGGCCTTTCTGGGTGAAAACTTCCAAAGCTTTGGTCAACTTTTATTGATCTACGCCAAAGTCTTTATCGTTAATGAGATCGGCATGATATGCAGGCATCTGCGTATCTTTCACGCTCGAATAGAAAAAACCTGACGAGTATCTTGAAATTCCCATCAAATTTGAAATTCCAGGCCTGGTTCCGCACTTTTTCGTTCTTTGAAATTTAGGGCTTATGATATCTTTCTTAACAAGTGGCACAACATATCACTCTCGTTCCTTCCTTATCCAACTGCAGAAGTAGTCACTGCATTAGGTGGATTATTGTGCTTGAAAACTGCATTCTGTCTTTTGGTTTGCAATCCTCTTACTAAAAATTGGTGAGAGTTCCCATATAATTCATTTGAAAATAATTTGTGTGCCATTGCAATGGTGGCTATGGAAGAACCCAAAGGGTACAAGATTCTATTGGCTGCTAGTTCTCCAGATAGAAGAACCGACGTCTAGCTCTCATATGTATTAGCTCTCATTTGTATTAGCTCTCATTTGTATTAGAACCGACGTATTAGTTTGAATCTGTATTAGCTCTCATCTCTAGATGTAGCAGCTCATCTTGGAACTAACGAATTTTAATGGAGACTGTGACCTCTAAATGGGTGCATGACTCTCTTGAATCATTTTCAGACTATTTGTAGGTAACGTTAGTTCAGGAAATTTATGTTTCAATCTCGACAGGTTCCGATTCGACAAGTTTCAACTCGACCAACCACGATAGGTTCCGGTTTGACAAGTCTCGACAGGTTTGGAGTTCGGAACACATACAACACTTTGACGAATTGGGAAACCTTCGACCGCTTCATGACATTGACCTTCTGCGTCAAATGTTGCTAGGATGTCCAAGTTAGAAGCGACGTGAAGGTGGAAAACATAATTCCCGTCTTATAAATTCACAAAGAAAATTCATCGCAGAGATCTTACATGATGAATCTTGTAAAAGTTTTGATGAATCTTCTGAATTCGGGATTAAAAGTTTTAGGGTGCACCCATTATATGATTTCAGATTTCTTTCTCACAAACAATCAATAGATTGTGCTTATTGATCGATGAACTTGCAAAGAAATAGAATTGAGTCGTCTATTTCTTTGGTCGACTGCTTTACTCTCTATCGTGGTTGTTCTTTGCCATTGGTCGATAGATTGATCACTCACAGGATCATCTTCTCTCATCTTCTTTCTCCAGTCAAATAAATTTTAATTATAAATCCAACCTTCAAATATTCAGAGAATATTGTCAACAGCCGGCAATTGATAGAGTAAATTTTGGTTGTGGAGTGATTATTCTTATGTCAATGGTTCCAATGGCCAGTCGGAGCTTCCGTTTAGTATAACTGATCTGGCATGCCGAGAATTGACAGAATCATGTCGTGGTAATGAAGCATTTTCAGAATATTTGCAGGTAACGTTAGTTCAGGAAATTTATGTTTCCCTTAATAAATTCTCTTGTCGACACAATAAAAACGAAAATCAAGAACTCGTAGAGTCGTAAATCTTACAACTGCTCCAGTGGACGAGTTACAGATCGAATCTAGTGCTGATAAATGCTCACAACTGCCATTTATTCAACTTCTTCGTGCAGGCTTCACGCGATAACTTTCTTGGGCAACGACACCATGTACGAGCAAGTACAATCTTTGTATTTTCTTGCAGGTTTATTTCCACGGCATGCTATCTTCCAGGTTCGAGAACACGGAGTGTGGAGTTAGAAAGAGGTAAGAAGAAATTGATGGCAGCATCCACGTGCAGGATTCCATTCGCTCTATAAGCGAGGAATCTAGCAGACGTGGATGGTCATGCTTCTCGTTGTGAAAACGCC
This sequence comes from Larix kaempferi, assembly GCA_027924585.1. Classification (NCBI taxonomy): domain Eukaryota; kingdom Viridiplantae; phylum Streptophyta; class Pinopsida; order Pinales; family Pinaceae; genus Larix; species Larix kaempferi. The sequence goes on along the minus strand of BSBM01000595.1, from coordinate 158,117 downwards.
TACGGCGTAAAAATGTATGTCTATAAAAATGATCTAATAAGGACGATTTAATTTACAACAAGGGACTTATATAAATGATCGAATAAGGATGATTTATTTTACAACAAGGGCCTCATTCATAAGTGGTTGCCTTTAGTACCTCAACGTTAAAAGTTTATGTCTCTTGGTTAAAAAATTGACCTTATTATATTATTTTCATTTTGTTTTGATTTAATATCTTATTTATTAATTATATTTTTATTCTTTTTTTGAAATGTTTTGTCCTTAGAGTAATTCTAAATGATTTACTATAAGGAAAACACTTTTTAGTGGATATTTTTGTGAAAAATCCTTTAAAAATGTGTCTTTGATTAATTTACAGTGGAGTTTTTAGTGGACGCACCTAGAAGACAAAAAGAAGTTTTAGCTGAGTTTTTCTGGTTCTCATAAATTATAATGATGTATTAATGTGTCAACATATGAGACTCACTGGTCCACCCAATTATAACACACATCAAACACCAAAATACCTCGTTGTTCGAGGAAATAATATGTTAGTTTTTATTTTACAAAATCACTCATTGATGCCTCTCTTATGTATGTTGGTTTTCTTGGATTTGGGTATGACACAAGTTTATCAAAACTCTTCAATTACAATGTACAATGCACCAAATAATTACAATGTACAATGCACCAAATTCTAGGATTGAAGAGTGAGTTAAATGGATATAAAGGCACGTGTGGGCCATCATACATAATGCACTATACTTGAATGTTCATGCAACTAAACCATTGAGATAGAGATACCATAATGCATTGAGGCATCTAAATCAATGGTGCATCAAAGTAGGATAAAATATTTTATAATACAATATAGTTATTTTATTTTAATACAATTATAAAACTATGGCGTTTACTCCTTAGAAACACACTAGTGCATAGTTAAATATGACACACCATCAAGTTTGATAGTTGTAAATTACACACACACACACACACATACACACAATTTTCCGTAATTTTATAAATTTTCACAAATACACAATGCATTGAGGTGTTATAACTACATCGGGATGTCTAGTCCAATTGCACTCTAAGCTAGGTCATTTTAAATTGACTCCATATAATAAGAATACATTGGTGCACCATACTATTAGGTGCATTGGAGTAGGGTAAAATAAAATAAAAATTACTAAACAATTATTTCATTTTTATATTGATTTCGAGGCCTTAGACCACATAAGCACTAATGCTTAACATCATTGTATGACCACCCCATCATTGGTGCTACTGAGTTTTCATATTCCTCCCTCCAATTCGCCATTTCCATTGGATTTGAAAATTTTCAAATTAAAAAAATGGTTCCATAACTTCATTCTTTGTCTGCATGGAAACCATGCCTCTTCGACATAAAATTTACCTTTAATTTGCCATGTTTTTCATTAAAAACAAATTCCACATAGTGCATTCAAGCCGTTCAACCCACACTAGAATGTGTAGTGTGCCCTATGAACATACAAGGTGCACCAAAATCGATGCATTAGTTTTAAAAACATGGCACACCATCACCAATTTCATGTTTTAACTACACACTGGTAACCAAGGATATTAAAAACCTCACACGTTCTGTTATAAACATAATAATATACTATATAAATATAAATAAATAACTTTTAAGAATAAATTAATAATTAATATTCAATAACTAAATTGTAATGAAGAGACACCTTTTTGAAGAAAGGTCACATATATTCACAAAAGGGAACACATGCGTGGGTATATATGGGCCCTCATTTTCATTGTAATAATCTTATATATTTTTCTTCCATTATATATATATATATATTAAGAACAAGAAAGGATTCTTCCTTACATTGGTATCAGAGCCCGCCTTCCTAGGGCCAAACTATGTGGTGAATCAATAAAACAAAGACTATTCCCACCAGTTCCCCACCGTTTCATCCTCCCTCTCCGTGATTCCCACCACTCCTCCCTCCCCGCATTACAACTCTCCTTGATCCTTGCTCCAAGCCACTACTCCATTCTCCCTACACTCCCTCTCACCCACTCTACCCCATGATACTTCTCCCCGCTCTCCCCCATCTCTATTCTTTCGCACCCTACCTCCCTTATCTCCTCTCCGCCCCAACTGCACATTGTCACATCCCCCCCCAAGTCATTCCTTCCTCCATCTCCCAAGCGTCCGCCTACTCCCTTCATGTGTGTGCTCCTTTCTGTGTGCACCCTCCACACTCCACCTTCCACACACCCCCTATCCTGCTACTCCGCCTGACGCCCACCGATTCCACTCTCCTCTTCCTGCTCGACACCATCTCCTGCCCTTCCTTTCCACATTCCCTCCACTACTCCTCACGCACTCCCTCCCCTGTCGTAACCCTAACACCTCGCTCTAACACCACCGTTCCCTCTCCACTAGCACCATTTCTCCTCTATCATCTCTTCGCCGTTAACCATCAGTCGTTGTTGCCTAATCCTCATTCGTGAACTCCTTGCCTCCATCCTCTACGACCACCGCTCCTCCTCCATGCCCTCAATAACTTCTACTCATGCCCGCTCCTCTCCCTTTCCTTCTCCCTTCTCCACCGACAAATCCCTCTTTCCCTCCAATGCTGCTCACCCACCCTCCCGCAATTGCTCCCCCACCGTCGTCATTCCCCCCCGTCAACCCCTACCACCTACTACCCACCACCACTACGCCAACCTCACCACATATATATATATATATATTATTTTAAATTTTTATTTTTATTAATAGTTTATTTGTTTTTAAAAAAGTTTAAAATAATAACGAAATATATAATTATAATAGTTATTTTTTATTATTATTCCATTACCCATTACAACTTTAATAATAATAATAATAATAATTAATTAATTAAGTCTCAACCTTTTTTACCTAAAAAAACTTAGGCCAAAAATTGCGTATAAGTATACACCCCTAGTCACTAGAAACATGATGGATCTGTAGAACCAGCTCAAACATATGGAAAAAGAAGTTAACGCTCTCAAAGATATCGTCACCATAAACCAAGAGGACTTAAGAGAAGAAATAAAGAACAGTAATGCGACACTTGAAAAAGAGATCAAAGATGAAATCATTGCAGTAATGGAGAACAAGATGGACATGATCATGAACCTTTTACAAAATCAAGGTCCTAGAAGTCACAACAAACAACGGAATAGTTCAAGCTTGTCTACCTCCTCATTTCACTCCGCCGCATCACCCCCCCTATAATTCATCAGTAGGCACCCAATATTAGCCCCTTACGATATGCCCACCTAGGGCCAAAATAGAACTATCAAAATACATTGGGAGCATAGATTAATGAGTGGCGTGGTTTAACATGGCCAAATAATATTTCAGTATATATAACATTGCGATAGATGAAGAGAAGGTAAAATATGCGTCCATGCATCTAGAACGTAACACATGCAATTGGTATATGTGGTGGAAAGGATAAAATTACTCATACACCTGTCACTTGTTTAAAAATGACTTTTCTAAGAGATTCTAGGGAATTACCGAAAATGAACACATTTCAAAACTTATCATACTACAACAAAAGGGAAGTGTGGAGGAATTCACACATCAATGGCAATCTCTTGCCACATGAGTATTTAGGTTATCTAGCAAGCAATTACTCGCAACTTACTTGGAGCCCTTAAAACACATATCCAAAACGAAATAAAAATGCATGACATTTCAACTATTGAAGTAGCAAGGCGGAAGGCAAAGGAAACAAAATACAAACTAGAAGGGATATCCAAATCAAGATTTGACAAGGGTTATTTACAACAAAAACGGACACAAAGAAAATATTGCAGTGACAAGTGGTCACCAAGACATAAGTGTAACAATCCCAAATCATATGGATATCAAACTGAAAAAGAATCAGATACATCCATTAGTCGTTCTGACAATGACAAAAAAAAAAGAAAAACACTTGTCGTTGATGTGGCGAAAAATGTATCCGAGGTCATAGATGTTATCCAATCATACATCTCATTGCAAAATTATAGATGTGAAGGAAGTGCAAGTTTTTGCCGAAGAGTGTACATCCAATCATGATATGGATATAAACTCACCCGAGGTGTCAATAGTAACAATCACATGCATCCAACAAACATGTAAAGAAAAAGGTTCATCGATACATAATAAAGTTACCACCCAAAAGGAAGAAACCCAGTTACTCAAAGGGTGATATATTCCACCCCATTTGAGAAATAGTGATAACATTAAGGATGAAAAACTCTTATCCTATGTGGAAAAATCAGAAAAGACAGAACCAAATAGGTTACAACTTAAAGGAACTATTAAGAATAAAGACATCATCATTTTAGTTGATTCTGGAAGTGCACATAATTTGGTAGATATCAAAATGGTAAAATAATTTAATCTTTTTGTATACCCTGTAAAGAATCTCCCAGTATCAACTATCAATAATCAACATGTGTAAGGAGTAGGGAAATGCCATAAGGTTCCCTTACATATTTGAGACTTGAATCTATAAATCAGTTGTTATGCCCTACCACTCATAGGAGTAGATATAGTGTTAGGAGAAGAATGGCTAATGCAATTAGGTACCTATGCCACCAACCTACAAGAACAATATATGGAATTCAGATGGCAAGGAAACAATTATAAGTTGTATGGATTGGGAAGCTTACAAGCATCACTGCTTAAGAAGAAGAATTCCAAAAGAAAAAAGGCACATGTACATATCAAGATAAAGGAAGCAATTGTCGTAATCATGATTGCATATCTCAAATCGTCGCTTCAAAACAATTCTAGAATCAAGATGATATCATCTAGCATAGCTTTGAGGACAAAGCTCCTTTAAAGAAGGCGACAAAGTTATAAACATAATAATATAATATATAAATATAAATAAATATATATTAAGAATAAATCAATAATTAATATTCGAGAACTAAATTGTAATGAAGAGACACATTTTTTATTATCAAAGGTCATGTCTATTCACAAAAGGTCACCCCTGCATGGGTATATATATGGGCCCTCATTTTCATTGTAACCATCTTGTCTATTTTTCATCCATTATATATATATATTAAGAACATGAAATGATTATTCCTGACATGTTCATCGTGTGCACTTCATAATATACGAAAGCACCATTAATGTGCCTTCTATTGTTATAAATGCATTGGTAAAATGTAGAAATATAACATACACAAATAGTTGTATGGTGCATTCTATAATAGTCATGCACCACTTGTGGTGTATACTATTATTATACATGCATTGTTCATGGTTTTATGTGTTGGGATAGATATATTGGTGCACTTTGAGATGTACATTGTCACTGGTGATGGTGCATCCATGTATATTAAGCATATTGATAATATTCATAAATCAACAATTTTTTTGAGCTAATCAATGCAATCCGGAGTGTACTAAACATTCATACGTAGCGCATCGATTTAGTTGAGGTGCATCATTTTTCTCAGTACACAAGATGATGGAACACTGAGCACTAATAACAATTTGGTTTAGTTTTGAAAGCACAATGGTATTATCTATGTGCATATATTATTGAACATCGATAATATTACTAAACCCCACACCGAATTAACGGTATGGTATGTTTTAGGGTACATTGGTTGTGGTGCACTATATTTTGTTTAGCACCGCTCAAATTGTATTTTATTTTTAAGGCACTCCAGTAGTGTTTGACATTTTTTTCCAAAAAAATAATTTCAATTTTTGATAAATACAAACGGTCATTTAATTGAATATTTTAATGTTATATATGTATGTATGTATATGTCTATATTGTATGTATGTATGCATGTATGTAAATATCTATGTGCCTAATGAAATTTGTATGTGAGTAAGAGACAACGACGATGACAAGAGAAAGAGAAACAACAACAATTGATTGACTCATAATTTTTTTATGAGTGGGAGGTTTGAGAGAGGGAGAGGGGTTTGTACCCTTTCCCTATTACAACACATACTTGTTTTCTCTTGAAGAATGTTGGCCTCCTCAATTTTGATGAGGATTGTACATCCCTCAGGGGGAACATGGTTCTATTGAGGCAATTCATTTTTCATTTGGATCATGCTAGGTAGGAATTTAGGGCCGATCTTGATCCGTGGTACTAACCCACACATGAAGACATATATTTCATTATTGGGTTGTCTAGGAGAGGAGAGGGTTTTCCATAGTTCATTGATCTCCCACCTGGGATTGCACGATAGGGTCAACTCACATATGTTCAGAGATATGTAAGTGAGAATATCTTTGACCCTAGCCACTTCCAAGTTGTTGGTGGCCAATTAAACTTACATTCATTCAATGTAGAGGAAGTTAGGTGCCTCTCGGTTTTGGTCTTGATAGTGGCACACTGCACCATTCATGGGCAATGCATTAGTCGCCCTCTATTTCATTATGTAGATTATTTAGTGTAGAGACCCATATGTATTAGGTGGTATTCCATGTTTTGTGATAGTTTTTCTTATCTCTAGATTGCTATCATTATATTTTTGATGGGAGGATGGGATTCCCATTTGGTTTAGAGTTATTCCATTTATTTTTTTGAGATGTTTATGGCCATTAGGCTGTCATTCAACTGCCTCCCTTGTAGGCAGAGGACCGATTTGTGCATGTGGATGAAATTGTTTCCCAAGAGGGTCCATTTGGAGTTCTCATGTAGGATAAATCCAAAGATACTATATATGCTTGCCAGTGAAGATGAGCATGTTTCGATCTTTTGCAGAACCCATACGTAGAACTGGTTTGGCAAGGATGTTTGAACATTCTATTTACCCAGGAAGAAACACCAAATGCTAGAGGTGATATCAAATTTATGTTTTGATTAATCTAATTGGATTTTTGTCTTATTTAATGCACATGTAATTTATTGTAACATTTTTTTTAAATTGTCTAATTATTGTTGTTTATTATTGAAGATATTAAAAGTTATATTGGGGAGGGGCCTCTCCAATAGGATGAGGAGATGGAAGAGGTAGATGAGCTACTTCAGATACATAGACTTGGCCTATGATGTAGGCCAAATCATAGATTCTGTCAAGATTCATAATATTAGTTATGTACATTGATGGCTCGTCATGTAGTGTGCCCTATACGAGTTATCTAGATCATACAAGACTTAGAGCTTGTCAGTATATGGGTGATCCTTTCACATGATATGATACTATTGATGTGTCATGTTTTCTATGCAGTCAAATTACTAGAGAGGAGAATGGATCACAATAATCATTAGCCTTCTTCTTTTGATTCATCTATTGAGGATTGTGATCTTCCACCTCCACCCTCTCCTCCTCCTCCTCCTCCTCGATTAGCTAGCTAACCACCTTCTCATATTCCATAGGCTAACTGAACACCCTCTCCTCCTCACCGAGTCGATAGATCATCATCTCCTCCTCCACTAGCCGATTGACTGTTGTCTCCTCTTGTATGAGTCGACTGCCCACCGTTTCCTCCATAGGTCGATTGTTCACCCTCATGATCCCCCACAAGCTGTTTGACCACCCTCTTCTCCTCATCTAATCAAATGACCATCATCTCCTCCAACCTATAGCTTATATAACTTCTCATTACCCACCATGCACCTCATTTATATCAATGAAAATTGTCTTCTAAGACTTCAGCCCTTCTATCATGCGGCATGAAAATAAATTTAGCATCATAATTGATAGGCCTTTAATCAACTTTCCTATTAATAGTAACATAGGGAAGAACATGTGGCTATCCTACGAATGGAGGATATGGAAATAATATTATACTGAAGTCATTCAAGCATTTCACACTACTTAGCATAATTGCCAACACCTCCTCCCATGATGATTTATTTCCCAACCTTTTAATATCTATCGTGCCCAAAAGTTGTATTTCCCATGGTTTTTGGTACAATCAAAGTTACAAAGCTAAAGCGTGGGCCTTGAGCCTCATTCCACATAGAGTGTGTAGCACTACAAAACTGTAAGATAACGGGACAGAAAGTCCAACATAAGAAACTTGCTGGCTAGAAGCCACTAATGGGCTCTTATAGAACAGAACCATAATGCATCCAGGGGATCTGCAGGGATCTAGTATAACTCGACCCAATGGAAAATCTCCGAAGAAACATCCAATAGCTTAGGAGGAAACAAAGAAGTAGCCTGAGCAAGAGGATACTGTGACGACCAAAGAAAAAAACAACTGCCCAACAACCTCGAGCCTAACAGAGTAAGACCAAACAAACGATCCATCAAGCACAAGACAGGCTCTCCTGAGAACAAAGACACCAAATAGGAAGCAAGAATAAAACTCCTTCCGTCTTCCTTATGGCACGTTTTGACAGCTGATCCGCGAGAGTGTTGGATGTCCTGGGAGTGTGAGAGATGGAGAGAGATGGGAACTCTGAAATCAAAGATAAGGTTTTGAAACACCAATTTTATTTTTTTTAACCATGGGAACAACAACCTCCCAAGGGTATATCCAACAGTTCGCAAGCCAGATATACCAGAAACTTGTGACTCGGTAGGGGCCGAGTCGCCTACTCTTCAAGCCTTGTCACAAGGGGTCAATAGGAAACCCTACCCCACCGATTTTGAACCTGTGACCTCCCCAGAAATAACACATGTTCTTAACCATTAAGCTCACTCAGGTGCTCTCTGAAACACCAATGTTGAAGGAACATGTTCTTCATAACTTCATGACTTCATGATTGACAGACCAATAGCCCAATCACAAACGGCCTTGGAATCACCAAATATTTGCAATGAGGAAATGCTTCTCACAGACGAGAACCAAAGAAGTGTGTGGAGAGCCCTTAGCTCTGCCCAATTATTTGTGCCCCGGATGCTACCTGTCCAAAGAAGGATCTGATGCATAACCGAGAGTTTCAGAACCATACCACACCCACATGAGCCGGAGTTACTGGCTCCATCGAAGAAGCCCTAGACGCCTATTACAGTTCCTTCTTCGTTGCAAAAAAAAAAAAACAATATCTAACAAAATATCCTTTCAAGGTCTCGGCAAGGGAAAAAACAGAAACAACCAATGTAATTGCAAGTTGTACAAGGAGATCGTGTAATACTTGTTAGAAGGAAACAGAGAGTTGCTTCAGCGCCTTGACTTCACACACCACAGATAGAGCAGCAAAAAAACCAAGAGGAAAAACCGAACATAGTTGTAGAAGATACTGGGTATTAATGCATAAACAATCCGAGCACCATATTGAACGACTTTCGATCACAATGTTGAATCACGCGGACCAACCACAACAACACAGAACAACTATTAATCTTCATTGTACTGATATTATTAGATTGAATACAACTGACTTCATTTCATTACGGTAGTTAGGGATGTATTTACTTTAAAGTAGTTTACAATATATTTCTCCATTGTGGTGCGATGTTTTTCTATACCATTGGAAATCATAGACAACATTTCTAGCAGAAACTCCTCTAACATCTCTAGATGCACACAATCAAAGTTGCAGGGTTTCATACCAAGTTTGGCAGCTAAATCAGGCGAAGTATTTTTTTGCAGGGATGATATCAGTGCTCGAAGTTGTGCTTCTTGAGCATCAGTGCCTGAAGTATTCAAATATTGCATACATTCTTCTATGTAGACATGAAACAACAATTTGAAAGCAACTAGTAGAATAGCCAGAGCTTCATCCACTGTGGAAAAACAAAGGCTCTCAGTTGCTTGAGAAGAATACATGAGCTCAAAACATTTAATAGGGTGCCAGATTGACTGTAATTACATGGGAGTGAATGTGTGAATAGATAACTCTATTCGTAAAGGCACTTGCCAGTGCCTTGCGGCACAAATCAACCAACCCCGTTGAAAAAGAAAACCAGTTAAGCACAAGTTACATATAATCTAATATAATGATACATGCAGAATGTATGTAAATAGATCCTTGAGCTTATTGCTGAGTAGAGAACTTGGGTACCTTGATAATGACGTAATACACTTTGAGTTTATCAAAACTCTTCAATTACAATGTACAATGCACCAAATTCTAGGATTGAAGAGTGCGTTAAATGGATATAAAGGCACCGGTGGGCCAACTATGGCATTTACTCTTTAGAAACACATTACTGCATAGTTAAATAGGACACACCATCAAGTTTGATAGTTGTAAATTACACACACAATTTTCCTTAATTTTATAAATTTTCACAAATACACAATGCATTGAGGTGTTATAGCTACATCGGGATGTCTAGTCCAATTGCACTCTAAGCTAGGTCATTTTAAATTGACTCCATATAATAAGAATACATTGGTGCACCATACTATTAGGTGCATTGGAGTAGGGTAAAATAAAATAAAAATTACTAAACAATAATTTCATTTTTATATTGATTTCAAGGCCTTAGACCACATAAGCACTAATGCTTAACATCACTATATGACTACCCCATCATTGGTGCTACTGAGTTGTCATATTCTTCCCTCCAATTCGCCATTTCCATTGGATTTGAAAATTTTCAAATTAAAAAAAATGGTTCCATAACTTCATTCTTTGTTTGCATGGCAACCATGCCTCCGCGACGAAAAAATTACCTTTAATTTGCCATGTTTTTCATTTAAACCAAATTCTACATGGTGCATTCAAGCCGTTCAACTCACACTAGAATGTGTAGTGTGCCCTATGAACATACAAGGTGCACCAAAATCGAAGCATTAGTTTAAAAAACAGGGCACACCATCACCAATTTCATGTTTTAACTACACACTGGTAACCAAGGATATTAAAAACCTCACACGTTCTGTTATAAACATAATAATACAACATATAAATATAAATAAATAAATATTAACAATAAATTAGTAATTAATATTCAATAACTAAATTGTAATGAAGAGACACCTTTTTGATGAAAGGTCGCATATCTTCACGAAAGGGCACACCTGTGTGGGTATATATGGGCCCTCATTTTCATTGTAATAATCTTATCTATTTTCCTTCCTTTATATATATATATATATATATATATTAAGAACAAGAAATGATTCTTCCTTACATTGGTATCAGAGCCCACTTTCCTAGGGCCAAACTATGCGGTGAATCAATAAAACAAAGACTGTTATCATTGTTTCTGTTGGTACCAGAATCTATCCCAGCAAAATTTCTAAATTCTCGTCGTGCACAAGTAAAAAGATATCTGAAAGAAATCCTCCCGGAAGTCTGCACCTTTTTCACCATCCTCCATAAAGTTGCCAAGTGTTCAGCTATTAAGGTTTGATACCATGAGTTGATCACCTATTTACTTCTTCTTACTCTTAAAACAATAGTTTTTATTTTAAAATAAAATAAAATTATTAAATAATAGTTTTATTTTAAAAAGTAGAATTATTATTTAATACTTTTTATTTTAAATAAAAAATTATTTGCTTTTATCTTTCAAACAACTCACGTGGTTTTTCTCTTTTAATTAAAAAAAGGATTAAAGTTTGTTTTTATAAAACTTTGGTTCTTTGGTACATTTTCACGTTAAGTCAAGCCAAACGTCCAAGCTAAAACTCAAACACAAACAGTCTACCCAAGCGCTCAATGGAAGCCTACAGGTCATCAAGTTCATGTAGTACGCGTCGGGTAGTGTTGAAAATAAGTTTCAACATAAAGTAAAACATGTATCTTTACTTTTTACTTTATGCATCTGGTATATATGTCCTAGACATGCACCATTAAAATAATATTCAAATGCAAATTCAACTGCCATTCAATGCCTAGTCAAGCGTCTGTGTTCAGTGTGATCACCACGAGAAGGTTAAAATCTTATCGTGTATGTTGGAATTTGGAAATAATGGCCTTGGAACTTGGAAATAATGGCCAGCAAAATGCTCAGCATGATCTCCATGTGCACGCGGGTTCAAATCCAATAACTATTGTTTGTGGTATTTTGTAAAATGAATTTGGAATTAATCATCAAGTTTCATTCAACCACAATTCAGAGTAATCCACCAAGTACTCAAGCATGTTCGATTTAATAGATATGGTTTTGTAACTATGTTGTTGAAACAATTGTGTATTTTATATCTGAAGGTTATCTTAGTATAAGTGAGGATCAAAGAGATACATGATACAATGAGAGCCAATGGTTCGACACAACATTCACAAGGAGCGTCGAGGTATCAAATTAAATATCAACAATTCAACTTCATTTTTTAAGGCAGAGTTTATGCTTTCCAGAACACAATATTCATCGTCTACTAATAGTTATGCACTCTAAGTGCGATTGATGATGAGATGGCAGTCTAAGTATGTAGGTGTCAAATCTTTCAAATAAATCAAGAATTAAGTGGGTTGTGCCAGATTTGAAGGAGGAATATCGATCTTACCTTTACATTAATCTCATATTCTTAAACATGAATCATTATTCAAATATCAACCCAGAGTCAAGAATTTAGAAGTGGCAGAGTATCAAGAAACAAAGAATTAGATTGATCTCTTCAAGCATTTATTTCCTGATTTTAAGCAGCATTTTCAACAAGTAGCTCCAGATTCTAATACAAATGGAAAGTCAGAAGGAATTGAATTGAACGGTTCCAGATTTCTTGTTCACAAGTCAGGGATCCTTTTATTTTTAGTTTTGCAATAACTAGCAGGAGGTAATTCCTATAAAGGGATTCATTTTTAATGTAAAGAGAGGTCCCAGCCGAGAGGCTGAGAGTGTTGTAGGAGAGGGTTTTTGAGATCAGACTGCTATTTCACTTGCACGCATGAATTTCATTTTCTATGTTTATAAAGGATGCTTTGAAGTGATTATATTCGAGATGAGTCAGTTTTGTTTTAATATTTGAAATGATAAATGTTATGTTTTGTTCATAATTCTTTTCCTTGGATAGTTGTTTCCTATACCTAGATTCTTATGAATAATTTGTATATTTATCATGATCTGAATAGAACTTGTTCACTCCTTATATAAGTTCATTCTCGTAATCTTTTTAGCCTTGTTTATTATGTTTATACATCCACTGTTTAGTAATCCGAATATGTTAGCATGATCTTTATTTCTTTTACATTTTCATAAACCCATAAACCTAGTCATCCATTTAGAAAACCTTAAGATTCTCTAGATTTTGAGCCTTAGCAGTCAAGGTGCAGAGTCTAGTGATAACATCTTCTGGCGCCGTTGCTGGGGACGGAAGTGAAGATTATCTTCCCTAGGAGAATGACAACGATCATATCCAGCTCTTGATGGTAGACAGGGGCAGGACATCAGTTTGACTGCAATTTTTCTACTGGGCGACTCTAGCTTCATTACAGGTGAATCTATTGGCAACCTCACTGGTTCAGAATGGACAAGATGCTTGCTCAGAGGTATGAATTTTGTGATTTCTCAAAAATAGTTGGTTTCCCTAATCCAGTGCCTAATAGAGATGAATGGGAAAATAGCCTTCCCATATTTCGAGGAGAAGATTGGGAAGTACCAGCTGAACACTTCCTGGATTTCCATGATTTTATTCATCGACTTCAGATTGTGCATGAGGATGTTCAAATTAAGCTTTTCAGATATTCATTGGAGGGGGCAACGCGAGATTGGTGCAGATCTCTTTCGGTTTCTAGTATCAATTCTTTGAAAGGTTTCCATGCAGCTTTTCATTCATTTTGCAAAGAGAAATTTTCAACTGATTTCCCTTATCAAGAATTCTGTTATGAATTCGATTTGTTATACAAAAAATATGCCAATCATGAAGATCATGATGATTGTGATAGCAAAACCCTAGATGCATTTGTCATTGATCCAAATGTTTCTAGTAGTCATGAGTATGATGCAATTGCTATTCCAAATGTTAACGAAAATCAAGCTTCTCAGGAGCCGTCTTTTTTCCAAGATCCAAATCAAACAGAGAGTTCTGAGTTTCAAGATGTAGAAATGTTTAAAGATCAACTTGTTTATGATGAGTGCGAAGATGATTTAGAACAGAATTTTGTTTCAGCGCCAATGGAAGTTTTCAGCAATGAAACGATGTATGATGAACATGAGTCAAATTCTTTGGAAAGAAGTGAAAGAGATGGAAAAGAGTTAAAAGAGCAGCTTGCATAGATTTCTTTTTCATTAGTTGTTAATCAACAATTACCAGAAATCAACAGGCTTGCAGCTGCCATTATTAAATCATAATTTTCAGAAGACATTACACAAAATGTGATTGAGATAATACCTGTCAAAATAGTTGAAAAATGCAAAGATATGGGAGGTAATTCTCTTTTTCCTTCTTTTTCATTTTTAACACTTCAAGAACAACTGTTTGATGTCATGAACAAAGCAAAGATCGCACAGGAGCAGTTTATTTCAAAGCAAGATAAAGAGTTAATTTTTAGTAATTTTCATGACTCTATGGCCATTTACATGGAGCTAGTATTTTCGAAGGTTTCAAGTGTGGTCGGTTTTGGCATATCACCCATTTGTGGATGTAAATACAAACTACTATAAAAGTTTTATTACATAGACATTATTCTTTTTATGCTTACTTCATAGACTGCAAAGAAGAAGGTCATTTTGTTAGACATATGTTAACTTGGCTTCACTGGAAATTTGGTTATATATGAAGAAAATAATTTCAGTTGGTCAGTGTACATAGTGTACATAAATAAGCTCATCTCAAGAGCATTCATTTCCTTTCAGCCTTCAACAATAGAGCAGTTATTTGGCTTTTCAATATGAATTTGGTTTTCAACAAACACAGTTTGATTTCAGTTGCAGTATGGATTAGTTTTCAGTGAGCAATTTTCTTTTTCAGCTTGTTATCTTGTGCAATAGTTTAGATAGTTGAATAAGACTCCATCCCAATGGAGAATGGCACTGCTATTTTCAGTTTTCAATTGCAGAAAAGTTTTGTTGGTATTGTGTGGTTGGTTTCAGCTTGTAGAGTGTTTGTCTTCATAAGAGTAAAATGTGTTGTAGGCAGACATGTTGCACAGATGTACAGGAAAGGCACTTGGTTTGCAGGTTCTTAGAGCCTTACAAGGAGGACTCCATTCCCAGTCAGAGCTAGATGTTGGTACCAGAATTTACCCCAACAAAATTTCTAAATTCTGGTCGCGCGCAAGTAAAAAGATACCCGAATTTTTGCTGCCGGAATGTTCACGAGTATTTTGACCAAAGTAATCCTCCTGGAAGTCTGCACCTTTTTCACCATCCTCCATCAAAATTGCCAAGTGTTGTGCTATTAAGGTTTGATCCCATGAATTGATGACCTATTTACTTCTTCTTATTCCTAAAACAATAGTTTTTATTTTAAAATAAAATAAAATTATCACATAATAGTTTTATTTTAAAAAGTAGAATTATTATTTAATACTTTTTATTTTAAATAAAAAATTATTTGCTTTTACCATATCTTTCAAACACCTCACGTGGTTTTTCTCTTTTAATTAAAAAAAGGATTAAAGTTTGTTTTTATAAAACTTTGGTTCTTTGGTACATTTCCACGTTAAGTCATGCCAAGCTTATGTTGAGTCAAGCCAAATGTCCAAGCTAAACTCAAACACAAACAGTCTAGCCAAGCGCTCAATGGAAGCCTAAAGGTCATCAAGTTCATGTACTACGCGTCGGGTAGTGTTGAAAACAAGTTTCAAGATAAAGTAAAACTTGTAACTTTAAACTTGTAACTTTACTTTATGCATCTAGGATATATGGGATATATGTCCTAGACATGCACCATTAAAATATTATTCAAATGCAAATTCAACCGCCATTCAATGCCTAATCAAGCGTCTGTGTTCAGTGTGATCGCCACGAGAAGGTTAAAATATTATCGTGTATGTTGGAACTTGGAAATAATGGCCAGCAAAATGCTCAGCATGATCTCCATGTGCACGCGGGTTCAAATCCAATAACTATTGTTTGTGGTATTTTGTAAAAAGAATTTGGGAATTAATCATCAAGTTTCATTCAACCACAAGCCTTCAGAGTAATCCACCGAGTACTCGAGCATGTTCGATTCAATAGATATGGTTTTGTAACTATGTTGTTGAAACAATTGTGTATTTTATATTTGAAGGTTATCTTAGTATAAGTGAGGATCAAAGAGATACATGATACAATGAGAGCCAATGGTTCGACACAACATTCACAAGGAGCGCCGAGGTATCAAATTAAATATTAACAATGGAGCTTCATTTTTTAAGGCAGAGTTTATGCTTTCCAGAACACAATAGTCATCATCCATTAACAGTTATGCACTCTAAGTGTGATTGATGATAAGATGGCAGTCAAAGTATGCAAGTGTCAAATCTTTCAAATAAATCAAGAATCAAGTGGGTTGTGTCAGATTTGAAGGAGGAATATCGATATTACCTTTACATTAATCTCAGATTCTTAAACATGAATCATTAGTCAAATATCAACTTGGAGTCAAGAATTCAGAAGTGGCAGAGTATCAAGAGACAGAGAATTAGATCGATCTCTTCAAGCATTTAGTTCTTGATTTCAAGCAACATTCTCAGCAAGTAGCTCCAGATTCTAATACAAATGGCAAGTCAGAAGGCATTGAATTGAACGGTTCCAGATTTCTTGTTCACAAGTCAGGGATCCTTTTATTTTTAGTTTTGCAATAACTGGCAGGAGGTAATTCCTATAAAGGGATTCATTTTTAATGTAAAGAGAGGTCCCAACCAAGAGGCTGAGAGTGTTGTAGGAGAGGGTTTTTGAGATCATACTGCTATTTCACTTTCAGGCATGTATTTCATTTTCTATGTTTATAAAGGATGCCTTGAAGTGATTATATTCGAGATGAGCCAGTTTTTTTTTAATATTTGAAATGATAAATGTTATGTTTTGTTCATAATTCTTTTCCTTGGATAGTTGTTTCCTATACCTGGATTCTTATGAATAATTTGTATATTTATCATGACCTGAACAGAACTTGTTCACTCCTTATATAAGTTCATTCTCGTAATCTTTCTAGCCTTGTTTATTATGTTTATACATCCACTGTTTAGTAATCCGAATATGTTAACCTGATCTCTATTTCTTTTACATTTTCATAAACCCAGAAACCTAGTCATCCATTCAGAAAACCTTAAGATTCTCTAGACTTTGATCCTTAGCAGTCAAGGTGCAGACTCGATTGATAACAGTTCCCATGCGGTGAATCAATAAAACAAAGACTGTTATCATTGTTACCACCAGTTCCCCACCATTTCATCCTCCCTCTTCGTGATTCCCACCACTCCTCCCTCACCGCACTGCATCTCTCCTTGATCCCTACTCCAAGCCACTACTCCATTCTCCCTACATTCCCTCTCACCCACTCTACCCCATGCTACTTCTCCCCTCTCTCCCCCATCTCTATTCTCTTGCACCCTACCTCCCTTATCTCCTCTCCACCACCGCCCCAACTGCACATTGTCACACTCCCCCCCAGTTCATTCCTTCCTCCAGCTCCCATGCGTCCACTTGCTCCCTTCATGTGTGTGCTCCTTTCTGTGTGCCCCCTCCACACTCCACCTTCCACACACCCCCTATCCTGCTACTCCACCTAACGCCCACCGATTCCACTCTCCTCTGCCTGCTCGACACCATCTCCTGCCCTTCCTTTCCACATTCCCTCCACTACTCCTCTCGCACTCCATCCCCTGTCGTAACCCTAACACCTCGCTCTAGCACCACCGATCCCTCTCCACTAGCACCATTTCTCCTCCATCATCCATTCACCGTTAACCATCAGTCATCGTTTCTTAATCCTCGTTCGTGACCTCCCTGCCTCCCTCCTCTACGACCACCGCTCCTCCTCCATGATCTCGATAACTTGTACTCATGCCCGCTCCTCTCTCTTTCCTTCTCCCTTCCCCCCCGCCCCCCGTCGACCCCTACCACCTACTACCCACCACCACCACGCCAACCTACCCCAAATATATATATATATATATATATATATATATATTATTTTAAATTTTTATTTTTATTAATAGTTTATTTGTTTTTAAAAAAGTTTAAAATAATAACAAAATATATAATTATAATAGTAATTTTTTATTATTCTTCCATTACCCATTACAACTTTAATAATAATAATAATAATAATTAATTAATTAAGTCTCAACCTTTTTTACCTAAAAAAACATAGGCCAAAAATTGCGTATAAGTATACACCCCCAGTCACTAGAAACATGATGGATCTGAAGAACCAGCTCAAACATATGGAAAAAGAAGTTAACGCTCTCAAAGATATCGTCACCATAAACCAAGAGGACTTAAGAGAAGAAATAAAGAACAATAATGCGGCACTCAAAAAAGAGATAAAAAATGAAATCATTGCAATAATGGAGAACAAGTTGGACATGATCATGAACCTTTTACAAAATCAAGGTCCTAGAAGTCACAACAAACAACAAAATAGTTCAAGCTTGTCTACCTCGTCGTTTCACTCCACCGCATCACCACCCCCCCCTATAATTCATCAGTAGGCACCCAATATTATCCCCTTACGATATGCCCACCTAGGGCCAAAATAGAACTATGAAAATACATCGGGAGTGAGGATTAATGTGTGGCATGGTTTAACAAGGCCAAATAATATTTCAGTATATATAACATTACGATAGATGAAGAGAAGGTAAACTATGCATCCATGCATCTAGAATGTAACACATGCAATTAGTATATGTGGTGGAAAGGATAAAATTACTCATACACCTGTCACTTGTTTAAAAACGACTTTTCTAAGAGATTCTAGGGAATTACCGAAAATGAACACTTTTGGAAACTTATCATACTACAAAGGGAAGTGTCGAGGAATTCACACATCAATGGGAATCTCTTGCCACATGAGTATTTATGTTATCTAGCAAGCAATTACTCGAAACTTACTTGGAGGCCTTAAAACACATATCCAAAACGAAATAAAAATGCATGGCATTTCGACTATTGAAGTAGCAAGGCGGAAGGCAAAGGAAACAAAATACAAACTAGAAGGGATATCCAAATCAAGATTTGACAAGGGTTATTTACAACAAAAAGGGACACAAAAAAATATTGCAGAGACACGTGGTCACCAAGACATAAGTGTAACAATTCCAAATCATATGGATATCAAACTGAAAAAGAACCGAATACATCCATTAATCGTTTTGACAATGACAAAAAAAAAGTAAAACACTTGTTGTTGGTGTGGCAAAAAATGTATCCGAGGTCATAGATGTTATCCAATCATACATCTCATTTCAAAATTATAGATGTGAAGGAAGTACAAGTTTTTGCCGAAGAGTGTACATCCAATCATGATATGGATATAAACTCATCCGAGGTGTCAATAGTAACAATCACATGCATCCAACAAACATGTAAAGAAAAAGGTTCATCGATACTTAATAAAGTTGCCACCCAAAAGGAAGAAACCCAATTACTCACAGGGTGATATAGTGATAACATTAAGGATGAAAAACTCTTATCCTATGTGGAAAAATCAGAAAAGACAGAACCAAAGAGGTTACAACTTAAAGGAACTATTAAGAATAAAGACATCACAATTTTAGTTGATTCTGGAAGTGCACATAATTTGGTAGATATCAAAATGGTAAAATAATTTAATCTTTCTGTATAGCCTGTAAAGAATCTCCCAGTATTAACTATCAATAATCGACATGTATAAGGAGGGAAATGCCATAAGGTTCCCTTACATATTCAAGACTTGAATCTACAAATCAGTTGTTATGCCCTACCACTCATAGGAGTAGATATAGTGTTAGGAGAAGAATGGCTAATGAAATTAGGTACCTATGCCACCAACCTACAAGAACAATATATGGAATTCATATGGAAAGTAAACAATTATAAGTTGTATGGATTGGGAAGCTTACAAGCATCACTGCTCAAGAAGAAGGAATTCCAAAAGAAAAAAGGCACATGTACATATCAAGATAAAGGAAACAATTGTCGTAATCATGATTGCATATCTCAAATCGTCGCTTCAAAACAATTCTAGAATCAAGATGATATCATCTAGCATAGCTTTGAGGACAAAGCTCCTTTAAAGAAGGCGACAAAGTTATAAACATAATAATATAATATATAAATATAAATAAATAAATATTAAGAATAACTCAATAATTAATATTCGAGAACTAAATTGTAATGAAGAGACACATTTTTTTAGCAAAGGTCATATCTCTTCACAAAAGGTCACCCCTGCATGGGTATATATATGGCCCCTCATTTTCATTGTAACCATCTTGTCTATTTTTCATCCATTATATATATATATATATATATTAAGAACATGAAATGATTATTCCTGACATGTTCATCGTGTGCACTTCATAATATACGAAAGCACCATTAATGTGCCTTCTACTGTTATAAATGCACCGGTAAATGTAGAAATATAACAGACACAGATAGTTGTATGGTGCATTCTACAATAGTCATGCACCACTTGTGGTGTATACTATTATTATACATGCATTGTTCATGGTTTTATGTGTTGGGATAGATATATTGGTGCACTTTGAGATGTACATTGTCACTGGTGATGGTGCATCCATGTATATTAAGCATATTGATAATATTCATAAATCAATAAAAGTTTTGAGCTAATCAGTGCAATCCAGAGTGTACTGAACATTCATACGTAGTGCATCGATTTAGTTGAGGTGCATCATTTTTCTCAGTACACATGATGATGGAACACTGAGCACTAATAACAATTTGGTTTAGTTTTGAAAGCACAATGGTATTATCTATGTGCATAAAATATTGAACATCGATAATATTACTAAACCCCACACCGAATTAATGGTGTGGTATGTTTCAGGGTACATTGGTTGTGGTGCACTATATTTTTTTAAGCACCACTCAAATTGTATTTTATTTTTAAGGCACTCTAGTAGCGTTAAAAAATAATTTCAATTTTTGATAAAAATACAAACGGTCATTTAATTGAATATTTTAATGTTATATATGTATGTGTCTATATTTGTATGTATATATGCATGTATGTAAATATCCATGTGCCTAATGAAATTTGTATGTGAATAAGAGACAACGACGATGACAAGAGAAAGAGAAACAACAACAATTGATTGACTCATAAAACTTTTTATGAGAGTGGGAGGTTTGAGAGAGGGAGAGGGATTTGTACCCTTTCCCTATTACAACACATACTTGTCTTCTCTTGAGGAATGTTGGCCTCCTCAAGTTTTATGAGGGTTGTACATCCCTAAGGGGGAACATGGTTCTATTGAGGCTATTAATTTTCCATTGGGATCATGCTAGGTAGGCATTTAGGGCCGATCTTGATCCATAGTACTAACCCACACATGAATACATATATTTCATTATTGGGTTGTCTAGGAGAGGAGAGGGTTTTCCCTAGTTCATTGATCTCCCACTTGGGATTGCAGGATAGGGTCAGCTCACATATGTTAATAGATATGTAAGTGAGAATATATTTGACCCTAGCCACTTCCAAGTTGCTGGTGGCCAATTAAAATTACATTCATTTAGTGTAGAGGAGGTTAGGTGCCTCTCGGTTTTGGTCTTGACAGTGGCACATTGCACCATTCATGGGAAGTGCATTCGCCGCCCTCTATTGCACTATGTAGATTATTTAGTGTATAGACCCATATGTATTATGTGGTATTCCATGTTTTGTGATAATTTTTCTTATCTCTAGATTGCTATCATTATATTTTTGATGGGAGGATGGGATTCCCATTTGGTTCAGAGTTATTCTGTTTATTTTTTTGAGAGGTTTATGGCCATTAGGTCATCATTCAACTGCCTCCCTTGTAGGCGGAGGAACGATTTGTGCATGTGGATGAAATTTTTTCCCAAGAGGGTCCATTTGGAGTTCTCATGTAGGATAACTCCAAAGATACTATAGATGCTTACTAGTGAAGATGAGCATGCTTCGATCTTTTGCAGTACCCATACATAGAACTGGTCTGGCAAGGATGTTTGAATATTCTATTTACCCAGGAAGAAACACCAAATGCTAGAGGTGATATCAAATTTATGTTTTGATTAATCTAATTGGATTTTTGTCTTATTTAATGCACATGTAATTTATGTAACTTTTTTTTAAAATTGTCTAATTATTGTTGTTTATTATTTTGAAGATATTAGCAGTTATATTGGGGAGGGGCCTCTACAATAGGATGAGGATATGGAAGAGGTATATGAGCTACTTCAGATACATAGACTTGGCCTATGATGTAGGCCAAATCATAGATTTTGTTAAGATTCGGAATATTAGTTATGTACATTGATGGCTAGTCATGTAGTGTGCCCCATACGAGTTATCTGGATCATACAAGACTTAGAGCTTGTTAGTATATGGGTGATCCTTTCACATGATATGATAATATTGATGTGTCATGTTTTCTATGCAATCAAATTACTAGAGAGGAGAATGGATCACAATAATCGTTAGGCTTCTTCTTTTGATTCATCTATTGAGGATTGTGATATTCCACCTCCACCTCCTCCACCTCCTCCTTCCCCTCCTCCTCCTTCTCCTCCATTAGCTAGCTAACCACCTTCTCATATTCCATAGGCTAAATGACCACCCTCTCCTCCTCACTAAGTTGATCGATCATCATCTCCTCCTCCACTAGCCAATTGACTATTGTCTCCTCTTGTATGAGTCGACTGCCCACCGTTTCCTCCATAGGTCGATCGACCACCCTCATGCTCCCCCACAAGCTGTTTGAACACCCTCTTCTCCTCATCTAATCAAATGACCACCATCTCCTCCAACCTCTAGCTTATATATGTTATTGATCACATGTATATATTTGATTTGCTGAAATGTATCTTTTACATATATATTTGACTTGAGATGTATATTTGACATATACATTAATTATGTTATTATCGCTCATATATATTATGCATTTTCATATCATGTTGTTGTTGCTGTTGTTTTATTGGTAAAATAAATTGTGTATTATATGTTAATGATTTATATTATTAATTATTTTTCTATTTTTAAATAAATTTTGACATGTATTGCTTATTCAAATTTAAGATGTATCGATGATTTAAATTAGAGATGCTATATAACATTTAACTATTATGATTATTGAAGTTTATATTCATAAACTTCGCTGTTAGGATCACTAAAATATTCTTTGTTGTGAAAATAATGAATGATAAGCTATTGCGATTGCTGAAGTTAATATTCATACTCTTTATATATGTTAATTAAATACTTTTTAATTTCATTCTCTTCCTTAATTAATATAGTAAAAATATGTTAAATTTTAATTAAAATTTTGAGTTAATCAAAATAAATATTATATTTGGCAGTCAGATGGTGCTCTTATGACTTAAGGTTTTTCACATGGTGGTGAACCATGCTCTTGACTAGGATTTGAGGACAATGGATCTAGGGTTAGATGAGATTGAGTATGGAGAGGATAGACTCTCCAGTCCCCATTCAATATTTCATACACATGATAAGTTAATCAATTTATGGAAAGAGGATTGGGATTTCAATGAGGATCCATTAGTTCAATATATTTCTCTAGATGGCAGATCTTTGAGGATAGATGGAACCCTTAGATAGAGGTCAAATCCCTCTTTGGTTTCCAAGAGAGATTTGGGTGATGAACATTTCTTATGTGCCCATGAAGATTGTGAGGAAAGTAAAGAGTATTGTCCTTATGGTTAGGGTTTGCGAGGGGTTTGTATCCTCCAAGCCTTCTGTACATAGTCTGAAGTGGCACAACCGAAGGTTTTGCAGGGAGTTTTGAGGCACAAAAGATCAAAGAAATGCATTAGAATTAGAAAGGATAAGGTGAATATGGTGCTTGGTCTGGATTTAGGGTTGGAGTAAGTGGAGAATCTTATAGAACATGCCCTCATTGGTAGATTTGATGGAAAGTTGTTAAGGGAGATTGCTAAGGCTTTGGTTGGAGGTTGGTTGGAGTAAGGATCTAGAATATATTATATCATTCCATCTATTTATTAGAGGATTAATATGTTTTCAGTTCAGGTTTACTTCATATGTTGAGCTCATTCAAAAATAGGTTTGGATCTGGGGGCCTTGTAGATTGTTTAAGGATAATTGGAAGCTAGGTTTTGACCCTCTTCAAGAACCCATGAATTAACAATATGTTTTTGTTCTTTTACTATGCCTTCCACTCAAGTTCTAGAGTGAGGTGGATCTGAGTGCCATTGTTAATAAAATCGAGAGATTCATATCTTCAGACGATAATATTTTGTATCTCACTGATAAACATATTGTCACGATTTTGGTCAAAGTGGACATGAGGGAAGGACCTCCAACTATAACAAAAATTTAGAGAGGCGAGGATATTTTGGTTCAGTTGCTGGACCATTGGAGAGTGTTATTTTGACGCAAAAAATACTAGGAGGTTGGAACTTGTGGATGGATTTTCAATATCCAAGAATGAGTAGTCAGGTTACATGTAAGATTTGGGTGAAGAAGAGGGAGGCTTAGTCTTGAACTCTTTAGAGAATGTAGAAGAGCATGGCAGTCAATTTCTGAAAGTGTTGTTTGGGGCAAAATTGACAGGTTTCCTTCGAAGAAGCATTCAGTCCCTAGTGATTGTTTTTCAGAGAAGGACGTCAAGATTTCATAAAACTCCATAAGTGAAGAGGCTATTGGTAATTTGCTCATTTCCTTAGTCTCATTTTTTTCCAAATGAAGTCATTGGCGTTGAGTGCCCTTTGTTAGTTGGGAAAGGTCTGGGTGGGGTATCATATATTTCTCTAGACTCACCTTGTGGGCCTTCTTTAAATTCTGCTTGGGATCCTGCTATATCTGACCCTTAATCAGTTTCTCGAAATAAGGAGGAAGAATTTTCCTCTCTTTTGGGTGTTTTGATTCTCATTTTGAAACCTTATTCTTTAAGGCCCTACTAGCTACTACCTTAGAAGATGTCTTTGGAAGACGTGGGGGTGGGGGGGGGTTGAAGGGAGGTTTAGTTAGTTTTAAAGTTAATCCTGGTCCTATTGGGAGAGAGTATCACATTTTGAAATCCAAATCTAAGGTCTCTGTAAAAGGTTAGATAGGGGAAGCATCTTACTATAAAAGTAACACTTAGAGAATACTCGCCCTGGAGGCCCACCTCATAATGATCATTCTGTCATTAAATATTAGAGGGTCAGGGGGTTCCCTCAAAAGGTTATCCATCAAAAGTATAATCGTATTTTATAAGCTATATGTCATCTTGTTTCAAGAAACAATGTGTTTAAGGTCCTCTATAATTGATTTCCTTTCCTCTTTTATGAAGGGTTGGAATTTTTGTTCTTCAGACATGCAGGGTATGGAAGGGGGTTCAATATTAGGATGTAATGATAGCTTTGGGGCTTATAATACTTTGTTCCCTGATGAAAGCATTGTGCTGGAGGGTAAGGCTAAAAATATTGACAAGTCCTTCATGATTGTGAACCTTTATGCTCCCTATAGCGATATAAAGGTTTTTTGGGAGTTCCTTGTTAACATGTAGGTTTTGTCTAGGGATAACATAATTGTTGGAGGAGACCTTAATTTGATTTTGAGCTCAAATGTTGGGGAGAGGAAGCTAAGTATAATTCATTGGTTGATGGTTTGATGATTTGTCACATTTGTTTGCTCTCGAGTTGACATATTTTGAGCCTCATAAGGTTGCCCCAAATTGGATGAACACTTGAAGAGACAAGGTCGATATTCCACGAAAATTGGATCATTTTTTAATTGCGGAGAAGGTTTTGGGGGATATGCCTCGATACAAATATTGGGTAGGGCTAAGGGACTTTCAGACCATATTCCTATCCTTTTGCAGTTGGAGGGAATGGAACATAAAGCTCCCTCTCCCTTTAAGTTCAATCGTAATTGGCTTAGTGAGGACAATTTCAAAGATCTAGTTGTGTGGAATTAAAAAAATGTATAAGGATAATAATGGAGAATTTTCCAAGCTCCAATTTGCAAATAATTTGATTCAAATTAAAAAATTGTCAATTAAGCAGGCAAGAAATAAAGTAGTTGACCACAAAAAGAATTATCTGAGATTGAGACCTCCATTCAGAACTTGTTTGATTTGAATGATCCAAAAGTTTTTAATGACGAAGACTATTCAATTGAAAGCTTTAGAAGGATATAAAAGAAGGCTTTTATAGGTTGAAGGGGTAGCTTGGAGGCTCAAAAGAAAGGCCATCTAGTTAGCTGAAGGGGATAGAAACTCCAAGTTTTCCCATAAGTATGCACTTATAGGAAAATATTTAATATGATTTGTGAGTTAGAGGGATCAGATGGGTCGAAGGTGAATTCATCTGAATATCTTGATGAGGTAAGGAAGCTTCACTTTCAATCTTTGTTTAAGGAGAATCGATATTCCAACATTGGGGAGATTATGAGAGTAGTTAGAATCTTCCCTATAATTTTTGACTAAGAGATGCATTCTTTGATTGAGGTTGATGTTAATAGGGAGGAGTTAAAATATGTTTTGTGCTCTTTTATAAAGGCAAACAATCCAGGCCCCAATGGTTGGACTATGGAATCTTATTTGGGATTTTATGAGTTGGTGGAAGAAGACCTTCTTAGGGTTGTTGAGGAGTGTAAAAATTCTGGTAAAGTTTTGGGGGCTATGAATGATACATTCATACCTTTGATCCCAAAGAAAAACGATCTTATTACCTTTGAGGATTTCATTCCCATTTCTCTCTACAATTTGGTGTACAATACCATTACGAAGATAATTACAAACATGATGAAGCTTGCTCTGTCCAATGGAATAACATAGGAGTAATTCGGGTTTTGATTCAATAAACAGATCCTAAATGCTATGTGGACCACACTAGAGGGTTTCCATTCTATCAAGACTAAGAAACAGTCTGTTGTGGTTATGAAAATCAACTTATCCAAATCTTATGATAGAGTGAATTGGCTCTTCTGAATGATCGTGCTTAAGAAATTATGATTGAATCTATGCTCTGTTAATTGGATCAAGGTTTGTATAGAGTCTTCTAACTTTTCTGTTCTTAGAAATTGATCTTCGTTGTTTTTTTTTTCCAGGTTTTCCATGGGTCTTATGTGAAATTCTAAATCACAACAGATCATAGAGCTGAGAATACCTCACAGTGAAAGAATGAGTAGAAAAGGTGAATTGCAATCAAAATTGCAGTGAAAAGAGTAGTAAAATTAATCATGCATTAGAACTCAGATGGAAGCATAAATGTGTAACATTATCCATTAATCAACATAGTCTACAAATATGTTACAATAGAGATAATTCTAATATTCTAGGAGAATTCGAGTCTCAATATGTCTAGCATGGAAATTGTCACCACTGGAGTGCTCCGGAAGACCCAAACTCAACTCAACTAAATAAAAACTCAGTTAAATGAAGCTATTGTCAATTAACTGACCAAGAAGGGTGCATCCGTGATTTTGTCATGCAAATCACTCAGAAAAGGGCGCATTAGATCACAAACAGTGGCAATCAGAGAACAAACCCCCCACAAGAGTAAGCTAACTCAGGAGGACTAAACCAGATCACCGATTTGGCTCCTAAAATGATGTATGCAAGGCACATTAGGTGGCTAATGGGTCCTAGATGACACCTGCACACCACTAGGGGGAAAATGACATCATCAACTACTAGGAAAAAGAAAATAATGCTAAGTAGGACAAGGATGGTGTATTAATTATCCTAACACCTTAGACAAGGGTTTTAAATGTCTCTGTTCCTATTCCTCTTAATTGTAGATGGTTTCAATCGTTTGATTGAAAAATCTAGAGGAGAAGGTTTCATTAGAGATATAAAGGAGATATAAATATTTCTCATTTGTTGTTCAATGATGATATTATGTTTTTCGGAAGAGGTGTCTTAAAGGAATGTATTATGTTGAACATATTGAGTAATGGGTTGGAAGTTAGAATTTCATAGCTATTTAATATGAGAATTGAGCCTTTTGATAAGGGTGACAAATATTTAGGTTTATTTTTGAAGCCTAAAAATATGATTGGTCATCACATATTAAAAAAATTGAAGGAAATTAAAGGAAAAATTTCATGTTAGTGTTCTAAGTGGTTATCTCAAGGCAGGGGGTGGGGGGGTGATTGTTCCCTTTCAATTATGTGCTTGAGAGTATGTTGGACTACCTGTTATCTATATCCCATATTGTGAAAAGAATTATGGACTAGGTTTGCAAGAAATGCTGCAGGTTTCTTTGGTTTGTAAAGAAAGAGGAGGAGGGAATTCCTCTTGTTAAATGGACAAGGATTGTCAAAACCAAATATCTTAGTGGATGGGGCTTCAAAAAATTGCATGTGTTTGGACATGCATTAGTAGCTAAGAGTATTTGGAGGCTTTTATTTAATCAAAGCATGTAGGGGAAAGTAATGAAATCAAAGTATCTGTAAATTATGGATTATACATGGAAGGAAATATTTTAAAGGAGCATCCAATGTATGTAAAGGTTTGATCAAAAGTTATGATATCCTTGGCTCCTAGGTGACTTGGAAAATTGGTAAAGGCAATAAATTGATCATTGGAGAGGATCCTTGGATAGGATGTAGTGGAAATTTCAAGCTATTAGAGGCCTTAAGACAATATCTTAAGGATAAATGTATCTTTAGGTTGGAATATGCTGTAGGTTTTGTGGTTTAGAGGGTTGCAATCCACTGTCAGAGTTTGTTGAGGATTTAGAGTTGTAGGGTAATTAGGCAGTTGAGTGGTTGAAATACATTCTCCTTTTAAAATATAATGATATCGGCCTTAGGAATTATGACGATGAACTGAAATGATCATTGAACAAATTATAGGGTCCTCACTACCAAGCTTGTCATGAGGAAAAAATTAGTGAAGGAGATGGGGAAGAGAGAAGCTGGTGGTGGAAACTTGTGTGGAAGATGAATGAACTTTGGAATTTGGTGAACAAAATCCTAACTTGGGACAATGGCCAAAAAATGAACTAGGTCAGTCCTAGTTGGTGTTATTTGTGCCCAAAGAGAAAGTGAGACTATTGATAATATTTTAACTACTTGTTCTTATACAAAATCGATTTGGAGGGATGTTTTTGTGTCTCAATATTCAACATTTATGGGACAAAGAAACATTCTTATAGTGCCTTGAAGCTTGGATTCTTGACAAATATGTTTCAAGCATAAATATATTTTATGGGGATTATGGTTAGCCATAAACAAGTCAATATTTGAAGGAAAAGAGGCTAAGATGAATATATTAATGTATAATATCAGGTTATTCTATGGTGATAGTAAGAAGTTTTCTTCTCAAAAAGTTCCAAGACAATTGTAGGAATCAAGCATAAAATTTTCTACTCCTTGGGGCTTCTTTGATGGAGCTAGCCAAGGGTCTCTTAGAGGATGTGGGGCATGGGCTCTTATTTTCCTCTCCAACTCTCATTTTTTTGGTTGAAATATGGAGTAGGGTGTGGCACAAATAATAGAGTAGAGTTCTACGGTCTTTGGATCCTTTTATTTGATGTCGTTAAAATAATTACAACAATATTACATGTTTTAGGAGATTCAAAACTTCTCATGGATTGGTCCATTGGAAAAGGTCAAACCTCTAATTTAATCCTTGAGCCAATTATGGACAGAGCGTTAGAAAAACAATATTTTTTTAAACATATATCTTTTACTCGTATCTACATGGAAATCAATCATAAAACCGATAATTTATCTAAAGAAGCATTGGGATTACAAGAAGGAATGTTGATCGAGCAAGAATGAAGGACAAATTTCCCCAAGAAGCTATCCAAAAGTCTCTTTTTTATAGAGTTTTATCAAAATTTTGAATAGACGAGTACTAAAGAATGGAGTCTTATGTGTCAGATGTGGGAAAAGGATGTATGGTTTGTAATGTCTTCTAGTTATTGGTGTTTGCTAGTTTTTTTGAAAGGTAGTTGGTATATGTTTGAAGAAATATATCAGTATAGAAACTGAGCCAAAATGATAGAAGAAATGTATTTTGATTTCATTTTGAAATGTCAAACACAAAGATGTTTTTTTCATGGAAAAAAAAATATGATATTTAGTTTTTTTCAAAATGTTTTGGAAGAATAGATTTAGACATACTAAGTTCATTGTAAATACTTCCGAATTGAATGACAAATTTTATAGCCAATGCAATGCACTTTGACGAGATAATTCATTTTTCGTTGCATAATATTTATATATCAAACCTTGGGAAAAAATGGAGAGGGTATTCTTTGACTAAATTAAATTCTTTTTAAATCAATCCTTCCATATAATCACAAAATACTAAATATATAAACACATTACACATTAAATTCATTTTAACCAACTAAAATGGCTTAAATATCATCTAAAATATTCTTAGCTAGCTATAACCTTAAAACCAATTATTTCTAATCTTTGATGAAATATTTAGATGAAATATAACCATGTTTAGTACTAATGGTAAATGCTAATTTTCTTTTAATAAAGAGATACGAAATGCATATAATGTAAATTACAACATTATCTTGAAACATGTCTTTAAAATATCCAAAAGCACCTAAAATTATATGCCGTTGTAGCTATAACACTTTAACTTAATTATAATTTATATGATAATAAAAAACATTTATTAATGAACTATGATTGTAGGATATGGTCAACAACACCATATACCAAATTTGGCTAAATTGTGTTTCTATTTATTTGGTGTATACCTTAGTTGGAAATATAACAAGCATAGACAGTTAAAATCGATAAAACAAATATTTATTTTGAGTACGAGATTACCAAATTTAATCTTTAATTGTCGTTTTAAGGATCTTCAACATGAAACTTTTAACATGCTATTTGATTTTGTTATGGTGTTATTTTTATGTGGTAATTATTCAATGGCATTATATAATGTTTAACCATTTTTCAATGTGGATTCTTTGTTATGCAAGAAGGTACAATCTATAGATTAAGCATGTTTACAAACTTGATTATTAGAATCAAACATGTTTATATATATTTTGGATTAAATTATATATTTTGAATTATTTGTAAATATATTTACTAATTTTTTCATTAATTTTGATAAAATTAAAATTATTATAGTTCAACCAAACAATTTTTTTATATAGTGATAATATTTTTTTTTACACAAATGGTTGAAGAGCTTTATATTAAAAAGAAGAACATATTACATAGATATGGGGAGGCTGTTCCCACAAAATAGAAGCTGGAAGTTCTTGCTCCTTTCTGACCAGTCTTTGCTTTTCAAAAAAGGCATTCAACCTGTTACAACTGTAATATTTAATAAACTGTCCTAGAACAAAACAACAGAAGAAAAACATAACTTAACGCTAGGGGAGAGGAACCATAGGTGGATGCCATGACACAAAAAAATGGAACAGAGTGCCTTAGTTGACATGGTGAGAATGAGAGTTCTTTTCTTTGCTTCCAATGGTGGTTCCAACGTTCTCGTCATCGATATTCAGAATGATTGAAGGACTGTTTCCTCTGTTTGTACGAACGCAGTCAACCTTGGCTTCCACGATCCTAAGACAACTGTAAAGAGAATCAAACTTACCAGTTAATTTTTTGAAATGATTCTTTGTCTTACCAGTGCTGTTGTGAACTTCAGTGTTGGAAATTTGGACAAAGGTGGCCAGATGAGAGATTGTTTTTTTCATTTCATTGAGGTCGCCTATGAGCCAACGAACTTGAGCCTCCAGGTCCGTCACTTGCGAACAAAAATCAGGAGAAGGGCTGCTTTGGTCGCGGGGGGAATCCATCATCAGGCCACCGTTATCACCCACCATTTTTTGCCAAGTTTTACTGCATGCCTGCTCCACCGGGTTTCCACGAAAGTGTTGCAAGAGAGCACCATGACCTGAATCAAACTGAGCAGCTTGAACCCCCGGATTAATGTGACCTAACTCAAATCCACAACCAGTCTGAAACCCAGTGCCTCTAATACCTTGTCCAAGACTAGGTTCCAGGGGAACCCATCTTCAACAATTATCAACCTCGTCAGTGACAGGAAGATTGTGACAAGTTTTCTTGGACGAGCCACCTCGGATGGTCTCCAAGCCACCATTACCATTTCCTTGAAACAGATAAGAGAGATATCTCTTAGGATTAGCCCCCTTAGAGTGCCCTTGAACGTGAAAGCGGCACTTGCGACATTTCAGAGCAGGAGGGCAATGTTTTCCGTCTTCCATGCTTATCTTTGAACACCAGAAACTTACAGACATGCAATGCAAGCAGTGCATACCAAAGGAATCAATGACCGAGGAGACAGAGGAGGAGGTATGCATGCCACCTTCCCCGGGAGTTTGCAGGCTAGTTGTGCAGACCGAAGGTTCACGAAACAAA
The DNA here is from genome assembly GCA_027924585.1 of Larix kaempferi. Taxonomy (NCBI): domain Eukaryota; kingdom Viridiplantae; phylum Streptophyta; class Pinopsida; order Pinales; family Pinaceae; genus Larix; species Larix kaempferi. The sequence continues at coordinate 125,883 of BSBM01000595.1, read as the reverse complement.
GGGACAGGAGATGCTGGAGGAGATCCAACTTCTGGCCTCAAATAATGTTTGGGTGCCTTGGTTCTCGTCCTCCATAAGTTCACGCATGCGAGCCATGTGTAGTGAACAAGGAATGGCCGCCAATTCAGATGAGAGGACATGGGGGGATTGCATAGCGATCCGATGGGGATTTTGTAGTTAATGCGGAGTGGATTGAAGTTGAGGGGGAAGAGATTATGGGTTTGAAAATCCATTAGGAGGAGTTTAGGGGGAAAGGGGTGGAGAATAGAAGGAGTGGAAATCCAAGGGTGCAAGGAGGAGTTAGGGAACCCATATGTTCTCATAAACCTGATCTTTAACGATCGCAATACCACAATTCAACCCTGCTCCAGTGTTGGCCATGGCATCATCACTATGGTTGTTATGTCGGAGGATATATAGGAGAGAGACGGAGTGAAATTCTTTGAAGAGAAGATTGAAGTGTTGATGCAGTGTTGTAACTGGCTTCCGACGGTGTTTTGCAATTACCCTGGCTTCCCAAATCACAATCATGGAGTCACCAAAGACTGTCAAATTTTGTAATTCTTCCTTCCTTGCAATTTCCATACCTTTAATTAAGGCGAGCCACTCAGCTTCATTGTTCGTTCGCCTACCAATTCCACAGGCAAAGTCATTCATTTTGTTTTCGTCGGGGTCTATGAGGACCCCCCGCACCTACCAACCCTGGATTTCCTTTGGAGGCTCCATCAAAAAATAAAATGTGGCTGCCTAGAGTCCTGGTCCAGGATTGAAGATCCTTAGCATCCAATCTGGTGTGCCAATCCTGCGTTTTTAGCTTGTATGAGGGGAGGCTGCGAGGAAGGGAAGGGGGGTTCAAGAGATCAGCAACCCAAATTCTTTCTTCAACTGTTAAAGATTCTTTGCAAATATTTTTCATACCTTTGGTGGTGAGAGCCTCGATCCAAAGAGCTTTAGCAGAAGTGACGATCTTGTCGGGGGTGGTTCTGGTTCCCTCGAAAATTTCATGATTTCTAGCTATCCAAAGTTTCTAGCATAGAAATTTCGGGAAGGATAACCAAGCCCTTTTAAGATCCGGCTTTTTGTAGAAGGACTTGGGGTAATAATGATGCCAAGAGGTGAAAAGGTCGTTCCAGTCAGTGGGTAAAATGAGATTAGGCTGGATATTTTGGTAGGCTCTGTGCTAGACTTCTTGGGAGAAATTGCAATCAAGAAAAAGATGGTCAATTGTTTCCTCAGCGTTTTTGCATAGGATGCATCTTGCCATACCTTCGATCCCTCTTCTCCTAAGGTTCTCTGCTCTGAGAAATTTTCTATGAGCCAGAGTTCAAGTGAAAACATTCACTTAAAGAATCCCATCTATGTCCCAGATTCACACCCATTTAATGTCTTTTTTGCTGTGATGCTTGAGGCTGTCTAAGAAATTGTAACCGTCCTTAACAGTGTAAACTCCTCCTTTCCCCCATATGCGCTTGTCTTTCAAGGATAGGTGAATAGGAATTGCACCATGAAACCTGGAGAGAAGATCTGAGTAATCGTGCTGAAGGTGCTCTGGGAGATTTGGATTGATCCATCCCAGCCATTTACCATGTGGAGACCACGATGAGAGATCAAAAATGGTATGAATGTTAGATCGCTCCATCCATCCTTTTAAGTCTTGAAGGGAAGGAAGGGAGTTGATAGGGGTGTGGTCACAGAACTTGTCCTTCCAAATTTTGATTTGTTTTTCGTTGCTAGGGGCCTAAGAGAGGTTGCTTTGTATAATGAATCCATCTTTCTTACAGAGGTTCCAGATGGTTGTTCCTTTCTTATCCTGATTGATACTCTCAATACATTTGCTTCTGCTTCCATGCATATATTTTTTGTAGAAAATCTCTTTCCACCAAGCTTTCTTCCCTGTGATTATCCTCCAAAGTATTTTGGCCCCAAGGGCAAGATTCATTGAAGCAGGGTCTTTAATCCCAGTACCACCATACTCTTTTGGTCTGCAAACCATGTCCTAGTTGATTAGGTGGAATTTTTTTGCCCCATTTGTTTTTCCACCCTGCCAGAGAAAGTTCCTTCGAGTTTTTGTGATTTCCATCATTATAGATTTATGAGCGAGGGAGATGGAGCACGTATAAAGGGGATATGCAGAGAGGATCGATTTGATGAGGACCAACTTACCAGCCGGGTTCAACCATCGAGATCCCCAAGAACTTATTTTATTTTTAAATTTGGCAATGATTATGTGCCAATCAGCTGCCTTTTTTCCCCTTTGAGGATAGGGACACGAAGGTAGTTGAAAGAGTTCCAATCTCAAGTTCCTTTGAACCCAAGTATCCTGGCGATTCTTGCAAGGTTCCCAGGAGGGAAGTTCCAGCTGTATATCTTGGATTTATTGTAGTTCACTTTGCCATCAGATGCCATGAGGAAGGACGAGAGGACAAGGTTGAATTTAGCAGCGATGATGGTCGAGGCACCTCCTAGAAAAATAGTGTCATCAACAAACTAAGAGTGGTTGACGGGTCTGACTCCTATGACAACTCTGATACCTTTGAGATCTCCAGAATCTTGCAAGGAGTGGAGTTTCCTGCTAAGGGGTTCGACAACGAGGAGGTAAAGGTAGGGGGACATAGGACATCCTTGACGAAGGCCTCTGGTGGCTGGGAAAAAATTAGAAGGTCTGCCATTGATAAGGGGGGCGATCCCGGGGAATTGATGCAGACTTTAATCCATCGAACAAACCTTTTCGAGAAGCCAAAATTTTCCATTATGGAAAACAAAAAGTTGTGATTGACTCTGTCGAAATCGTTTACCATATCAAGCTTGATGGCGATTCCTTGATGTTTTCTTTCAATGATGGAGTGAATGGCTTCTTGTACAATAATAATGTTATCCACAATTTGTCGTCCTGCAATGAAACCCCCTTGGGTGTCTAAGATGAGTTTTCCCATGATCTTTTTCATTCTGGTGGCTAGGATTCTGGAGAGGATTTTGTAGGAGGTGTTGCAGAGGGAGATGGGCTTGAAGTGGTTCAAGGAGGAGGGGGATTTCTCTTTGGGGATGAGGGAGAGAAAGGAGGAGTTGGTTGCTCCTCCGATTTTGTCCTTTTTCCTGGTCCAATTCAACATGCTTTTAAGGTCATCCTTGATGATCTCCTAGGCGACCCGATAAAAGTTGATGGAGAAGCCATCAGGTCCCGAAGCTTTGTCAACTTGCAGAGACCAGATATCGTTTATTATTTCGTGTTCCAAGATGGGTTTGGTGAGGTCCCTATTGGCCCTGTCTAAGACAAGACAAGGGATTCCATCAAGGAGTTCAGCTAGTGCTTTCGGGATGGCTTCTCCACTGTCCATGAAAATATCTCTAAAGTGATTATAAGCATGAGTTTTTAGATCCTCTTGGCCACTGATCATTTCACCATTGTTGTTTTTTAGATCTCTAATCGTGTTCTTGCTTCGCTGGGATTTGGCTTGGTTGTGGAAGTACTTTGTATTTCTATCTCCCCCTTTGAGCCAGAGTTGTCTGGATTTAAGTCTCCATAATTCCTCTTCCTTCCTTGTAGCTCTGAGGATCTCCGGATTTAGAGTTTTTTTCCTGATTGATATGGTTTGGCGTGATCTCTTTTGTCTCCATCTCTGTTTGCAAATCGACAAGTTTTGACTGAAGGGAAAGTTTGGAAGTGCAGGGATTCTTGATAGAGGTTTTGGCCCAACTTTTAAGGGCATGTTTCACAGTTTTGAGCTTGGATTCAAAGATATAGCTAGGAGAGCCAGAGAAGCTTGTGTTCCAAGCAAGATTTACAATATCAAAAAAACTTGGAGCTTGGATCCATAGGAGGTTGAATCGAAAAGGAATCGGTCCAAGGTTGACAGGGGGGAGATGGAGGGAAATTGGTTTGTGGTCGGAGGAGGCACAAGGAATGGCGTAAGAATTGATAATAAGATCAAGGTTAAAATAAGAGGAACTTACCAGAAAACGATCAAGCCTGGCCGCAATATGTCCGACTCCACATCTCTTGTTGCTCCAAGTAAACTTTGCATTTTTTAGGGGACTGTCTATCAAATCCAGGTCGTTGATGAGATATTCAAGTTTTTCCCCAAAAGGGTCACAGACAGGATTCCCCCCACGCTTCTCCTGCTGAGATTTTGGTAACATTAAAGTCACCGGCTATGATGAGCTTTTCATCGTGTAAGCTCTCCTTGAAGTTGCTGAGTTCTTCCCAAAAATTGATTTTGTCCCTATGGTGGATGGGCCTGTAGACATTGCAGACAAAGAAGGAAGTGTTGATGTCATTGGCTCTTATCTCTATGAGCAGCCAATGGTTACTCTCCAAGGAGGAGAGGATATAATTTTTTTTGGAGACAACGGTTGCAATTCCTCCAGAGGCTCCACGGGCACTTATGGCTATGCCCTTTCCGTCTTTCCAAACTAAACGCGAGAGTTCCATGACCTCAACGTTCTGCATCTTGGTCTCTTGGAGTAGCAGGGGATCCGGTTTTTCAGTTTTTAACAAGTTTTTCATTGCTTCAACTTTGTTTGCACCTCCGAGACCCCTGCAGTTCAAAGAGATGGCAAGCATTACTTCTTGGCAGGGGGAGGTCCTGCTTGGGACTTACCGTCTTTTAATCCACTTTGGGCCTTGGGATGTCGGTAAAAGCTTCATATCTTCAAGGCTCTTTTGTCTTCCCAATTCGAGTTCCCTTTCAGCCTCAAGTTCTCTGTGGTATCTTAAAGATTTTCTACCTCGTGTGTTGGGAGGTTGCACCAGTTCTCCCCCCCCAATAGAGTCCGAGGAGACATCGAGAGACGGGGATGAGGGAATATATTTCTGCTTGACCTTGTCTGCCCAGGTTCCTCCTCCAGTGGTATTTACACCAATGTTTTCTCCAATGGGGTCTATTTCGGGGGAGGTGGAGGTAACAACTTCTTCTCTGGCTTGTATAACAGGAATTTCTTCCTGAGTGTCTATTTCCCCCTCTTCGACCTGCAGGCTTTGAAAGCTGTTAGCGTTGGTGACTTCTTGTATTTCTGGATTTTCTCCTTTGTCAGATGAGGTTTGGGGGCCTTTGGAGGGTTGTGGATCTTGCACTGTTTTCTTTCCCTTCTTTACCTTTTGCCACCCTTCTTCTTGCGATTTCTCTGTGTTTTTTGGAGCGTTCTTTGGGCTATTTTTAACAAAGTGTCCATATTCATGGATTTTTTTACATTTGAAGGGTAGTTGTTCATAGTCAACCTTCTGCATGTGTTCCCATCTTTCCATCTGCAAATTGACTTCCTCTGGCAGTCCTTTCTCTAGATCAACCTCGACGCAGATTCTAGAACAGGAAAAAAGAGGTCCTTTCGGTTCCGCTTTATCTATATATTTCCCAAGGGCGTTTCCAATGGATTGCAAGGTGTCATCATTCCAACAGTGCAGGGAAAGGTGTGGCAACCTAACCCAGACAGGAATTGCTGAGGGAACATCCTTCTCAAGGTCAAAAGAGAGATTCCAACGATTTAGGTAGAGGCCACGGGGACCCATGAATTAGGGGCTGTTGCGAAAGATGAGATCTTTATCCGACTTATTTTCAAAAAGAAAAATAAAATAGCCCTTACCACAGAAGCAGTGTTGCAGACCTCCGGTAATTAGTGGCATCCAGTTTTTATTAATCCATGCGTCCATTGACTTAGGGATGGCCATATACCAGTGAATTTCTTGATTAAACCTCGTTCGCTGAGAGCCAGGGCCTTCAGTTTAGAAGCTGTCGACAGGATTTGGATCTTTGGAGCCGCAACTCGCTTGATGAAACTGTTAATTTTTTAAAATTTACTTCAATCTGAACTAGGATCTTAACTGAGAGAACAACATGTACAACATATCTACAACATATCAATCATGGACACAATAATGCAAGCACACAAGAGACATAGAGTTTACTTGGGGAAAACCATAAAGGTGAAAAACCCCAATAACTTCCTCAGAGATAGATAGAGCAATGATACAACCCAAGCATAAGAGATAAACATCTCCTAGCAGCATCTTCTCCTCCTCCACAAGTGCGCCACTCTCCAAAGAGTGTGTGTGAGAATAGAATGATCAAATAGAGTGCCTCCCGCACTCTATTTATACTTGACTTGACTTGCCTAATAACCTTTACTAGGTCAGCCTCAACTTAACCACATAACACAATGCTGACTGGGCCGACACCCAATAGGGTGGTCTAATAACCCTTCGAACCACCTGACTTATATAGGGCCGACCCCAACAAGGTGGTCTAATAACCCATTGAGTATAAGTTACGACACTTACAATATAAATGACGACACTTCCGTATAGAGGAATAATAACATCTCTATAGGAATACAAACACTTCCGTATAGAGGAATCATAACATCTCTATAAGAATACAATATACATGGGTGAAATACATTCCAAAGTTACATATACATCAACACTCCCTCTTAACTAGGAAGGTATTTCTTGACACAGATCTGCTAGCACAAGTCTTCTTCTCTGGATCATCATCAGCGAATCATCGTCCTTGAATCATCGTCATCGTCACTACTGCTACTATCTCAATCAATCTATGAATCTACTCGTCATAGGAAGTTCTACGAAGCCAATCCTTTTTCATACTGGATGTAGGCCCACCACCTGTAGGTCTTCATCATCACTGGCCATACTGTGGAATCCTCAGGACTTATTACGTGCATCACAAAACATTAAAAGAGTCTCTTGACTAGCAAGAACCCTAAAGAGCATCTGAGGCCTTTTTCATCCTATCCATATCTCCAGGACTTATTACATGTGACTGTCACAAAACCTTAAAAGAGTCTTTTGACTAGCAAGAACCCTAAAGAGCATCTGAGGCCTTTTTCATCCTGTCCAGATCTCCAGGACTTATTACATGTGGCCTCCACCAAAAAACCTTAAAAGAGTGTCTTGCCAAGCAAGAACCCTAAAGAGCATCTGAGGCCTTTTTCATCCTGTCCAAATCTCCAGGACTTATTAAATGTGGTCATGCCAATGCCTCGAAAGAGCATCTGAGGCCTTTTTCATCCTGTCCAGATATCCTAGGTCTACTTACATGCCATAGGAAAAAACCTCGAAAGAGAATCTGCAAGATATCCCAGGGCCAAATTATATGCCATAGGCAAAACCTTGAAAGACTATCTACAGATCTCCCAGTGCCAAATTATATGTCCTCCCAAAGAAAAACCTCAAAAGAGCATTTGCCAGATATCCCAGGGCCAGATTACATGCCATAGGAAAAACCTCGAAAGACTATCTGCAAACCTCCCAGGGCACAAATTATATGCTTATCTGCACAACATGATCCACTGCCATAGAGTATCAACCTGATACTCATCATACATCATCCTGATGTACACATGATCATCCTGATCTTCAACACTTTATCGTCCTGATGCATGTCATCTGGAGCAACATCCTGAAGCTCGTCATCCATGATCATCCTGATCATACAATGCATCCACCTGATGCATACCAAGTATCTACCTGAAACATATCATCATACATGATCCACCTGATCATACAATGTATCCACCTGATACATACATAGATACATGATCCACCTGATCACACAATATATCTACCTGATACATATCAACAGACATGATCTACCTGATCATACAATGTATCTACCTGATACATTTACAGATACATGGTCCAAGCATCCAACATGATGCATATACAAATACATACAAATGATCCAACTGATCATATCCAGCATCCAACATGATGCATACATACATAAATGATCCAACTGATCATATCCAGCATCCAACATGATGCATACATACATAAATGATCCAACTGATCATACAGAGCAGAAACTAGAACATCATCCTGATGCTCATCATCCAGCGCTTACATCCATAGCCATGTGAAGGATCCTCCTTCCACCATGCTTGGAATGGATTCAGCAAATGTGTCCATCACTTCTTCCTCGAAGTGTCATCAATCTGAAGAACACCAAGCCTCTCTCTGAAGTACTTGAACTTCACTCTGGCTAGTGGCTTTGTCAGTACATCTGTAACCTGCTCATCCGTCGCAACATACAAGAGCTTCATTGCTCCTCTTTGCACCATATCCCTGATATAGTGATATTTGATCTCAATGTGTTTCGACCTGTCGTGGAACACCGGGTTCTTAGACAGCTTCACACAACTCCGGTTGTCACAGAAGATACCGGTAGCCTCCAATGTTAGATCAAATAACTGAGACAGTAGCTTCCTCAACCATACTGCCTCACAACTAGCCAAACAAGCTGCAACATACTCTGCTTCGACTGTACTCAGTGCTACGCAGGACTGCTTCCTGCTAAACCAAGAGATCACACCTGATCCCATACTGAAGCAACACCCATAAGTGCTCTTCGTATCTGTAGCACTGCTTGCCCAATCTGAATCAACATAACCCTGTAGGTTAAACTTTTGATTCGCATCATACTTGAGCCCATAATCAATTGTACCCTTCAGGTACCTCAGAATATGCTTTACAGCAACCAAGTGAACACTCCTTGGATCCGTCAAGAACTGGCTCAATGTGTTCGCCACAGAGCAAATATCTGGCCTCGTGTTTGTCAGGTACATCAAGGACCCAATCATCTGACGATACATCGTGACATCAACTGGATCAGATGAAGCATCACACAGAAGCTTTAGGTTCGATGCCGTAGGTGTGGCCATGGCCTTACAGTCCATCATCCCAAACCTCTTCAGGATCTCTACTGCATACTTCCCTTGTCCAAGGAAGATTCCATCTGTACTCTGCCACACCTCCATGCCTAGAAAATAGTGCATCCTCCCCAAGTCCTTCATCTCAAACTCGGTAGCAAGCTTCCGCTGTGTGTCGGCAATCAATATATCCTCACCTGTAACAAACAGGTTATCCACATACAAAAGTAGTATCAATGGATTTCCTTCCTCAACCTTGTAGTAAAGGTTGGAATCCGGTTTACTCTTGGTAAATCCCAAACTGGATAGAAAGTTGTCTATCCTACCATACCAAGCTCTAGGAGCTTGCTTCAAGCCATACAAGGCTCTCTTCAATCTACACACATATGACTTCCCGTCATGTGTCTCAAAACCAAGTGGATGCTCCACATACACTTCCTCTTCGACTACACCATTCAAGAAAGCTGTCTTGACATCCATCTGGTGTATCTTCCATTTCATCACTGCAGCTAGAGTAAGTACTGATCTGATGGAAGTGTGCCTGGCTATAGGTGTAGAAGTCTCTTCATACTCAATCCCTTTTTCTGGGAGAAGCCATGAGCTACAAACCTCGTTTTGTATTTCTTCATGCTACCATATGCAGCAGGCTTGATCTTATAGATCCATTTGAAAGTCACAACATACTTCCCTTCAGGGCTTGGGACTGCATCCCAAACATCATTCTTCATGATCGACTTATCATGGCATTCTTCCATTACTTCATCCCAGATCCTGGGAACTTCAATATCTTCAATATTTTCAATAGATATCTTTGTTGCTGGAACAAATGTTGTAGTCCTTCTTTTGTAAGTGAAGGTATACGATCTTTCCTACAAAACAAGTTAATTTGCATGATTAGAAACATCTCATAGTTTTCAGAAAAAATTCTTACACATAAAGAAATATGTCATACAGTCATGCAATTATTTTAGCCAATGCTTCAATACAACATTCATCCATATTCTGTAACTTTCTAGATGCCTTCCAATCTCTACTAGAACATTGTTAAGAGTTTGCACTACTCCCAACATGTCAGGAAAGAGGTTTCATTCTAGATAAGTAGCAATGGAATGTTGTACAGTGCCATAGGCCACTTACCCATCACATGCATATTAGTAGTATACTGTTCATTAATGCAATTATTCTAATATGCATAATACACAACCTAAGTCTAGGAACATAAGCATATACATCATTAAACAACATTATTTAAACAAACAAATATGTAAGAAATGACAATTCAAATACTTATCTTTGTTTGGTTGTTGGGTGGACTCCCTTTGAATCTTTGCAACTCCATTCTGATGTGGATTGTGAGAAGTGGTCGACTCCCTCTGAATATCTGCATCCTTGCAGAAACTACTGGAGTGTGCTCCCTCTTGATCTTTGCTTCCTGGATTACCTGTCCTTGAACTTATATCCATCCTCGATGACTACGCATGCTTACAAGCATCATTATTGTGATTTCCTCGACATCTCATACATAATCATACATTTATTAGTATATTCTCAATACTATCAAAACACAATAATCTTAAGCATGTATATTCATGATCATTTCAAACAGAAATAATAAGCATTAGTATTCAAGGACTCTTATGGTTAGTCATATCATAAATTAAAGTAAGAAACATAATATGCCTAAACCCGTGATTACTCAAACCTATACTTTCATGACTCTTTTGGTTAGTCATATCATCAATTAAGGTAAGAAACATAATATGCATACACCCATGATTATTAAAACCTATGAATAATCATTATCAATCATGCCATGTATACTTATATAAGAGATCCTATCACAAGGTAGGATTCTAACTTGATATAGGAAAAACATACCTGGATTAGTGTGTTAGCTAGTTATGTCTAACATACCCACAGGATGTCTTCTTGTTCTCTTAAATGACTTGTGCTAGTAACCTGTATATCTCATAGGTTAATCATTATAGAACCAAATTGTACATACCTCGTAAGTAGATCTTCTATGTGATCCATGACAATGGATGAATCTTTGTCTTCATGTCAACATGGTCATATGTTCTTGAACTAGAACATGATTTGTCTTTCTTGATGTACCTTTCATGTTAGCGAACAACATAAACCTCATACAACAATGCATTAGTACAATCATAAGTGTCAGAACCTTAATCAATGAATATCTTCTATCATGTATTCATAATTTTATTAAGGTGATACAACAAGTCTAAATTTAATCAAGATTGTACTAACCGTAATAATATGAAGACAAACATACCATAAACTTAATCATGAACAAATCTCGAAACATACCTGGATAAGTCATACCTGTCGAGATTGCTTGTAGTCTTCTTATGTAAGTCCTTAGCCTCATCTCCCTTTAAAACAGGAACTTCTTCACTTATGCAGGTGACCAATCCATTCTCTTCTAGGATTAACCCAATCCACTTGATTTGCAGGAACTAGATCTGGAGCTAGATTAGGGTTTGTCAGAGAAACCCTAAAAATTCAAAATTCTGAAAGAATAGAAAGATGCGCCTTAATGAGCTGATCAGGCCGGTATACTCAGAATTTGAAAACTGCAAAGTTTCACCCCTCAAAATTGCCTTTGAAACTTCTGGATCTTCTAGACAAGATCCAGAACAAGGGTTTGATAAAGCCCACCCTTCTGCCCAACCAAAAGGTTCGATCCAAATCTCTAAACTTCGATTTTTCTGAGGAGCTTCCAGTCGTGGTCACAGACTTAAAAAATTCCAACTTTGGCAGAAGCCCTAATTTTCCACTTTTCCGATCAAAGTCCCGAACTAGGGTTTGATCAAGCCCGACCTTCTACCCAACCAAAAAATTTGATCTTGGTCTCTAAATTTTGATTTTGATGAGTAGCATTCAGCCGTGGTCTCCGATTACAAAAATACCAACTTTCTCCGAAACCCTAATTCCCGGAGCCATGAATGAAGGTGCTCAAAAAATAATTCTGTTTTGATAGAAATATGCACCTGATTGTTTCTGGTGTAACTCCAAACTTTCTAATCCACAGGGTCTGAAAATGTTTCCTGTGGTAGCCTGACCTGTTATATTTCCAACCCCACAGTTTTGACCTCAAATAGATTCTCTGAGAGAGAGAGTTATGCCAAGTGTCGCAACGTGACCTGTTTATGGGATAAAACCGGAGAGTGAACTTGTACGACATGCCACTGGTTCAGTTTCAACCTTTGAAAAAGTTAACTGAGAAAGTACAGTCCATGCACTACCTGTCACTTTTTACTAAATTTCATTTGGATCTTCCTAGCCCAAGTTATGACCTTTTTTCCTAGTTCACCTGTTTATGACTCAGATTTGGAAGAGGCAGAAACACTAGATTGTACAGATCATAAAACACAAAGTACAACGAATTAGAAGTTGTCCTTTGGATGCAAGGTACATGGGGATCTGATCTTTGACCTATACAATTTTTCAGATCCGAAAACTTTTCCAAAATGGATTTATAGTGAAAGTTCTACGATGACTGGTTTTTGCTATATCAAGCCCTAGCATCGCAAGTGCAACAAGTGTCATACATGCTATACCATGCCTTCTTTCAGGCTAGCTCTGATACCATGTTAATTTTTTAGAATTTACTTCAATATAAACTAGTATCTTAACTGAGAGAACAACATGTATAGCATATCTACAGCATATCAATCATGGACACAATAATGCAAGCACACAAGAGACACAGAGTTTACTTGGGGAAAACCATAAAGGTGAAAAACCCCAATAACTTCCTCAGAGATAGATAGAGCAATGATACAACCCAAACATAAGATATAGACATCTCCTAGCAGCAGCTTGTCCTCCTCCAAAAGTGCGCCACTCTCCAAAGAGTGTGTGTGAGAATAGAATGATCAAATAGTGCCTCCCGCACTCTATTTATACTTGACTTGACTTTCCTAATAACCTTTACTAGGTCGGCCTCAAATTAACTACATAAAACAATGCTGACTGGGCCGACACCCAATAGGGTGGTCTAATAACCCTTCGACCCACATGACTTATACAGGGCCGACCCCAACAAGGTGGTCTAATAACCCATCAAGTATAAGTTACGACACTTACAATATAAATGACGACACTTCCATATAGAGGAATAATAACATCTCTATAGGAATACAATATACATGGTTGAAATACATTCCGAAGTTACATATACATCAACAGAAACTAGCATCTGCAGGATCAGAGTGGGCAGGAGGGGGAGGAGTGGAGCTCACCAGGGTGCGGAAGGCAGCATCAAGGAGACTCCTACGCTCCTCCAGGGAGGGCGGCGGTGGATCCATGGCGGTGGCTAAGGCCGAGCACTCACGCGGATCGCATCAGGGGAGCTAGGTCAGATCTTTGCTTGGTTGGAAAAATTGACGAAGTTAGTGATAATATTATTCATATTAAATCATGGAATTAATTCTAAAGAATACTTTAATTTTTTACATCAATTTGTTTGACTAAAATTTCTGTTAAATCATGAATAATTCCAAATTTTATATTAAATACAGAATGAGATAAAAATACATTCATAACTAAACTAACATTGACAATAATAGTTATGTGGATGGGTTGTCGACCCAGGACACCACATGTGATTCCATCCTTAACGAACATGACCACCTGACCGCCGAATGCGAGTCTCCATGTGATAACACACCTATAATTTGAGATAGGTTATCAAGTAGAATTGGTTCATGAAGGTAGGGAAATTAATAGAGAGTAATCAAGGTTGGATGTGGCTTTGCACATAGGATCCTAGCGCAATCATGATTTCAATGTGCCCTTTTGGGACAACAAGGAAGAGAATGATGTTTTGGAAATGCGACATCTTGAAGAAGGGAAACTCAACATGCCTGCAACAAAAGAAGAAAATCTAGTGTTGAAGGTATGCCACTTCTCACACCTACCTTGCTTTGAACTGAACTCCCGTGTTCACCATTTATATCATCCCGATGGTTTTTTCTCTCGCTCTGGCCCTTTTGTTGAATTCATGTCCTCCATTTAGGGACTCCCCTCTTATTGGGCTCAACATTCCTTCTGTGAGGTCTCTCATGGGCCACTATATCCCTTGTAGGATACCCATAGAACTACCACATGCTCTCCTCTCTTGCTCAGGGTAGCCATGATTAGGGGCCACATAGGGAAATATAAAGACAAAAAATATGGATGAACCCCTTCTACTGGGGTTAGATAGGAATCCAAGGGGCCTACAAAGGCTTATTGGCAAGAGACACCCCTACACATACAAGAAGGTATCATGCAAACCGAGGACAAAATAAAGCTTGAAGGGGACAAACTACCAAAGGAAGTATTGGAGCATGAAATGTACAACTATATCTATGACCCTAGTACTTCCAACACCATTGATACTAATTATTTTTAAAATGTGAGTACACATTGGAAAACAAAGGCTCTTATGGGCAAGATTTTAGCGGAGTAACATGAGACAAATAATGAAATTCTGATGTAAATTGATGAAGTTCAGACCCAACTCAAGAACCTTGATGCCAAGTTGGATGTAATTGCAAAAATTACATGTAGTGTTTGATTTGGGGAAGAACCTCCTCCTGCTACATTGGGTTCCAAGGTTCTGCCAATTAATCTTTCTAATGATGATGAGCTTGCTCAATAATTATTGTGATAATCCTTATACTATTTATATTTCTAGTTATAGTAAGCAATGTCTTATGTTTTTAAGCTACATTTGCACTTTTACTAGACAACAGAACACTACATTATTTTATGATGATTGCATCACTACTCATGATGTGCTAAGATCCTAATGGGTGGCCTTCACTAACACCTCAGGGTTTTGGTGTAACGGTTCGTATCTTTTGGTATTAGAGCCTCCACCCAGGTTCAAGTCACAGAGTGGGTGTCAACGTCGGCATTGTAGTGTTCGTCCGGGGCTCGTATGACTCAAAGGAGACACCACCATACGGGTGCACATCCATTCCAGAGTCTGGACTGGGGAGAGTGGTGGGATGTTAAGATCCTAGTGGGCGGCCTTCACTAACACCTCGGGGTTTTGGTGTAACGGTTCGTATCATGATGATAAACCTCATGTTGTTGTTGGCCTATTTTCCAATTTGCAAACCAACATCATGACTTTGTATATTTTTTCTTTTCTTACTCTAATAGAAGCTAGCTTACAAAAATAAACCAAAAAATATTGACAATAATAGTTATTATAGATAACATCTTGGATATATATTAAATCATGAAAATAGTTGTAAATCAAATATGATAATTTTAGAAATGAATATGCTTGATTAAATATCTCCTCGTAACTGGTTTAACCTTATATATTATATGCATCTCTTCGCCAGTCATTTTTCTCTAACATTTTATGAATCAAATCACATGTGCTCATTTTTCTCTTTTGAAATCTCTTTAGGTATTCAATTTTATTTTCTTAACATGTGACATTACATTTGTATCATAAGGCAATCAAAATGGAAGGATGATCTTCATCATCATTATTATTTTTATTAAGATCTTCCAAAATAATTTAATCTATTTTCAACATGATGGATGAAAATGGTTGTTAAATTTTAATTTCCAACGTCATAAAATGAATTAAGAAACATAATTGTTCAAATATAGAGAGCAATAATAAAATGACACATCCAGAATATAAATGTTGAAATAAAACATGTGAATAGCACTCCTTGTTTCCATCACCCTAATTATCTTCCTCACTTGGCATTATATCATCGTTGTTCTAAAAAATATGGTTTGGTCTAGGTTATTGTCTTAGAATGAACCATGAACCCCTATCCAACACATGCAGGTAAACAAAACACTTGATTGTTGTGTTTGATGAAAACATAAGTTTCCTTAGTTTCATCCCACATCCTTCTAGACTTGATATATATTATCCCACTATCACTATATTCCTTTACATTACTCTAGTATAATGTATCCCACCACTTTCACCTAAAAATCATACATTAAAAATATGAGAAGTCCACTTGCATGATCTCTTGTATATTTTTGATGTAACCTAACTTCTCTTCTATGATGTTCTGATCAGGGTGGCTAGCACGACTAGATTGGTTGAACTTGACTTCCTCTCCATATGAAGATGCTCCCAATATGGATTCTCATAAATACATATTTCATTTTCATCCAAATGGGCATTTTCTCAATGTAAGTGTCAAAATATTTAAGATCATTAAAAACAGGTTCCCTATTTGAATTGATTTTTTTTGTAATTGCCTTCTCCTTCTCTATGTCATATGCCCTAAACTAGTAAGTTGGTGCCATTATTTTAGGCAATTGGGTTCTCTCTAGTTAACCTTTGAAAGAAGATGTTGTTCTTCTCACTAGTACAAAATGACAAATTTGCGACTAAAAATATGACTAAAACATGTATATAAGCAACTAAATTGAGGGAGGTGACTACGAGTGTTATATTTGCAGTCCTTTATAACAAGACTAAAATTTAGTCGTATTTAGCTCAATTGGTTGATTTGAGTCAGTAATGGTATTATATTTAGTCATTCAACTAGTAATTAGTTGTCATTTTTTGGTGGTTTATTTAGTCATTAATTGACGTCAATTGGTAGTAGATCTACTCATTTGATTAGTCATTGATTGTCATCAGTTGGTAGTAGATTTGCTTGTATACTGAGTGATTAATTACAACTACTTGGTAATATATTTGCTCGTTTAATGAATCATTAATTGTCATCAATTGACAATATATTTAGTCATAATAGATATTATTGTGGTCTATCTATCTATCTATCTATGTATCTATCTATGTATCTATCTATATATCTATATCTATATATATCTATATATTTATATATATTATTGTGGTCTCTCTCTCTCTCTCTCTCTATATATATATATATATATATATATATATATAACTAAGATAGATAGATTTGTATTTATAAAACAATGAAAAAGATATCAACAGAACAATACAAAATTTCAAAATAGGTTTTCAGAGGTCTTTGAGCATTATTTAGCAATGTTACACTCATCCATGAAACTATAAGCCTTAAACAAAAAAATATTCTCCTAAACTGTTGTAAATTCTAACATACTATCCTAGTAGCAGTTTGGAAAAAAAAAATCAGAAAAAAACTAGATTAAGTGGTGCTATGACCACTGTCCATGACCTGGATGTCTTGGTTGTCCTCAACATCTTCCTTGTGCAGCTTGTGATTTTCTTCAACATTCTCCTCACTGTCCATGACCTGAATTTTTTGACTGTCCTCTGTGTTCTCCTCTTGTAGCTCATGGCTATATGTTGCACTATCCTCATTGCTTGAATTGATGACAGGGTCAAGGGGTTAGTGAACAAACTGCTCCTCTCCTTCTTTAATTCCTATCTTTTTTGAGAGCCAAGACTACTTTTCCACCAACGGGGATTCATTTTGTTCTAGGGTATTCATCATGATGTCAACTTGACCTCCATATACCCAAATGTTCCCTTCAACATCATCCAGTTGATGTTCAATGCAGGAATTGTGGACTTTAATATGATGAACAACATCTAAAACCCCTTCTATCTATGAATTCATCCACCTTAAATTGCCGCGGATATCATTTATGTCCGCGTGAACCTACATTATGCCCCCAAAGAGCTCCTGCAACCTGAATTCCTAATCCACCTCCGCTTTCATCCTTCTTACGAAACCAATGAAACCCAAATCAATTCTTGTGTCCCTAACCATCCAATTGAGGGAGAGAGAGACCTTGGTGCTACCAAAAATGAAGACAAAATTATGTCCGTCCTTTGCACATTAGAGCACCACACCCCTAGGGCGTAGGGGATGGTGTTGTCTTCCTCTAGAACCACAATCACCATTCCAAATTCATAGTCCAAACCAAGCTTCCCTCACGCGTCACAACCGATAATCCCACCTTCAATATGACTAAAGGAAGAGAATGGCGTATATGAGATAGACTCCCAGCGAAGCTTTGTGTCCAATCTTCTCAATTGATCCTCCATGCTTATATCCATGTTCTTCATTATGACTAGACTTTCGAGAGCGTTATGATGGTTGGTCATGCCTATAATTGATGGACTGGTATTAAATGTGATATGAACCATGCTTAATTGCAATATGTTTAACTCTTAGGGGAGTCAACAAGTTGTAAGTTGCCCCCCATTATTTAACAATATTCCATTTTCCAATATACTAGCTTGCTTTGTAAGAACATCAACATCATTAATTTTTATCTCCTGACATGTATCAATTGGGCATCAAGGATTCATTGTAGAAGCCCCTTGATCCGTTGTTGGAGATGACCTACAATTCTATCTGCTAATTCCGATATGCTCCTTGCTTGAGTTATGATTGGAAGAGAGTCTCCAATGACTGTGACAAATTAAATTCCAAGGTGGATGGTATTTTCTATTCATAGATAAAGGGCATGATGCTCTTCCTACTTATTGGTAGCTTTATCAAGACCCCACTCAAAAGTTAATACAATATTTCCTCCGGGATCCAAGAGGATCCCCCTCGCACTATATTGTGGTATATTTTATTACTAATCTAGTTGCATGATTGTTATATTGATATATGGTTCATATTTATTTATTCTTGTAGTTGTATTTTTATATTCATTTGATTTTTTTAATACAAATTTATATGATATGAATAATTTATTTAACACCATGAAATTGTATACTGTTACTGCACAATATTGATGTTCATCTCATATCAATTAATAAAACATGCACAATAATATACATAAAACCAAATACAAACATTATAATACACAGTCTAAACATGTTCACACACACACACACACACACACACAAGCAGAGAAGTTATAATACAATGCCTGAAATTCAATGTCTATTAAGAAAAGCAAAGTTCAAATACAAACATTATATGCTTAGTATGAACAAGTTCATATATATATATGAGTAGAGAAGTCAAAATACAATGTCATTGAGATTCAATGTCCAAACATAAAAGTGAAGTCCATTAATAGAACTGATTATTTTCAGCCTATTTTCCACAAGTATAGATCCCTGATTCATGCAATATAACTCAATAAAACATGAAGGGATGCAGTAAGTTGTGTCATATTTTCCATATATTTTAAAGGATAATGTGTGAAACTTCCCTTCTTCTTTTTCAAATAGCTACAACCTTCTTGTTTATTCTAATATGGAAGGGGGGTGTTGCTTGTGACCTTCACAATATTCACATTTTCATATTCAAGGATCAATTTCACTCATATAGAAAGTAAATGAATCATTCCAAAACCTGCAAAAAATCCAACATACAGATCTAACACTTTTACTTTGTCACCTTCCCGAATTTTATCATGTTGGCCTTTCTGCAAAAAAAGAGAGTATACATATATAGGTGCTAACAAAATGTTAAAAAGTGATACAACTGCAATTACATTTTAAGTAAACTATTGGAATACAATTGAATATTGCACTCAACCCATTGTTAACAACTGAAATATCATTGCCTAATGCCATTATTGACTCCACAACATTAAGCTCAACTTCACTGTAAGTACTGCCATCACTTAAAAGTTAATATATTGTGATGACATATTTTCTAGCTTTGATGCATTGCATCATGTGGTTTCATAATGCAAAAAACAAAGAAATGTTGATAACAATATTGTTGAACAACATAATTTAAAAGTAGACCTATCAAATGAACAATTATCCATCATAAACCAATCTTTCTTAACAAATATTATATAATACAATAGTCAAAGAAACCAAGCCATAAATCCAACCATGTATTACATGCTACCACACTAAGACTGGGCAACTTTGAAAAAAAATATGGAAAACATTTGTCACAATGTTGTTCATAGAGGACCAAGATACCTCAAGGCTCAAAGCAACTTGTCATTGCTCAAAATTCTCATTGGAATGAACAAAAAGGACCAGTGTGTATTGTCATAATGTCTCACAATGTTCATGAACTATCCAATTCCAATTGCCAAATACTGGTTGTATTCATCATGAGGGAAAAGAATAAAATTTGCAAACTAGAAACCTATATGCAGCCACTATATATATATATATATATATATATATATATAGAGAGAGAGAGAGAGAGAGAGAGAGAGAGAGGAATAAAAAATTAGGATGGGGTTGGTACTCGTGTGACATAGGGTCCAGGGATCCAATCTTGTCCACTACCACTATACCCCTAGGTGCACCCACACAACCCGCAAGCATGGGGCATGGGTAAGTAAAGGTGATTTGAACTCGTGACCTCCATTTACAATATGTCCTTCATATCAAGCGAATCACCGGTTGAGCCACACCCCTGCAGGCATGCAACCACATCAAATTACTTGACATACCTTATCCTTTTATGCTTATATAAACCATTTGAGAATGGGTAATGGATCATTTTCACTTACCATGTTCATATGCTTAAGAATATATGAATTTCACCTTTATTATTAGTATGGTAAATTCCATGCTCATTCATAAAGATAAAAATGTGAGTGGCTTAGCTATGATTTGGCTTGACAAAAAGCCATCCCAGAACAAAGGATAGAACGCTCATAAGCAAAATAAAAATACACATTGTATATGCAGTTAACCATAAATATGCCATGACATAAGAAAACAATGAAATAGAGGGTATCTATCTTATTTATATTCTTAACAATTGAATAGAAAGTAAAGCACTCACAATGCGTTGTATGCTCAAATAAATAATGGGTGTCCTTGCTCACCCAACAAGCTTGATCATTCGTATTATATTGTTGGAAATGCATATGCTGGGTTGCACTTTAGGATCAAACTATATTTTTTCAATTCATATTATATTGGTGGAAATGCTTCTTTTAGGATGAACTTTAGGTTCAAATTATATCAAGATAAACATTTGTATTGATCATGTAGAGATTATTGGAAATAGATGTTAGACATCAAGATATGATATTACCTCCATTTTCACATTGACATCAAAACATAGCAAGCATACAAATTTTGGATAAACTGAAAACAAATTTATCAGTCACGTATCAAGGGACAACAAACACAAATTGCTAAAGAACAAATTAGTAGCATGATACCTCAATTTGTAGTGTAGCATCCCCATTCATCATCCCAACGATAGGAGGGGATAGATATGAATTTAATGTTTCCAAAATTTTCTCCATTGGCGATTATTTAAATTCATAAGCAATTTAGACCACCCATGGGAAACATACACTAAGAAATGCATGTGCAAGTGCATGCATATAAAAGCACAATGGAAATAAAGCCATATCCACACACACACACACATCATGCATAAACAAATGTATTCATCACAAGAAGTAAATATAATTAATTTACAATCATAAACAATGAGAATAGTTATCTTTAAAAGAAGAAGATCCAAGCAATTGGTTGTCTAAGAGAAATTTTCCACACAATCGTAGGTATCAACTACATATGCCACCCTTAAGGTGAGCTATGAAGCCACCAGGGCGAAGGAAACTCTTGTAGGCTTCTCTCTCTCAATCCAAAACCCATTTTGTCTCATGCTTAACCAAACCGCTCAGTACTGAGAAATTATAGTAATCTCACTCAACCATCCCAACCGTGGCACTCTCTTCTATTTCCCCACACAACAAAAGGAAGACATTTCCTTTCAATGATCTATACTTCCCTCTAGAAATATAACCCTTACAATGCATACCAGTGTGTGCACAAAGAGTCCAACTAGCTATATGCTATTGGAGAACCTTTTGTAACATTAATTATTGGATTTTCAAGCATCCCGGAGAAGAAAATAAATAGTGGGTAAATATTCCTATCTTTCCTAGCCTCTATGCTCACCTACAATCACCCTCTACCCTTTAATGTCTACAATTTCCTTTTCACAATGCTGATTTCTAGTTAATTTCACAATCTGGTAACTAGCTACATAGACAACAACATGGCAACTCTACTTAGTGTAAGTCTGTATGTAAAATGGGTGATAAACTCTAAAGGATATGGGAGGATTGGTAAAAATAAAACTAAAATTACTTCTAACCATAGGAGGAAGGACTCTTAAAATTGTCATAGAAGTATATTCATCCCATGCTTCCATAAGTACATGATAAGACTTTCCCCACCAACCTCACACATGCAGTCAATGATTGGATTTAATAAGTCAAAAGTAAGTAATTGGATCATTTAAATCACATGGTAGCAAATGGATGCATTCTAAAGCTGACACTTGGAAAAAGAGGATTTAATATCCCATAAGCTCCCTTTCCTCTTCCTCTCTAGTGGAATCTTAGCCCATCTAGTGCTCTTTACACAACCATCTTGTACCATTTACATTATTTTCCAACATAATATTTACATAGATTTTGGGTCTTCATGTCAAGCCAACTATATGGCCTATATAGAAATTGTTACATTATACATGCC
Organism: Larix kaempferi; assembly: GCA_027924585.1. Taxonomy (NCBI): domain Eukaryota; kingdom Viridiplantae; phylum Streptophyta; class Pinopsida; order Pinales; family Pinaceae; genus Larix; species Larix kaempferi. Next base: position 103,817 of record BSBM01000595.1, on the reverse strand, counting down.
TAGCCATTCACTAGTTGGGCCTTGTCCTTGAGCTCCACACTAGGAATCCATACTAGCATATTTAAATCATTTTACATAATCTTATTTAATACATTCCAAGGGTCAAAGTTGTGGGTATTAAATGTAGCAAGAACTCGACCTATTATCTTTTGAAACCATAACATATCTTGCCTTGCCCAAGTTTTCTAATGCTAACCAAATCATCGATTTTACAAAACAAATAAATGTGCAGGAAAAGAATTCAAGGCTGTCATCCAAAGAAAAACATTTGACTACACCTCACACTGACAAAACATCATATTGTGTGGGCCATACTCCTTTATAGGCTAACCTTACAATATGATATTGCCTCCATTTTCATATGACATCAGAACAAAGCGACCACAATTTTTTTGGAGAAATCACAAACATATTTATAAGTCATGTATCAAGGGACAAAGTGCACATCTTGCTAAAATACAAATTAGCAGCATGATATCTCAATTTGTAGTAAGAACTCTTATTATCCTATGAAAGTGTAACATATATTTCCCACGCCCAAGTTATCCAATGCTAACCAAAATTTTTATTTTACCAAATGAATAAATATGTAGGAAAAACATTTAAGACTATCATCTCAAGAGTAACATTCAACACCCCTGCCACATGAATCATAAATTCCAACTTATATTAAGACTTAGGACTACGCCTCATGCTAACAAAACATCATATCTTGAAGTAATAGTCAATATGGTATACACTGGGTAGTAGGTAGGAGGTTGTAGGTCTGTAAGTATACACATAAGTTAATGACGTTTTGGAAAAAAATCTTCACATCAAAATTATGTTGTGGAATCAAAATTACCTTTGCATTTTTTGCTTCAAGAATGCTTTTAACAATAGGGGTTGAATTAACTTCATACATGAGTTGAACAATAGTTCGCTCACACAATAGATTACCAAAATACTTGATAAACTAAATAAGCCATGAATAGGATAAAATATTGAGTATTGAATAGATAAAAGATGATAGGTTACAATGATGGCCCTGCCTTAAATATGACTTGGGCATTTGATGTTGAGGAGACGCCTCCTTTCATAACAACTTTAATTAACCTAACTATTAATTATTTAATTATTATCTTATTTATGTTTGTTACATTGTCACTCTCTTATAAAGGCTTTGTCCTCAAAGCCTTATAATGTTTCTGCATCATTTTATGTGGTGTCGTAGCTGGCGAAACATGTCGATATGAACTACTAAGAGTCAAGCATAAATTCTGGTATGTGGACGGATCAATCCATCCCAAATTGATTTGTTGTGGACTGTTGGGATTCCATACTGATCTATCGTCAGGAGCTTTGATCATATTAGTACCATTATGTTTCGACAGTTCCCATTTTTTTAATATCGGATTTTATGGTTGGGGTGTCGATAGGGAATTTTCACAATGTCATTTTATTTTACGAGTATCATCTTTTGATCATTGATCTGAGCTGTACGTTGTGTTTTCGTCCCTTGAGGTTTAAAGGTTTAGTTCTGTATCTTTTCCAACTTGTTTTCTAACTGCATGTTATCATTTTGAAACTTCTTAATCAATTCTACTTGCGATTTTTTGTCATCTTCAAACTTCTTAAGTTGTTCCTTAAGATCTTCGTTATGAATTTTGATGTAGCTATTTTCTTTCTGCTTGTCTAGAAGTTTTCCTTCAATGTCTTCCGTAGATTGTTCTGTCTTCTGACTATTTTTCAACTTCTTAATTTTTGTGACTAGTGTCTTGTTATGATTTCTTAATCTGAAAATTTCTTCAGAATCATTGGATAGTGTTTTATTACTCTTTGCGATCTCCAGCTTGTGTGCCTTTTTAGATTCGTCATTTTGTTGTTGAAGAACTTTTATCTGTTGTCGACATTGGCCGACCTTTAACTCTTGACTTTCTAATTTATGTCGTATCTGCGTTAGTTCTTCATCCTTGTCGCTAACGATTTTGTTCAAGTGTATTATTTCTGCTTCGTAATCGTTTATTTCTTTCTTTATATCTTGATTTTTCAATCTCTGATTGAAATAGTTTTCGTCTTTTAATTCCTCAATTTGTGCACACAATTTTTCTTTATGATTTTTCTGGTCGGAAATGTTTTGTTCCTTGTACTTTTCTTCTATCTTATGTATTTTAATTATTACTTCCAATTTTGTATTCGTGTCGCGTAAATATTCGTTGTCTCTTTGATAACGCTTTAACTTGGCTTATAATTTCTCTATTTGTAGTCGCAAACCAACTTCCATGGTTTCTGACTTCTTCAAAGATTCTTCCTTTGATTTTGACTTTTTCGGGAATAAATTGTCTTCTTCTTATTAGATTAAATAACTTTTTTTCTTTTTTTCCAAAAATAATTATTATTTCTTTTTGCTGGTTTTATTTTTTATTTTTTAATAATAATTATTAATAAATAAATTAATAATAATAATATTATTAATAAATTAATTAATAATAATATTATTATTAATGTTTAATATAAACTATATGTATAGTTTAATATATATTTTTTTTCAAAAATTAAAATATTTAAACAAATATAATAATATTATTATAATGTTTAATATTTATTTTTTTTTAAATTAGGGTTTCAATGGAAGGGAGGAGCGAGGATGGCGGTAGAGGAGAAGGCTGGAGTGGGTGTGGAAGGAAGAGCTGGAGTGGAGGATGGTGCAGAATGGTGGAGGAGGATGGTGTGGGAGCAACGTGGGAGAGGGGAAGGGAGGCATGAGGGAAGGTGCAAGTGGAGTGAAGAGGGCTGCGGGGAGAGCAGGAGGAGGGGTCGTTGGTGTGTGTAGAGGCATAGGGAATGGGGGGGCGGAGGAGAAGTAGAAGCCGGGGGCGGTGGACGCAGGAGTGGGTTGTCGGGGAGCTAGATGCGAAGGGGATATGGCGAGAGGAATGGAGGAGTGAGCAGGAGGGAGGGGCAACAAAGTAGCTACGTGGTGGAGTAGGAGCGCGAATGGACAATGGAGGGGGGTGTGGGCGGATGGGAAGGGGGAAAGGCGTGGACGTAGGGAAGGGTGAGGGCATGGACACGGGAGGACACAGGTGGTGGAGGATGTAGGCAGAAGTGGAGCAGTGCGGGATGGATGAGCATGGTGGGAGGAGGAAGCAGGGACACAGGAGGTAGCGTGAATGGAGTATGCGTGGATGGATGCACGGGTCTATGGTGAAAGAGGAGCACAGGGAGAATTGGTTAGCTGAGAGGAGGTAAGGGGCATTGAGGCACGAAGTAGGGGGAGGCGTGCAGTGGTAAGGAAGTGCAGAGAGGGAATGTGAAGTTGGGCATGACTAGAAGCAGAGAAAAGGTGGAAGGGATGGGAGAAGGTGGATAGGAGTGAGAACATGTGTGTGGGAGGGGGACTTGTGTGTGCAGGACGACCACAAAATGAGTGGGAAGGGACACAGGTATTGCGTTTACGAGGAAAGAAGAGGGGGAACAACGTTAGGGATGTAGGTGGTCAAACGCACGTGCGAGTGGTGTGTTGGAGAAATCACGGTGTTGAGAGGTAGAGACGGAGTGGCGGGAGGACTGTGGTGGAGATGAGTGGAACACAACAGTGAGGCATGAAGTAGAGGAAATGACCAATGGCCAGTTTTGTGAAAATTTGTATAAGGATGGATAAAAGCCAGTGTGAGGTCAAAGACCACAATTCAGGGAAACCTTGGGATAATGGCTAAAAGCCAAAAGAAATCCAAAAGCCAGAGCAAAATGCAGCTCTGATACCAAATGAGCCGAACAATAGTTCACTCACACTATAGATTACCAAAATACTAGATAAACTAAATAAGCCATGAAAAGGATAAAATATTGAGTATTGAATAGATAAAAGATGATAGGTTACAATGATGGCCCCCTTAAATATGGCTTGGGAATTTGATGTTGAAGAAACGCCTCCTTTCATAACAACTTTAATTAACCTAACTATTAATTATTTAATTATTATCTTATTTATGTTTGTTACAATACCCGTTTCCATATTCTTCCACCAATGTTTTCACCACCCAGATCTAGATTTTCTTCCCAAGATTGGCAAGCTCACATTTCCATTCAAGAAAAAAAAGCATTCATGAGTGAAAAAAATGGGAAAAAAACTTCGACAAAATTAAAAACCCAAGCCAAAAAAAGATTGTAGGGGAATTAAACTTAGGTAATTACCTCATCTGAATCATTTGAATTAATAAATTCACAATTCTTCCATGCAACACTAATAGGTTTAAGGGAGAAGGCTATCTATGAAACTCTCTCTAAACCTATATATGCATTTCATTGCATGTAGATATACATCTTTTGGGTTTTCGACATATGAAATGGTTCCTATTGGGATTCTTTGAACTTTGATAAATGGTAAGTGACATTATATTAAATCATCATATAATGGCTCTAAATAAACATCAATCTTATATGAAGTCACACTTTTCTTTCCTGATGTTCCATGATTGATTGCAAAAGTTAGTTTCAAAAGAGAAAATTTCACGGAAAAATTTCACCCACAATAGGAGAAACGAATTCTGCCAGTTAAAAATGTGTTTTTGTCAAGATGTATATTATATTTTTTTGAAATAGTACTAGCAAAGAGGACGCCTAGGAAATATTCAAATGGGTATCTTTCCTTTTTTCAATTCGCTCTTGATTAGTGAGATCTTATTAGTGAAATTCTAATGGTTTTCCAAAGCTACAATGAAACAATTTCATGGAAAATTTGCAGATTGAACATGTATTTAAGATACCCCCACCGATCTCTAATGGGTTCTTCCATTTTCAATTCATTATTGATTTCTGAGGCTTACATGGATAAATTCTTGGAGGAGCCAAATTGTGTCACCATAAAAAATATTTACATTTCCACATATCCAATTATCTTGCATATCCAACCTTGGGAATTTTGAAGAAGACTCAAGTAATGAGTTTGATTACAAAGGAAGCATCATAAATCATTAATTTTGGAGACCTATTCAACTTGCAAACAATGCATTTTTGTAAGTTTTCTTGTATTTTTGGTACTTGCAATAGTTCTTTGTAAATGTCAAATCAAATTAAGTTGAATTGTATCAGATACATTCTCGGTAGAAACCGAGGCCCTTTATTTTATGTGAGTAACCTGCAACAATTAATTAATGAAAATGCACGAGATAACAAAACTCAAAATATATTTATTGATCACGGGCCACTTCGAGGGGGCAACCTCCTTTGAGCAAGCTCAATACAAATAACTTCTTGGTGACTTCATTGGCCTCAACACAAACTTATATACTAATTCTATGTGCCAAGACTATGGATCAATACAATGGAACATATAATACTACGGGACGACTTACAAAGCATATGCGTCCAATACTATGAATCAATACCATGGGACATATAATACTATGGGATAATACAAACTATGGATCAATACCATGAAACATATAATACTACGGGACGACTTACAAAGCATATGTGTCTAACAACAATATACTAACAATGTAAAGAGAACGGTTGACATGGGTTCCTAAAATCTCCTCCCCCTTAGAAAAAGCTTTGTCCTCAAAGCTTTAGATGTGGAAATTGTTGTTGAATTTGAAGGAGTGGTTCCCATGTAGCATCCTCTGGTTGCATTCTGTGCCACTGAATTAATACCTCTGTGATAGATCAAGAGTGAAGCTGACAAGTGCGCCTATTGAGGATGACCTCTGGCTCCAAAAGGATGGATCCTTCATTATCTAGTTCTGGTAAAATATTTTGTCCTATGATGTTGGTGCCAAGAACTTTCTTCAGACAAGAGACATGAAATACTGGGTGAATGCAGGAAGAAGGAGGAAGTTCCAATTTATAAGCAACGGACCCAATCTTTTGAAGAATCTTATATGGCCCATAGAAATTTGGGGTGAGCTTATGACTCCCTTTGAGTTTCAAGGAGGATTGCTTGTAAGGTTGTAGACAAAGAAAAACCATATCACCTGCTTGAAAAGTGCACTCAGAACGGTGTTGATCGGCTTGTTTATTAATTCGATTTCTTTCCATGTGAAGATTGTCCTGCAAAATGCGAAGAATCTAATCACGGTTTCGAAGGTCTGTGTCAACTGCCTGAACTGGTGAACTGTTGGGGCTGTATGGAAGAAGAAATGGTGGTGCCTGACCATAGACTGCTTCATATGGATTCATTTTAGAGGCAGTGTGGTAAGAGGTATTGTACCACCATTCAACGAGAGGGAGCTACTTTTCCCATTGATGTTGTTGTTCGGAGGTGAAGCAACGAAGATAAGTTTCCAAGCATTTATTGATAATTTCAGTCTGACCATCTGTTTGTGGGTGATACCCTGAACTCATCTTTAGTTTGGTGCCAGTGTGGTGAAATAGTTCTGTCCAAAAATGATTGGTGAAAGTTGCATCGCGATCTGAGACAATGGAATAAGGGATTCCATGAAGAGGGAAGATCTGGTCCAGGAAAACTTGTGCGACTGAGGAGGTTGTACATGGATGGCTAAGGGCACAAAAATGACTATATTTGGAGAGGCGATCAACCACAACAAAATCAATGTCTTTCCTCCAGATTTAGGGATCTCTTCAATGAAATCCATAGAAATATTTGTCCAAATCCGTGTAGGGATGGACAAGGGTTCAAGCAATCCTGGAAGGAGTGTCGTTTCACCCTTATTGCGCTGGCGGGTATCACATTTAGCCACCATCTGTTGAATTGTCCTTTTCATTCCTTGCCAAAAGAAGTTACGTTGTGCCCGCTCATACGTTTTGAGGAACCCAGAGTGCCCTGCCGATGGAGAAGCATGGAGTTCATAGAAGACAACTTGTTGAATATCTATGCTCTGGGGAAGCACCAGATGACCCTTGTATCTTAGGGAATCACCATCACAAGAGTAATGTGGTACAACAAAAGGGTTGTTGGCCAATCATTGGATGATGTGAGATAATGAAGAGTCATTGACATAGCCCTATTGAACAGATTGCAACCAATTTAGAATAGGAATAGAAATAGCTGAAGAAGAAATTTGGTCATCAAATGTACGAGAAAGAGCATCCACCACAATATTGTCCTTACCCTTCTTGTAAGTGATCTCATAGTCATAACCCATGAGTTTGCTAACCCATTTTTGTTGTGCTAGGGAGGATACCCGTTGTTCCAGGAAATATTTCAAACTTTGGTGATCAGCCTTGATGCATAAATGATTCCCTAATAGGTATGGTCACCACTTCTGTACTGCATGCAAAATATCCATCATTTCCTTTTCATATGTAGAGGCAACTAAATTCTTACCGAAAAGGGATTTGTTGGTGAATGCAATGGGATGTTCATCTTGAAGGAGAACAACACCAAGTCCATTGCCACAAGAATCACTCTCAATGGTGAAGGGATTGGAAAAATCGGGCATAGCTAGATCAGGTGTAGTGCACATAGCTTGTTTTAGTTTGTCAAATGCACACTCAGTAGCATGTGTCCATGTAAAAGCATCATTTTTCAATAGAGCTGCAATCTTCCCATGATCCTTTAAAAGCTTACGGTAGTAGCTAGTCAATCCCAAAAAACCACGAGGGCTCTTGAGTGTCTGAGGATGCGGCCAATTTTTCATGGCAACTATTTTGGCAGGATCCACGCGAACCCCTTGTGCTGAAATAATTTGCCCGAGATACTCTACTTCCTCCTGTCCAAAAACACATTTAGATTGTTTGGCATGGATATGATGATCAGAGAAAAGTTGTATTACAAGATACAGATGTTGGAGATGCTCAGTCCATGTTTTACTATAGATGAGGATATCATCAAAGAAGACCATAATGAATTTCCGCAAGTAGGGCCGGAATATTTTATTCATCAATGCTTGGAATGTGGAAGGACCATTAGTGAGGCCAAATGGCATGACCAAAAACTCATAGTGGCCATCATGTGTGCAACAAGCTGTTTTAGGGATATCATCCTCATGAACCTGAATTTGATGATACCGTGAACGCAAATCCAACTTGGAGAAAAATTGAGCACCATGAAGCTCATCAACAATAGGAATTGTAAACTTATCCTTGATTGTGAGGTGATTAAGTGCTCGGAAGTCAATGCAGAGGTGCCATGACCCATCTTTTTTTCTGACAAGAAGAAATGTTGAAGAAAAAGAACTAGTACTAGGGAAAATAATGCTTTCCTTCAGTAAGTCCCAAACGAGCATCTCAATCTCTGTTTTTTGGTGAAATGGGTAGCGATAGGGCCTGATATTGGGAGGAACGCTTCCAGGAAGAATCTGAATACGATGGTCCTCTGGCCTTGAAGGTGGAAATCTCACTGGTTCAACAAAGACACCTGTATATCTATCCAGAAGTTGTTGTAGATCCAAAGGAGCAGTGGATACCGCTGATGGTTGCATCTGAATGGAATGGATCTGAGCGATGACACCATGTGAATTCTTCTTAAGGAGATTTTCCATGCGATGTGAACTGATGATGATGAGAGACCTTGGTTGTAATCTTGTCAATGCGTGTTTTTTTCCATTGATTGAAAAATGCATCCAAAGTTTAGCAAAATCCCATAAGATGGGGCCAAGTGTGAGTAGCCATTGAGCGCCCAAAACCACATCACATCCACCTAAGGCCAAGGAAAACATGTCAGAGCACAGGTTATAATCTCCCATAGAGATACACACATTGCGACACTTCCCATTGCAAGGTAAGGTACCCCCATTGGCAATCATGACTTCAAATTTGGAGCAAGGATGGACAAAACAATCAGCCTGTTTGGCGATCCGAGGGTCAATGAAGTTATGAGTGCTAACAGAATCAATGAGTATTGTAAGAGGAAGCTTCTTGAAGTAACCCCTGACCCGCACTATTTGGGGGGTGGTGACTCCGGCTAAAGCATGGAGAGATATCTCTTGGTGGTCGTCCTAAGACGGAGGGTCAACAGGTGGCTCCTGAATGTCGACCTGATCATCTATTGTATCTGGAGCTTCTTCACCAATTTCAGAGGCAGGCAGATAATCCACATACAAGAGATAGAGCTTTTTCTCAACACATCTATGTCCCCGAGTGAATTTCTCATCAAAATTACAACAAATCCTTTTTTCGCTGCGTGCCCCCATCTCTACTTCAGACAAATGCTTGATAGGAGTTGGTCGAGGAGCCAGCATGATGGGAGTTCGTTGGGAACCCACATTTCTGAAGGGAACAAAAGTGGGTTTTGAGCGTTGTTGGGCTACGATCTTGTCCTCTGCCAACTTAGCCAACCCCAGGGCTTCCATCATTGTGTTGGGACATAACATTTTGACCTCAGATCAGATTGCATCCTTTAGACCACTCATAAAACAACTCTTGTAGAAGTCATTAGGAAATCCTTCTGTGTGATTGGCTAGTTTCTCAAATTCTGTCTGATACTCTTTCACAGTGCCAATTTGGCAAAGTTTAGTGAATGCTCCTGTGAAGTCATCAAAAGCACTAGGATCAAATCGTTGCAAAAGGAGCTGGCAAAAATCTGGCCATTTTGGCTCTTCATGAGCCTTGATGTACCAACGGTACCATTGAAGGGCTTCCTGTTCCAAATGAAAGGATGCAAGTGGAAATGTGTTGACATCAAAAGTATTATGCAGACTGAAATATTGTTCTGACCAATAGATCCATCCAGTCGGATCATTACCATTGAAGCAAGGAAAATCAAGCTTCGGCCCACTGAAATTGCTGGAAGAAGAGAACCCAATGTCTGTAGAAGACCCTGACTGTTGTTTATTGTTCATGGCTGAATGCTCAAGATGGAGGCCAGGAAATTTTTCATCCAGATCTTGGAGTTTGGTTTTGAGGGTTGCAAGTTCTTCCTCCATGGTTTTTGCTCCTGCGCGGGTGACAACCATAACCAGGAGTTTTTTTTTTGAATGGGTAGAAAAACAAAAACATAAACTGTTTTAGTAACAAAAAATTTGATTTAGGAAAAAATCTGATGGATAATTGGTGTTTGACTAGGTTTTGGACACTTTCAAATGGACAGGGAAACAAAAAATGAGTATTTCAGAAGCGGGGTGAAATAATGATAAAAATTTTCAAAGAGGGACAAAGAAGCAGAAATAGGAAATGAACACTGTGGCAAAATTGGAAGGCGATTGGGTGAAAATCGAAGAAGTTATGACAAACCCTAAAAATAGACAAATGTGGGTTTTCTGGCTTTGGAAAGTGGAATTTGGGATAGGGTCCTCAAGAATGAAATATGAATAATGGGATTTCAGGGGTGTCAGTGAAGTTTTAAGGGAAATGGAGTTAAAATAAAGGAGATATGGTGAAAAAAATATAATTTTATACTCTCTTTTTTCCCGGAATGGATCTGCAACGACGCGGAAGTGGTCGACAACAGTTCTGGACAGATGTAATCTACGATTTATCAGCTAGCAATAGATATGGACCCTAGGTATGCGCAACTTCTTAAAGGTTCAGGGGATTCACTCGGCCACCAATGTTGTCTAACGACTTGCGTATTAGGGCAGTACCCCTCACTCCACGACTCAAGTAAAACTGATAACCGCTTTGCCACAAACGACAACTCTTGGTTTACCTCATGGGTGGGAACTAGTCAATCAGGTAGGGGTCTTTGCCCTTTTTGCTGGTAGGTCCTCTCAATGGGATAGATACTTCAGGGTTTCCCTGGTACTCCTCATAATGATTTTTAGGGCTTATGCCTAAGTACTTCCCACAGTTAAGCGAATAGGGATTATTCCCGGATCCGAACCTGCAACATATGCAACAAAAAAAAAATTTGGCAGAAATTCCACCCAATGAGAGCAAGAAAGTGCTCTAACACTAGATGTGAGGAACCTGCAACAATTAATTAATGAAAATGCACGAGATAACATAACTCAGAATAGATTTATTGATCGAGGGCCACTTCGAGGGGGAAACCTCCTTTGAGCAAGCTCAATACAAATAACTTCTCAATGTCATTGGCCTCAACACAAACTTATATACTAATTCTATGTGCCAATACTATGGATCAATACCATGGAACATATAATACTATGGGCTAATACAAACTATGGATCAATACCATGGAACATATAATACTACGGGACGACTTACAAAGCATATGCATCCAACAACAATATACTAACAAAGTAAAGAGAAGGGTTGACATGGGTTCCTAACATTTTATGATATTGAGTCTTATTGTCAAAGGCTGGAGTTGTAAGAAGCCCTCATAGGTCTCAACGATTAAATACTTGATGTGTTTCTAATAATTCATAGTTCATATCATGGTATTCTGTGTCTAGTTTTGACACTCAAAACCACTATGAGATGTTTGGATAGGTATTGTGTCTAGTTCTAACACTCAAATCTACCTCTTTGATATATCTTTCCATTGGATGCACAACCATGTACTTTTTCCATCACACCAAATAAATCTATCTTATTCTCATCTTGTACTTGACAAAGGGGAACATCATGGAATGATAGTCAGGCTTCAAGTTTAGAATCCCTACCATATGCTAGAACAAGCGAGCTTGAGACACAATCAAAACCAAGCAAGCTAACACCACATTCAAAACCAGAGCCAATAACCTCGAGCCATAGCCAGAGAGAGAGTCGGTGTTGTAGCCAAAAGACAAATTTAAATCCATGTTCCAGAGCACCCATTGGTTTTTGGTCATCCTAAAAACACCTCTTGGTATATGGTCATCTTAAAACCACCCATTTAGTACAAGAAATCAACTTCTATTAGACGTCAGTTTGTGGTCATTCTAAAACCACCTCTTGGTTTTTGTTCATCTTAAAACCACCCATTTAATAGAAGACATCAACTTCTGCTAGAAATCAATTTGTGGTGATCCTTAAACCACCTTTTCCCAAAGGGAATCATTGAGCCTTAGAGCCAAGTTCCAAAGGGAATCATTGATCCAGAACCTAAGTTAGAGCCAAGTTCTAAAGGGAACTGTTGAGCCAGAATCAGAGTTCTAGAGGGAACTGTTGAGCCAGAACCTGAGTTAGAGCCAAGTTCTAGAGGGAACCGTTGAGCCAGAATCAAATATTATTTGCTTCACTCCAAGATAACTACATTTATACCAAGCACTGTTGTGAAATATATTCTCAGTCAACTTGATGGTGATGGAAGGAGAGGAAAGTGGATTGCTAAAATTCAAAAGTATGAGATGAATATAAATCCCACCAAGTTAATCAAAGGTCAAGGTTTAGCTAAGTTGTCAGCTAAACCAAATTGTAGAGATTTGAGTGTTAATCTTATACAACATTCAATGGCACAAGTATCTATATATCCTATACAATAACTTGAGGAAGGAAATGTGCAAAGGCCATTTTTGAAGGTTAAGGAGAAATTTTCCTAGTCACCTTGATATAAGGACATTATTTTTTATTTGCAAAATCTTCTATGTCCTGTGGAGTTTGATAAAGCTAAGAAAATATCTTTCAAATTGAAAGCAATGAAATATTGCATTGTTTATTAACAATTCTATTGGAAGGATCCTTTGGGTATTTTGTTGAATTATGTTATTGAAGAGGAAACTAAAGGCATAATCAATGAATTTCATAAAGAAGTATGTGGAGGTCATCATATTTGGGAAGATATTGCCTATAAAATCTTGAAGGCTCGATATTATTAGCCACATTATTCATAGAAGTTAATTTCAGAGTTAGAGCATATATGGAATGCCAATTGTTTGTCAAGAAATAAAAGATGTCTCATTTGCCTCTGATATGACCCAAGGGGAGTAAAATATGGGGTCAAATCTATATAATATGACCCAACAGGGGAATTTATGTAGTTAAATACATATGTAATAAGGTCAGAGCCTAATGAAGGGACCTCATGTCAATGAGTGGATATGTATATATAAAGGTAATGTAGTCATTGTTGAGGAAAATGGAAATGATTATATGAATGTCATGGGGTATTTGGAGAAGGATCTCTTATTCTTTAAGAATTTATTATGTAACTCATCTCACTTATCTATATTGGAGTTGTACTCCACATTTACATTTATGTACATGGTGTGTACTCTTGTCTCTTATGAGATTGGACGCTTCCAAAAAGAGTACACACCATTTATAGAAATGTAAACGTGGAGCACAACTCCAATATAAATAACAGAGATGAGTTGCACAATTACTCCTTAAAAGAGGAGATCATTTTCCAAATACCCCAAGACCAGGGTAATTTTTAGGGGCGAAATTTCGCCAATTGGCTATGTTTTGGTCTTTTTTTCAAAAAATAAATTCGTTATTTGGTCATTTTTGCTCTCTAATATCGCCTATATATACATAAAATGTGTTTTTTTTATTGTAATATTCGCCAATATTTACAATTTTCAATAGAAATTGCATGTTTCATATTTAACTTTCGCCTACCAATCTATATATATAAATTTTCCAATCTAAAATAATCGCCTAGAATACTATATTTTGGTATACTATTATAATCCTTAAAAAATACCTTGCTCAAGACATTCATATAATCATTTCCATGTTCCTCAACAATGAATACATTACTTTTATATATACATATCCACTCATTGCACATGAGGAAGTACAACGTATGAGACCGGCCAATAGTAAATCTAGGATCCTTTCATTGTTCATACGTCAACCAATAAAATAAGTGAGTCGGTATTTCTTTATTGCTTTATTTGATCGTGCTTGCCAAATTCCCATGTTTTTTGAGTGGCTCCTTCATTAGGATGACCTTATTACATATGTATTTATCCCCATATATTCCCCCTTGGGTCATATTAAAAACATTTAACCTAAAATATGACCCCCCTTAGATCATATCAACCACTTAAGCCCATTAAAGCTTAAACACCTTTTCAACAGTGGAGCTTAGATTTTATTGGTGAAATTCATCCTTCATCCAGTGGTCAACATAGATGGATTCTCACAACCATATTATTTTACTAAATGGGTGGAAGCTATTCCAGTTAAAACAACTACTAGCAGGCTAGTTGTCATCAAATAAATAGAGGAAATATTTTCACAAGATTTGGATGTCCCAGAAAGGTTATCATTAATAATGCTCAAGATTTTTCTTCAACGGTTATGATTGATTTTTTCCAAAGATATAATATTGTCATGGAGTATTCGATAGAATATTATCCTCATGGAAATGAATTAGCAGGATCATCAAGAATCTTTTTATCAAGAAAATTATGAATATTTTAGCTAAGAAGAAAAAGTCATCGGATTCACATCTAAAGTTGCACTTCAGGATAATAGGATAAGCACTAAGAAATCAATAGGAACATATCCTTTTCAATTAGTATATGGTGTTGATGTAATTCACCAATTCAAATTGGTCTCCCATTCATGAAATTATTGCAGGGCATTAATAGAGCCAAATTACCTTCAAAAGAGAATCAATCAGTTAATTGAAGTTAACTAGTCTAGAGATCAAGTAAATGATAAATTGGAAGTATACCAAGATAAGATGAAGGATTTTTTTTACTAAAAGGATAAAGAAAGAGAATTGGAACTGGGGGATTTAGTCTTGAGGTGGGATGCTACAAGAGAATATCATAATAAACACGGAAATTTTGATCATTTGTGGTTCAGACCATTCCTCATCGCAATGGTTAAAGGAATAATACTTTCCTCAAGAATTTGGATGGGGAAATTTTCAAGCACCTGTAAATGGGCGTTGTTTGAAGCATTTTATGCAGTATTAAAACCCAAGGGTATCTTCATCATTGTAAACGTTAATGGTAGAACAAATTCATTTCAGTTGAAGTTTTGAAATTTTGTAAACGTTAATGGTAGAACAAATTTATCCAATCATAGGTTTCAAATATCATAAAGTAGGTTTTAAGTAGCAAAATGACTCCATAACCTAGTGGATAAGGCACAATGATTTTTTTCTTGGTGTCTCACAAGGAGATACCATCCTTGATTGGATCCAAATGTTATAAAAGAGAATTTTCAAGGCAAATTTAAAAACTTTGATCATGTCAGAGTTTGATTTTTCATGTTGGTGAGATAACAGGGAAAGTGCCCCGTGAATGCTTGGATACATCAAGCAATTCCCAACATTTAATCTCATCTATTTGTGCAAAAAGGAAGGCACATGAGGTAATTGGTGGTGGTCCTCTGAGAATGCCAAGGATTTGTCGAGCAACTCTCTGTGAGTTAATCCTATTCGTTCATGCAAAATTACATGCACAGGAAGTAATCGAAGGTGGTCCTCCGCGAATGGCTAAGATTCATTCATGTAGCTTCCAACTTTTGATCATAGCCATTCATGCATGAGGACATGATCAGGAAGTACCATAGAGGGGTCCCCCACGAATGGTCACAATGAGACCTCGACAACCATGCATTTTGATCTCAGTCGCCCATGCATAGGTCAATGTTGCCACCTTTCACACATGTGGGAATCCCACTAACCGCTCAAATCTCCTCCTTGGTTGAGATCGACGATCCACGACAACTAAGAATATTCAAAATATATTCATGATTCCTCGAGGATCCACCAAATCACCTCATTTGGGATCTTAATGACATAATCGCACATCAGCGATGCAACATGTGCAAGGTAGACCCAGCCCAATCAACCTTCTAGTAACCAATAATAATCGAACAAGTGTCCCTCCAATTCAAACAAAATGACGTCGACACCAAGTGTTGCAAAATCATTGTCAAACCCAATCTCTATTTCTTTCCAAGTTAACTATACTCCCATGCACCTGCCAATTCGAATGCTAAACCATAAGCCAAAACTAAAGCAATAAGGGCACATAAGAAGGATGGAATTGATCATATACCAATGCACCAATTTCTCAATCGATGGAGGAAGAGGTTTCCCATTAAAAGAAAAGGAGTAGGACGATTGCCTCTTCTAGTGGCCACGAGAGCTATACCATTAATTTGAAAGGTATCGAGAAGGCCCAAGGTCTCATTAGAGGAAGTTTGGATGAAAAATGGGCCTCCTAAGGAAAATGATAAAATAATGCCATGTAGAGAATTTTTTATACTAATTCATTTTTATTGAAGCTTCCCAAGGTTATTTTACTTTTGTCAAAACCACCTTAGATATATATTTTATATTAAAATTAATTTATGAGGACAAAGTTTGATGTAGTGTTTTCATCCAAAATCAGGAAAGAAATTAAATGCACCGTGTCATCTTAAAAACTATTAGATCCAACTTTTCATAGTGTATAGTATTATTACAATATATTAATTATAATATAATATTATTATATGTTAGTTTTAATATTAATTACTATTATATATTACTTATAATAGTAGCTACTATTATATGATATTAGTTAAAAGTTATTGGACCCAACTTTTCATCGTATATAGTAATATTATAATATATTAATTATAGTATAATATTACTATTAGTTATAAAATTGATTACTATTACTATTATATATTATATGTGGGTCATATATTACCTAAAATATGAATGGGTATATTAGTTATGATATGGAGTAGTCTATTTATTTTAAGTTTTTGACTTTTTGGTGGTTTTGGTCGAAATCTAACTAAAAAAATTGGTAAAATCCAAATTTGGAAGCGTTTAAATTGTGTTTTTGAATGCATAAATGGATTTAGCACTCTCAAATACTCTTATGGCACTTATATTACGTAATTTACACAACTAATATATGTGACTCTAAGATTTTTTGAAAGTTTCCAACGAAAAAATATACTTGAAAAAGGTAAAAAACGTAAAGAATATTTAGACTACTCCATTATGATAGTAGTTATTATTATATATTAATTATGATATTAGTTAAAATTTATTGAACCCAACTTTTCACGGTGTATATTAATATTATTAAATATTAATTATAGTATAATATTATTATATACTAGTTATAATATTAATTGGTATTACTTGTATATATTATGTTGACGATATCGTTCTTATGGCAAGGTTCCCTTATGATCTTGAGAAGCAATTACGAATTCTCAAAGGTTTATGCACCAATATGGGCATGACCGTTTACACTGATAAAACAAAATTCATGATTATCAAGTCCAATAAAGGTACTTGTGACAATAGAATCTTAGAGGAAGTAACCTCCTCAAGTACTTAGGAATTTACTTTCATCACAAGCTCAACTGGAACTATAGCATTGAGAAAAGGATATTAAATGAAGGGTGGAAAGCCTACTTCGGCCTTGAAAACAACTATAAATCGACAAACCTTGTGACGTGGGACAAAAAGAAATTCCTCTTTAAAACGCTCGTCACTACCATTAGTTTATATGGCTGTGAATCTTGGAGACGCAGGATTTCCAGAGAGTCTTGGAGAAGAATTGAGCAAATCCAGAAACGATTTATTACTTATAATCTTAAAATTAAGAGTAACACGCCCTGTCATATTCTCCTCTTAGAAGCAGGGCTCTCCCCCATTGAAAGCATGGCTATGATTAGATATCTAATGTACAGGAACAAATTAAACAATACAAGAGATGATCGATTTCCTAAAATTTCTCTTAACTCCAACCAAAAGCACCTTCGCCTCAAGCGGGGATGGCTTAAAGATGCCACGACTTGGTTAAATTATTGGAGAATCAACGAAACTACCACTCTACAAAATATTGATAGCATTAATTACATTATTACTTCTACTTTCAAAGAGAAAATGTAGTGCAAAGAAGATTTAGAGGTAAAAAGAAAGCTTTGGTATTACAAAGAGATCATTAACCTTAATCTCGGTGATCGGAACTATCTTTCTATCTTAACAAGATCAAAGAAAAAAATTAATATTGCTAAGATTAGAAGAACTCTCATGAGCTTCATAGTGAAACTAGGCGTTGGACAACCCCTAAAATGCCTTGGGTTGAGAGAATTTTCCATCTATGTGATTGAATCTATGAGGGTGGAAGATGAAAATCACTTTCTCTTATAATGCTCGACTTTCACTCACATTAGATCTCAATTTAAAAATCTTTGCTCCAACACTAACCTCTCTAACCTTCTAGATCCCCAAAACTATAACGAGCTAGGGACACTCCTCTGTAAGCTTTTTGAGCATAGAAATAATATTTTAAAGAAAACCAAATAATCTCTATCTTCTTAAGGTCCAATAGACCAAGATTGGTCTTAGTGGATGTTAAGGACCATCATCATCATCATCATCATATTGGTCGTATATTACTTAAAAGATGGATGTGTATATTTGTTACTATTACATATTAATTATATACCAACATAGATCCATCTTAAACCCATATATATCAAGTATTGAGAGGGTTCCAATTTCTTGAGGTGTAATTTTTTTTAATCTTAAATTCAAGAAATTTGATCCCTCTCTTACTTGATAGATTTGGGTTTTTTGTTAATACGTCGATATGGATTTTTTAAATTAATTTTCATAATTTTTTATTTTGAGCTTACATGTATTTAATTAATTATTTTTTATTTTTGGTAATGTAGCATTACGTTACATTGCATGACAACATCTCCACCATACAGGGCTATAGAGCACATCGCTCCTCTCGATGCAATTAGATATTAGTTAAAGGTTATTGGACCCAACTTTTCACGGTGTATAGTAATATTATAATATATTGCTTATAATATAATATTATTATATATTAGTTATAATATTAATTACAATTACTATTATATATTTTATATTAATTATGATATTAATAAAAGTTATTATATATATTAATTATGATATTAATAAAATTTATTGGACCCAACTTTCATTGTGTATAATATTATTATAATATATTAATTACTAACACTATTATATATTATGTATGCGTCACTTATTACCTAAAATCAATTAGCTTATTAATTTCATTATCGATATCCAAGATAACTTTGGGTAGCTTAGGCAACGGGTAGGCAAATTATATTATTAAAAAATTTCACCTATCCCCAAATTAAATAATAAAAAATTGCTTTAGACATGCACCTCTTTTGAATTTTAAAGTATTTTGATTAGTTGATGCATTATGACATGGAATTTGAATTAGGGTTGGAAAGTCCATTTTTCATCCAAACTTCCTCTAATGTTTGGAAAAACAGAACTAATTAAATGTAATCGACTTTATTTCCCCAAAGCGAAGCGCACACAAAAAAAACTCAAAGGATTAATGATGAATAATAAAGGAGGCAATCAAAGGCAATAATTTATAATTTTAGGATCATCCAAAGCAATCAAGGGAATCCATCAGTTATGGAGGACAAGGACAACAAATCGATTTAGAGTTGGTTACCACGAAGATACAACTCTCCCCTGACAACATAGGGTATCAAGCACGCCAGTTGATTCTCTCCCAAGAGGCTATAAAGGAAATATGTTTCTCATTTACAAAGGTCGGAATTAGTTTATATTGAAAGCTTTTATTTTCCTCGAGACTGAAGATCAAGGAAGAACTTCTTAGAAGACTTCACAACAAGCATGAGTTGTAAATTGGAGATCTTTTATATTCACCCTCTTAGTTGCATCAATTTGTGACCCTTTGTTTTAAGTGTCCTTTTGTTAATTCCACGAGTTCTCAAATCCATTTTGTCTGAAGTTTTGAATTTTATAAATAAAATCTTGAAGTTGCAATTTGGTGTCACCCAGAATAACCTCCCCCACTGCAATAAACTAAAGAGATCTAATGCAGACATTAAAGTCACACAATAGAATAACCTCCCCCACTGCTAATTAATAAATTATGCCAAAGTATAAATCTAGGAATGGATCTCCGACGAAAACGCTATGAATAGCAAACTAAGATGACACTAGGGGAAAGCTGCAAACTGTGATGTAGATATCTTTAGGAAAAAGGTCTAAACTACTGAGCCAAATCCAAATGAACCTCGCCAAGGATAATTTTAGGGACGGAATTTAGCACATGGGCTATTTTTCCATGTTTTTTTACAAAAAAATATTCGCTAATTTGCATTTTTTGAAGCCCCATTTCGCCCAATTTTGATGGGGTAAACTTTTTTCACTCTAAAAATTGCCAAATTATTATATAAACTATATAAAATCCTTATAAATTGAAATAATTTTAGAAAAATATCGCCAAATATTTTATAGTTGACATTTTAAGAATTGGTAAGATTCGCCGAGGTTTATACACTTTTAAATAAGTATGAGTCCTTAAAATTATCCCGGAACCTCACAAACTCATCCAAAGCTATCAAAGAAGCCACACCCTGAAAGGAGCCCCTAGTCAGATAGGTCACCTTGCCTAAATCTTTGACCCCACTAGAAGATTTGGTTTCCTACCGCAAGCAAAAAGCCAGTGATAGCCTATTATGTTTGGGAGTAGTTGGATAGGGCTCGCATGGGTCTCAAAAATAAAGAGGATGTCAGATAAACCGAGAGTGTTAATCATCATACTCAACAATTATCAAAATGATCCTGCAATTCCAATACCCTACTGAAATACCCAAGCCCCATCACCTCTTCCAATGAGCTAGTCATAAAGATAGCCTAGGATAGGAGTATTAACTAAAAGGGGAATACCGAATAATGGCCTGAAGATCTCTAATGATCACCCATTTCCTTGTCGTGCAGATGCCTACTAGTTCCTTGCCACATATCATCTCAATAACCTAGGACCTAGTAAGGTCTGCATCTAAGAATATCATGTTGGAGACGAAGAAGAACCTCTGATTGGCTCTAAGAGCCTAGAGGCGATTGCTTGTTGATCTAAACTGGATGAAAGTGTGGAGTTGGTGACCATCCAAACACTCCCAATACTAATCTCCTTAAGATCCAATGTGTTGTGAAGGAAAGAGGTGTTTATCTACAGGGGGTCCACCGGGAACATGGTGGAAGCCCACGTACTCTAAGGTTAAGTTCTAAAGTCCAACAAAGGTGTTATTCATTCAACCTAACATGTATCACATCCTCAAACTCAGTGAGAGAACGAGGTCTATTCCCTTTTTTGAACCACTTGAACCCAAGGGTTAATGGTTCAATGTTGCATTTCCATTTCGTGTTTAAACAAGGCCTACTATTATCTTGTCTCTTCTTGCATATTTTTGATGTTCAAGATTTCAGATTGGAGTGGGGAAGTCCATCAGTGGGTTTTGCAAGTGTATGTTTTCTTGGTGTTTCACTTCATAAACCAGTTGTTTGAGGTCAGTTACCTGGACTAGAGCTGCTTGTTTTGGATTCAAAAAATTCTATCATTCTCCACAGATTTTTAATCTGGGATGTCCAATATGAAAAATATGACTCCTTGGAAATATCAATGAGGCTGTAAATTGGTCTTGGATTGTTGTTGCAGTTATCAATGGCCTCACACTATTTGCTCGTAGATGAAAAAATGAAGGAGTGGGTAAGGATTTTAAGGTAGAGTTTCACATCCCCTTCCATCAATCTGGTGCAAGGAAGGAAACATGACCAAACATACTGGGATTATTTGGTAAATTCAGCCCCATACGTTACTCAGAAATTCATAATAAATAAATAAAATTGTGTGCAAATTCATATTCAATATAAACACAGCGGAATTAAATCATATTTGCAAGCACACAAACAGAAATGCATTAGCATATCTATCACAGGCATATGATGGTTCAACATGCAGAGAATTCAGTCTCTTTCTCATACTATGCACAGACTTCATGTCAATTTCATTAAGATAATCATTTCATTTCATTAACATGGACAATTAACATTCGGAACAAAACACATAATGATCATAAATTAAACCACAAAGAATACTTATCTTGAAGATGAAGCTGTCCAAACAACTGGATATGTGAGAGCAACGTTCCACCCAACCATAGATCTCTGTCCATCCTATATTCTTTTAGCTGAGAGATCACCCCCGAGCTGGGTTGTGTATCCACTAAGGAGGAACTAGATGGGCTCACTCACAGCCATGGTTTCACTCAACAGCTATGCTAAGCCAACACACAGTTGGGTTTATCAAGCATACAAAAGACAAGGAGGGCAATACTGAGCCAGTGAGCTCAACCACAGAGCTACAGGCATCTCAAATGAACTCAACAGTCATGGCACCCACAATACCTACCACACCCAACGCAAGGAAGGTCCCCTTCTCTGCTACACAGTCCCTCAGGCGTCCCTTCCCTCCAGTGCTCTTTAGGGTGGGCATAGAAAGGTCCAACTGCTAATTCCTTGAGATTCTAGTCTTCAATGGGTTTATCAAGCAAACCCAACCTCTGCTCAGTCATTCACACTTGGATTTTTCACAATTCTGTCATCCAATAACTCAATCCTGTCACTTGATTTATGGGCTGTAAAAACTGGGTTTTCCAATGGATTTCAGGGTATCTAATAGTCTCAAATTCGCCCAAAGGTTCATATCTATGGATCCCCCATTGGATTTCATTGTCAATATCAAATTCTGGGTGTTTATGGCACTTCAAAACATGGGTTCTTGCAAAGTTTCGATTTCTGGTTTTTCTCACTGCTGGGAATTCGTAATGGATGAAAAATGATGTTGGGTTGTTCAATAATGGAATGGGAATGACAAAGAACCAATTCCCATGAGGTAGGGTGACTTGTGGTACAAGAAAACAGATCCCATACTCTGCCATACCAATTTTTGGGCTGCCCATGCTTCATTGAAGCCATGGACTAAATTCTTCAACAACTTCCTTACAACAGAATTAAATGTTAGCAAGGAAAATCAAATGGGTTCTCACAATGACATTTGGCAGCATATGGTTCATCCCCACAACCCCCTCACCACTCCCTAGTGGAATACACATGGCCCCTTCTCATTCGTTACTTCCATAGCCAGTTTTGGTATTTTATTGCAATATCAAATATTTACATCATTTACAATATTCCATGGCTTAATAGCTCATAGGTAATAAAATATCAAATACTTTCCCATTTTAAATAAAATCCGAACATACACTAGTGGGGCCTTGGCCTTGAGATCCACTCTAGGGAAACATACATCGCATGTATACAATATTTACATTAAAAGCCAATATTTCATAAGGGTCAAAATTGGGGTATTACATTCCTCTCCCCCTTAGAACAACACTGTCCTCGGTGTTCTCAAAACTGAACAAAAATGAGAATGTCTCTCTCATGGCATCCTCCAGCTCTCATGTAGCCTCATCGGGACTAAGGTGCTCCCATTGGACCTTTACCTGCCCGATGGCTCTGTTCCAGAGCAAAGTGACATTCTTGTCGAGGATGCACATAGGCTCTACTTGGAACTCTCCCTCGGGTTCCACATGTATCACATTCCAATCAATCATATGATTAGGATCATGTACATACTTCTTAAGCAAAGATACATGGAAAACATTATGCACTCTTATGTTAGCAGGAAATGCAACTCTATATGCAACTGGCCCTATCCTATCTAGGACTTCAAATGGCCCACAATATCTTGGTGACAACTTGGCACAAATCCCCAAATTGAGAGAAATTTTCCTTGGTTTCACTCTCAAATAAACATGATCCCCAATCTGAAATTTCTTATGCACTCTTTTCAAATTTGCATAACTGTTCTGCCTGTCCTGAGCTGCCTTTAAATTCTGCTTGATCTTATCAACTTCCTGTTCCATTTCCTAGATCATCTCTACTCCAAGTACTACCCCGTTCGTCGGGCTGTCCCAGTTCACTGGAGTCCTGCATCCTTTGCCATACAATACCTCAAATGGACTCATTCCCAATGATGCATGATGTCCATTATTGTATGCAAATTCTACCAAGTGTAGGTAATCTTCCCACTTGGATGGTTTATCCATCACATACATTCTCAGCATGTCTTCAAGAACTTGATTCACCCTCTCAGTTTGGCCATCTGTTTGAGGATGATATGCTGTACTGAAATTCAATTTAGTCTCCAATTCCTGAAATAATCCTTTCCAGAAATTGGAAGTGAACTTTGTATCACGATCATAAATTATTGCCTTGGAAAATCCATGCAACTTGAATATCTCTCTCATGAAAATATTTGCAATGTCATTAGCCTTGTGAGTGGACTTGACTGGAATAAAATGAGCTACCTTGAATAGCTTGTCCACCACAACCATGATTGAATCATGCTTCTTCACTGTCATGGGAAGACCTGTTATAAAATCCATAGAGATCACTTGCCACTTCCATTTTGGAATGGGTAAGGGCTGCAACAATCCTGCTGGATGTTGGTGCTCTGCCTTGACTTGTTGGCACTTCTAACACCTAGAAATGTACTCAGCTGTGTCCTTCTTCATACCATGCCAAAAGTATTGCTTTCTTGTTGTTGTTATAGTATTTTGATATCCTAGATGTCCAGAGTATGGCATTTGATGTATTTCATCCATCACTAGCTTCTTCAAATCTGCACTATTTAGGATGTACAATCTATCTTTGTAGATAGGATATCATCTTCACAAAGCTGACATTCCGCACAATTTTCATCCACATTACCCTGCTGCAACTTCTCTTTAATTTGAAGGCAAATTTTATCATTGTTTTGGGCTTCAAGAACTCTTGTCTTCAAATCTAATTTACACACACTTAATGCTACAACATGAAATTTTTTGCTAAGAGCATCGACAACCTTATTCTCTTTTTCTTTTACATGTTTAATTTCAAAATCAAATTCACAAAAGAATTCCATCCATCTAGCTTGCCTAACATTCAAGTTTGGTTGGTCAAACAAATACTTCAAGCTCATGTGGTCTGTTCTAAGCTCGAATCTTCTTCCCAACAAATAATGTCTTCACATCTTGAGAAAATGTACTATGGTTGCTAATTCTAAATCATGTGTGGCATAATTCTTTTCATGCTCTTTTAATTTCCTTCACTCATAGTAAATCAAAACTCCTTCTTGCATGAGCACTCCACCTAGCCCTTCAATGCAAGTATCTGTGCACACTACAAAATCATTCTTTGGATTTGCTATCTTCAAAACATGAGCATTGGTAAGTAACTCCTTTAACTGTTGAAAACTTTTCTCACATTTTTCAGACCATACAAACTTGATATTCTTCATTTGCAATGAAGTGATTAGATGAGCTATCTTGAAGAATCCTTCGATGGACCTTCTGTAGTAACCAGCAAGACCCATAAAATATCTAACATCTAAAACATTCTTTGGAGTAGACCAATCCATGATGGCATTAATCTTTTCTGGATCAACTGCAATTCCTTCTTCTGAAATGACATGACCCAAATATTGCACCTTCATTTGATAGAATTCACACTTGCTTAACTTGGCATACAAGTAATGTTCTCTAAGGACTTGCAACACCATCCTTAGGTGTTCCTCATGCTCTTCTTCATTCCTTTAATAGACAAAAATGTCATCCAAGAACACAATCACAAGCTTACCCAAATATTTGTTGAAGACACTATTCATGAGACGCATGAATGCAGCAGGTGCATTGGTAAGACCAAATGGCACCACAGTGAACTCATAATGACCATATCTAGTTCTGAAAGCTGTCTTGTGAATGTCTTCTTCCTTAATCCTCACTTTATGGTACCCAGACCTCAAGTCAATCTTTGAAAACACCTTAGCTTCTTTCATTTGATCAAATAAGTCATCAATTCTTGGCAATGGATACTTGTTCTTGACTGTCACTTTATTTAGCTGCATGTAATCAATACACAGCCTTAAAGTCCCATCCTTATTCTTAACAAATAACACTGGTGCTCCCCAAGGAGACACACTAGGTCTGATATACCTCTTGTCCATTAATTCTTGTAGCTGCATCTTCAACTCTACCAATTCTGGTGTACTCATTCTATAAGGAGCTTTGGAATTTGGTGCTGCCCTTGGAACAAGATCGATGATAAAGTCAATATCTCTCTTTGGTGGTAGTCCCGACACTTCATCCGGAAACACATCTTGGAATTCTTGCAACAGTGGGAATTCCTCTATCGTTGGACCTTTGTTCTATGACGAATCTGATATATGGACTGCATATAATGGACAACCTTTCTTATAAAACTTTTTCAACTATAAGGATGAAATCTGTCTTACTGAAACTTGCTTGGAAATTTCTCTTACCAATCTTGGTCTTCCCTCTTCATCAATACATTCAAGTGCTTTCTCATAACAGTCCAACTTGGCTCTATGTCTTTCCAGCCAATCCATGCCAATTAAGGCATCATAAGATCCTAATGGTAATACATTTAATTCTGCATGTGTGTGGAGTCCATTCAATTCTATGGGGCACTCCACCACTACTTCACTTACTTTTCTCTTGGTCCCTGTGGCTAATTGAACTAACCAAGACTTATTTTGTTTCACTTTTCTAAGAGAACAACCTTCAACCACTTTTCGAGCAACATAACTATGAGTAGATGCTGGGTCAATCAAAACAGAAATAGATTGCTTAGCAATCTTACCTTTAACTTCCACCGCTGATGATTGATGATCTGCCTGATGATTATCCAACGCTGCATAAATTTGAAGCGTTTCCCTTGACATGTCCTCCACTGTGGCTGCTCCCTTTAAGTTGTGTAAGCTACGGGGATTCCCTTTCCGATGTGGACAATCCTTTAGCATGTGATTTTCTCCACATCCCCAACACTGAAGTGGCCCTGATGCTTTATCTACTGCTACTGCTGGCTTGAATCCACTCCTTGCTTGCTACCCCTGTGGAAAGGTTCTGGGCTGACTTTTGAATGGTGGCTTGAAGCCACTCCTCTTTTGATCAAACCCCCTCTTGGCTTTCCTTTCCATGTTGGGTTAACCTCTGATTTTCTTTTATTTTGCTCATAGAAATGCATTGCCATTCTAATGGCTTCATCAAAACTTGGTGGATTGACAAACTCAATCCTATCTCTGAAACTTTGTGGTAGACTCCCAAGGAAGCATTGGATCTTTACTCTCTCATCTTTAATGTAATCCACATACCTCAATAATTCCAAAAAATTATGAACATGTTCTTCCATAGATTTTTGTCCCAACCTGAGTTCACTGAATTCTTTCCTCTTACTGTCATAATACCTAGCAGAAATGTATTTTTCCTTAAAGTACTTTTAAATCTCTCCCAGCTAATCTTCCTTTCACTGATCCCGTTCACTTGCAAGAGGTTATCCCACCAAATGGAAGCTCTGCCATTTAGATTGTAAATGGAAATTCTGGCTTTTTCATTTCCTAAGTAATCCAAAATTCTGAAGTATTTCTACATTCCAATAAGCCATGCCTCTATCTCTTGGCCAATCTTGTCTTCTCCATCAAATGTGGGAGGCCTTGCCTTCCTGAATTCTCCCTATGGGATTCCCTTGAACTTCTTTCTTCCATCCAATTTCCTGGGCATATTCCTTGGACTTCTTTGAGAACCTCTGAAGTCACATGATCTACTGGAAGAGGATTTAGATGAAGGTGTTCTAGGCTTCTTGCTCACGGAACTCTTCCTTGGGCTTGGAGTCCTCTTCTTTGAACGACCTCTAGAGCGACTCTCTGCATCTCTTCCTTCTTCACTCACATTGCTTGGGTTGGACCCAAGGGTTATCTTCTGCTGCATATCAGTGAGGCTTTTCAAAATAACAACATTTAGTTGGTTTTGTTCCTCTTGAGCCTTCATCAACATTTAATTAAAGCTCACCATGGTCTCAACCAAATTCTGAGGAGTTACTTGCTCCCTTCTCCCATTGGATTCAGTATCAGCATTCCCTTCTTGCACATTTTCTCCTAGCTCATCTTCTTCATGCTCATAAGGATCCTGAGCATCATTTATGGTCACCATTTTTCTTTGGAGACTCTCTTCCCTGTATGCTACTTCTGTTACACTATCAAATCTTATGAGCTGCAAGCACTGTGCATTATGAAAATATTTGTTAGACATCATAAGAATGCATATAGAAATATACAACAATCAATACTTAACATAATCACTCATGGAATAATTTACAGAGTTATTATGTCTTCATTCTTTTGTCCATTCATGCAATTCTGGAAAGTGCCCATATTGTCAACAATTGTCAAAACAGTCACTGACACTTTTATGATCTAAATATCTATGGTGCATGATAACCTCATTCAAATTCTAGTTATGCACAATTATTCCTTGCTAGACAAGCTTTCCAATTCCTATCCCCGTGCTCCATTCCGACATTGGGTGTGGAAACTACATCACTTCAAAAATTACAATTTTCACCACAATTCTGCACTTTTTACACAGTTGTAAAATATCATAAACTGCCAACTTCAGTCACCTGTAGAAGCAAATCTATAAGGATTCAAGAAAACTTTTCTACTGGGCGAAGCTAGTCCATACAACAAGGAACACTTAGCAACTCGCGGATCTCTGTTCTGATGCACCATTCATTTTCTATAAAATTCTGGGTTTGACTACTGTTAACTTTTGACATTTTTCCAAAATTTCAAATTTTGGGCCAAAAATGGCTATCTCCCAAATTGAGTATTTCTAGAAAATCTCTGTCTAACAAAAAATGTCTGTTTTATTGAAAATATGAAATGTTGAGTTCAGTAAATTTCTCGAATCCTAATTATAGGGTCACTTTCATCCACTGCAAGCTTTTCAAAATCTCCAAAAAGTGGCCCGGAATAGTGCTTTTTGGCCTTCACACTCACCTCGACTCCACATCCTTTGGAGTTTGGATCCAAAATTCCAAAATTAACACTGTGCCTGCTCCATATCAGTTTCGGCTCAATCTGACCTTCTGTCAAGCGTCGGGACACCGATTTGTAAAAATCATTAATCCCAAATTTATGCCAAATTGGAGCATAATGGGCTCGGGATCCTCACTGGACCTTCCATGGCCTTCGTCAATGGCCTCAGAATGCCACTGAACTCATCAAATTCTAATCCCGCATGCTCCTGTAATCCAAAAATCAATTTTCGGGCTCTATACCTTTTTTTTTAACCCGAACCCGAAAGCCGAAATCCGAAATTGCGGGTTCAGAATTGCGGAAATCCAAAACACAATTTTCAAAATTTTGCGTACCCGCAACCCGAAATCCAAAATTGCGGGTTCGGAATTGCAGAAATCCAAAACGCAATTTTCAAAATTCTGCATTCCCGCAACCCGAAACCCGAAATTGCGGGTTTAGAATTGCAGAAATCCAAAACGCAATTTTCAAAATTTTGTGTTCCCGCAACTTGAAATCCAAAATTGTGGGTTCAGAACTGCGGAAATCCAAAACGCAAAATTCGAAAATCCTCGTTCCCGCAACCCAAAACCCGAAATCCGAATTGCGGGTTCAGAATTGCAGAAATCCAAAACGCAAAATTTGAAAATCCTCGTTCCCGCAACCCGAAACCCGAAATCCGAAATTGCGGGTTCGGAATTGCGGAAATCCAAAATGCAAAATTTGGAAATCCTCGTTCTCGAAAACCCGAAATCCGCAACTGTGGAACACCTTCGGCCCTGCAACTTGCGGGGTTCATAACTCCTTCGTCCCTTGGCCAAATGAGGCAAATCTAGTACCGTTTGAATGATGTTGAAGAGCTCTATGCAATAGTGTGATCCTCTGCCATATCTGAGAACTATGATCCTGTCATTTTTCCATTCCAAAATGACGCCCCAACTTCACCAATACTGCGTTAAAACATTCTGTTACTTGTCTGCAAACTTAGAGTTTGGCCCAAGCAGCCCCAGTGCTGGAACATGGGCTCTGATACCACTTTGTCACGCCATCTTCCATCAATCCGGTGCAAGGAAGGAAACATGACCAAACATATCAGGCTTATTTGGTAAACTCAACCCCATACATTACTCAGAAATTCATAATAAATAAAAACTTCTGTGTGCAAATTCATACTCAATATAAACACAGCGGAATTAAATCATATTTGCAAGCATACAAACAGTAATGCATCAGCATATCTATCACAAGCATATGATGGTTCAACATGCAGAGAATTCAATCTCGTTCTCATACTATGCACAGACTTCATGTCAATTTCATTAAGATAATCATTTCATTTCATCAACATGGACAATTAACATTCAGAACAGAACACATAATGATCATAAATTAAACCACAAACAATACTTATCTTGAAGATGAAGTTTTCCAAACAACTGGCTATGTGAGAGCAACGTTCCACCCAACCATAGATCTCTGTCTAGCCTATATTCTTTCAGCTGAGAGATCAACCCCGAGCTGGGTTGTGTATCCACTAAGGAGGAACTAGATAGGCTCACCCATAGCCATGGTTTCACTCAACAGCTATGCTAAGCCAACACACAGTTGGGTTTATCAAGCATACAAAAGACAAGGATGGCAATACTGAGCCAGTGAGCTCAACCACAGAGCTACAGGCATCTCAAATGAACTCAACAATCATGGCACCCACAATACCTACCACACCCAACGCAAGGAAGGTCCCCTTCTCTGCTACACAATCCCTCAAGCGTCCTTTCCCTCTAGTGCTCTTTAGGGTGGGCATAGAAAGGTCCAGCTGCTAATTCCTTGAGATTCTAGCCTTCACTGGGTTTATCAAGCAAACCCAACCTCTGCTCAGTCATTCACACTTGGATTTTTCACAATTCTGTCATCCAATAATTCAATCCCGTCACTTGATTTATGAGCTATAAAAACTGGGTTTTCCAATAGATTTCAGGGTATCTAATACTCTCAAATTCACCCCAAGGTTCATATCTATGGATCCCCCATTGGATTTCATTGTCAATATCAAATTATGGGTGTTTATGGCACTTCAAAACATGGGTTCTTGCAAAGTTTCGATTTCTGGTTTTTCTCATTGCTAGGAATTCGTAATGGATGAAAAATGATGTTGGGTTGTTCAACAATGGAATGGGAATGAGAAAGAACCAATTCCCATGAGGTAGGTGACTTGTGGTACAAGAAAACAGAGCCCATACTCTGCCATTCGAATTTATGGGTTGTCCATGCTCCATTGAAGCCCTGGACTGAATTCTTCAACAACTTCCTTACAACAAAATTAAATGTCAACAATGAAAGTCAAATGGGTTCTCACAATGACATTTGGAAGCATATGGTTCATCTCCACAACCCCCTCACCACTCCCTAGTGGAATACACATGGACCCTTCTCATTCGTTTCTTCCATAGTCAGTTTTGGTATTTTATTGCAATATCAAATATTTACATCATTTACAATATTCCATGGCTTAAAAGCTCATGGGTAATGAAATATCAAATACTTGTCGATTTTAAATAAAATCCGAACATACACTAGCGGGGCCTTGGCCTTGAGCTCCGCGCTAGGGAAACATACATTGCTTGTATACAATATTTACATTAAAAGCCAATATTTCATAAGTGTCAAAATTGAGGTATTATATAGAGTCCACCATGGCCTCAGCTCTATGGACAGATAGAAAGATCAATGTTTGTTGCTGCATAGCTGGGATCCAGCAAGCCCTCTATCGGGATGTTATTTGAGGTCATCTTTATCTTTGCTATTGCAATTCGAATTCTACCCAGGGTTGTCTTTGTTCTATGTTCATCTGTAAATGACACCTAATTGGAAACTTATCTCTGAAATCGACTGCAAATTAGCTCCAAGGCAGTGGACGTCGTGAGCTATCTCAGAAATGGATGCACATGTAGCTAGACTTGAAAATTCTGCAAAGTTTCCAATAAGTCAAATCTCTAAAACTTGCTCCGCACTAATAATTCTATGAAAAATCTTTCATGTGGACGAGAAAGATGATGGGGAAGCAGCTCTGGATTTAAACTTCCAAGTGCTAGCAAAGGATCCTTGGATGCAAACTCAAAACATATTTAAATATTTTGTGCTAGGAATATAAGATTGGTGTGTACAAGGTATTGGCTGCAGTAACATTGCAAGAAATCGGGAGTGTTGATCATTCAAAATAGCTTCTACAATTTCAACCATAGAAACCCTTTCAGTGTCAAAACTGCAATATGTGACACAAGCACTACTGCAAAGA
This sequence comes from Larix kaempferi, assembly GCA_027924585.1. Taxonomy (NCBI): domain Eukaryota; kingdom Viridiplantae; phylum Streptophyta; class Pinopsida; order Pinales; family Pinaceae; genus Larix; species Larix kaempferi. The sequence continues at coordinate 72,083 of BSBM01000595.1, read as the reverse complement.
CAATTTCTGGCATCAACAACGTCCACAACATATTCTTCAATAGCACTTGCAGCGAAATCAACCACAGTAGCATATGTACTTCAATAGTAAGCACCAAATGCACTAGTAAAACAACCACAGCAGTATATCTGCATAGTGCTCAGAATGTGCAACAGTCAAATACTCATCTTCTGCAACAATAATTCCCAAGGTTGAATTTGACACTCAGTGACTATGTAATGCGCCTAGATCAGCTTTGGAAGTAATCAAATCATTCATGCTATAATTGATATCTGCCAATAATGGATGTCTTAAGAGTGCAATAAACTCTATGCATCTTCTGCAACTGGTTTTATAGGACGCACCCTAACTACTATGACTTGGATGATACTGAAGGGCCATTGCAATTTCTTATTCATCAAGGTTACTAACAAATACATTGCAATACCTATAAGCTGTTGTCTCTGTAGTTATCATCGAGGCTATTCATAAAAAAAACAGAAATAGTTATTTAGTAGGGAATCCCGTTGTAACACCCCTCAAAACTAATTAAGGATTAGAATTCATAATCTTTCATTAGCTACTAATGAAATATTAATAAAGTTAATTAATGATTAATCTAGGTTAAGTTAATTAAACTTAATTAAATAAAGTAGGATGCATGAAAGCCATGTGGCTCTCATGCATAATTCTCTCTAATAAAATTGAAATTTGAAATTAAATGCATAAATAGGGTAATTGTGTGTGATTGAGGGGTCTTTTTTGGGTTTTTTATGCTCTTGGTTTGGGAAAGGGTTCTAGGAGCTAGGTGGAGATGGAGTTTGGAGGTTGAGGGTAGAATAGGATTATTTATGATGTTCAGCTGGCTTGGTATTGCCGAGTGAGGACTCAGGGGCTCTCACTCTTAGACTGAGGGGTTGGGGTCCCCTACACATGGTTTCCCAGTTGTTGCCAACCAAAGGGACTTATGTGCTTCTAAAATATATCTGTAAGTGCTAGTTCTAACAGGTACACCATCTTCTCCTATTGAGCATTTGAAATTAAATTCATAATATGGGTATTAGTAAAAAAAATTACTTATGTTATCTTCAAAAGAAATTTTTGAAATTAACTGAATTGTTTTATTATTTTCCTTCTTTAATTAGAATTTAGTTTTATAATTATCAATTAGGATTTTATATAGCGATGGTTTGAACTCTATGGACCTTTAGGTGAGTAGAACCATTGCTTCACAGACCTACAAAAGAAAGAAAACACACAACTTCTATGTTACTCTCCATCCCTAAGCAAAAGAACTAGAGGACGTTGGTAACCATGTTGTTCCCTTGATTCCTAACTTGTCTTGTTCAATTTCAGTTTTATAATTGTGTTGAAAAAAAAAATGCTCATAATGAATTTTGAAGCAAACACTCACGTTAAGCACGCAACATGAATTTTATCGCACTATCCTGGATTTGCTATTCTCATAATATCTTTGGAGGAAGATTGATTAGCCCAACATATGTAAAGGCTTCCCTGTGAACTCTGTCGAATCAACAAATTTAGCAGGTTTAATGTACCTAGTGATCTGATCTACCTAAGAATGATATTTTAAACCATTATGCCAAAACTTCCAGCAGACAAAGGCGCCATTTCTGTGATCATCTCAAACCATATTGAAGAAGCAACTGCACTGCCGCATACTGACTCATAAATCCTTTGATTCCTTTCATATGCAAATAAAGTTGTTCAAACACAGGATCTATCTTCACCCACATGCACAGAAACAAAAGGCCCCCCTGAAAATGATCTTGCAATTGCTCCAAATTTTAATATACTAAGTACTAGATTAGTTGTTCATTGTCTGAATTTCTAGAATTCAGATCAAACTCTTTGATTAGTCCTGTAACTTTTTCTTAGGCCTCTACCACTTTGAATTGCCCAAAGAATCATGCTGGCAAATTCAGCCAAACCAATGTATTGATTTGTGAATGGGACTTCATCATGTACAATCATTTTATCCCATCTTCCATGGGATATTTGATTTCATCTTCATTGTATGAATCTGTAGGCTATGATTCCATGTTGCTACTTTATTACTTCTCAAATATATTATGATCTGCCCCTTGTGTAACTTCAACATAAAAAAATAAAATCTCTGACTACAAGGGTTCCAGCGGCCACATAATCCAGGTAACAAGTGACCTCCATAATAGAGAGATCTGCAGTTGTAGTGATTGAAAAAGATAACAACGATCTGGAGTTCTGTCAAACCTTCAACATTTTCCTTAAGTTTTACCTTCTTACCTTCAGGCATTATGGAAGTGTCCAATCATTATGTCAAATGATCATCCTTAGATCGGGTTATCCCCTTTTGTTTATCAATGCATCAGATTGCCCTGAGATACTTTAATTTTTTACGGTTTTTTTAAACCCTTCTAGAATTATGTTGCACAGCACCTTAAAACAACATCCTGAATTGTGAATATAAATCTTAGCTATTGAAGATTGTCTTAAAATCAGCTACCATCAACTCATGATAATGTTACCATTGTTGCACACAGCCAGACAGGCCGAGAGATGTTAGGGAGCTCTAGTTATCTGTCTCCTTGGATGTTGGAATAGGGTTCTTATAGATTAAAAAACATATTTTTTAAAATTTAGAAATTTTGAAAATATAAATAATACATGCAACTTTATTAAAACCAACTTGAAATATAAATCTTAAAATAAAAACCAAAAATGCATTTATAAACTTAATTATAAAAATATTAAATAATTAAAATACAAAAAAAATTATAAAACAATAAAACAAATTTCTAATAACCCAAACTAATTTTTTTATTGAACTTTATATTTATATTATAAAATAAATCTAATATAAAAACTAATTTAATATTTATAACAACATTCTAAAACACAATATATTAACTAAATTCTACAACAAAATATATATGATAAAGTTTAAAGCTTTAAACAATATATATGATAAAGTTTAAAGCTTTAAACTTTTTAAATGTAAAACTAACATTAACAGTGACTGGATTAGATTGTGCAGTCAGGCAGTGAGACTAAATTGCAAATAATACAATAAAACTTAAATAACTCTATGTGCCGAACTCTCTGAATTTCAATACAGAAAAGTGAACATTTTTTTTACCCATTTTTATGTAACTTAATTCTTCATGTTCCGGAGCTTGTTTTTCCTCCAAATTTTTATGACATGTTCCTGAGCTTGTTTTTCCTTTCAAATATTTATTTTATTTCAAAATGTAGAAGAAAGTTTTTCTTGAGTAATTTTAAAGACATGAAAATATTCACATTTACTTGTACATAAAGTACTTTTATAAATAACAAATTGTACCAAGTATTTCCAAAATTGGCGGCAGCCAACACCACTTCTATCTCCACTATTGATACTCTGTTCAACTACACATCCCTCGCCTATATGCTATTTTCAAACTCTCTGAATTTTAATACAGAAAAGTCCTATACCGCAGATGTTATTAATAATGGATGTTGTTTGGAAAACAACATTGAACATAAGGCATCACCATTCTGTTGTAGATCGTATGTCACTACAAATATGGAGATGCCACGGCTTTGATATAACCAAGGGAAATAACCCTTTTTTTTCACAATCATTGCATGACTATTGAATACATCCTTGGTATTCTTCTTCTCAGGATTGTATAAGGTATGCAAATATAGGCCGTGAAATGGTCTTTATATATAAGCGAAGCAATCTTTCAGGCAATCAGCCAGAATAACACCTCAAGAGGGCTTCTACACTACTAGTTTCACTGCGCCCTTCCACCCACTCAGAAATACTCCTTCACTGCTTCCACACAGGGTTGGAATTGGGTGGCAGTTTTATTCGTCCTACTAAATTTTTTTTTACATTTTGGGTTTCTATTTTCCCATCACAAAACGTTTTGCTGAAAACCACTGTATAAAAAAAGCTATTCAATCTCACACGAAAACAAAAATCAAATTTAAACATATTCATATTCAGTCTTTTACTGAGTTGAAGAACTTGAACAGTCTTTTTCTAACCAAAAGAACCTGAATGGTAAGCATTGCTTTGCTGGAAGCTAAGATCAACAAAAATAAATAAATGACCAACCAAGCTAGAATGGTTGTGTCAGATCGGATGCCCTAACCGTGAATAAACCTTGGCTTGGCTCATAAAGCTAAAATGTGGCCAAACTATATTAATTGCGCTCCATATGCCGGTGGGTATGCTTCCCCATCTAATAGAACTTACCTTTTCATTAAATGCCATGAACCATAATCCATTGATGCTCCAGCCAGCATCGGAACCATTTTCAGATTCCTTCCCAGTGGTAGATTCATATCTATCACCTCCAATTTCATTACTTGTTTTGAATCTGATGGGTGTAGAGGTAAAGCCAACAAGTGTCAAGCTTTTGTGGGTAAAGTTTCAATAAAATCTTGATTCACCACTTTTTCCAACTGTATAACTATTTGAGGTTAATATTTATAATGACTTTCAAAGAATTATAAACAGTCGAAAACCTCAAAATTTATAATTATACGTGAAAACACTTTATAATTTATAATGATACGAAGAAAAAACCTCATAACAAACATTTTGCCTATCAAATTTCAACCCTGCTTCCACATCTACAGTTTCTAAGCGTTTCTGCAATTAAGTTATTTTGATTTGTAACCGAGTGTGGAGCAGACTGGGCATAACATAACTAAATGCATACGCCTGGGATATGGGATAGTAACAACAAGTGCACGAATAATCGATATCATGAATGATCGATTTCATTATGACGGACCTGCATTGCTCAGATTTATGCTCCTCATTAATGTTTCTGACATTTAATTTTCAGATATCTGTCATCTATCAATTTTTTTTTTTATTTTTTCTTCTCTTTCTTCCACTCGTTTACCAAACAGGGATAGTTATAATAGTAGCTTAATATTCGCCATCATGATATTTCGGTGTCTCGAATTCCGTAATCATATACTTAAAATCTATTTATTAATGCTGTTTCCATATTTAGTATATCACAGTTTATTTGTATTCAGTGGGTAGTGGGTAGTTACTTGTGGAAGATCACTATTTTATATAGTGTTATTTTAGAAGTAATTTTGTCAGAAATGAAAAGTTATAGTTTAATTGTGAATGAAATAGTTGTAGTTGTTAAATCGGATAAATTTGTGAAAATTTGGGTTTTGGATATTACTGTTATGATATTATTGTTTATTGATATATCATCATTGAAATAGATTATATTATAAATTTCTTTAATTTACCTTATGAATAACCACAACAACAAAAATTCCATTAAAAAAAATACTTAAAATCTATTTGGGAAAAACCTTTTTATCTTTGACCCCTCTCATGTTAACGGGGAAAATGTATTGAAATTCTACCGTACGCCCTCCTCAATTGGGTGAACCCTATCGATATGTTCACTTAGGGAAACTCTGCTTATGTTAATACTATTGCTTGGGTTGGCCATCTATAGAAGGATGATGGTATTGACGTTTTACCACATGATTTCTAAAAATTGTTTGGAAATTATGTGAAAACTACGCAAAAATATGTAAAAGTTCATTTAAAAGAAAATGAACGAAAGTAAAGTATGTCAAGGGTAAGGAAGTTGAAATCAAATTTAAAAAGAAAGGTCTTTTTGTTTGATAATGTAAATTATTTTATTTTTAACTGACAAGGCCAGGTCTTTTGGAAACCATGAAGACCATGGGCACAGACTTGAGCAGGACCAGTGGTTCTTGCATTCTCTAAATTTGCTTTTGTTTGGTATGAAATCTATAGGCTTATTCAGCTTGTTTTTCATGACTCTGTTAGAGCTCTTTTTATATTGAATAGTCATCTGCGACCAACATGTTTTGAAAGTGTTGTCTTAGAAGCTACCGATATCAGTTGAGGGCATACTTCTATCAGTGTTCTGGTCTTATTTAAATTAAATTTGTCAGGTCCAAATAGAAAACATTATGGCATTAAGTCGCAATAAACAGCAACCATTGAATCATTTGAATTGGTTTTTCTTATTCTTATAATAAAACAAGTGACAAGAGCAGCAAGGCTGTTTTCTAAACTTGTTTGTTATTGAGTTTGATATGTTTGAAATTTTATACATTTTGAAATGGTTTTACGATTTAAAATGAATATTTTTTTCAATTTATTTCTTTAATAAAAAGTTTTCTTCATACATAATAAATACATATATTAATTTTATTTCTAATATTTTTAAGAATAAATTTGGATATTATTTAATAATAACAATAATGTTATATATATATATATATATATAATTTTAAATTTTAAAAATTATAATAATACCACAGTAATATGACCTCTAGGTTTGTCGGAAAAAAAGTAAAAATAAAAATAAAAATATTAATGACAATAATGATTTAAGTTAGGTAATAAACATTTGAACAGACTGGGACTCACGGGAGGCAGGTGCTCGAGGAATTATTTTCGATCCAAGATGAAAAATTGTCTCTTTTGCTTGGGGTCTGGGGATAAAATCAAACAATGAGGCTGAATGGCTAGCCCTCCTTCACAGCATGGAAATAGCCTCAAATTTAAACATTTCCAAGCGGATGATTTTAGGAGATTCTAGGCAAGTCATACAAAAGATGAGAATAGGATATGAAAAAGGGGCTTCTCAATGCAAAAGGATATACCGCAGAATTGCTCTTATAAATAAACCTTTCGAGGTCTATCTTCTCCATGTCCTAAGGGAGAACAATAGTCGTGTTGATGATCTAGCAAATCAAGAAGTTAAGCTCGCACTAGGAATGGTGAAATTTGTTAATGCTGATAAAAAATTTAAACACGTCCCCTAAGTTCCTTGGCAACGTAGGCCTCAATAACATTGCCACCCTTAGCTTGGATCCTTTGATTATGGATTTGTCTCCCCTTTCTCCACACTGGGAGCTGCGTGGTGTTCACATGTCAAGTCCCCCATCTGTCATATCAGCGGAAGGAGCACTGAAGAGGCTTTAATTGTGAACCTTCTGGGTGGAGTTCGCACATATGGGAAGGCAAGTCTGGCATATATGAAGAGGAGTATTGTTTCATGCTCTATTTTCGTTCAAGCGGATGAGGAAGATGGGGATGAGGATGGAAATTTGACACGGGAGACTTGCGAACAACTAGAAGCCCTTTCTCTTTGGATCTGGGAGCCTGGAGATTTTGATCTCAAGCGAAACTTACCGCAGGGTTCAATGGCGGGTCTTGCTAAGGGATTCGCCTTCATGAAGGCCAGCATCGAAGACTTCAAACAACACCTTCCAAGAGTTTTTGAAGTTGTTTGTGCTGGGGTTAAGGCCAACCGTGAGACTACGGAAGACCTGAGGTATATTTCCCAGCAGCTTTCGTATTGATGATTTATAAGGAGACCTGGAAGAATTGATGGACATTGTGGATATTATTAAAGAAGAAATCTTGAAGATGGAAAAAATGACTCAATGCAGCTATTGCCAAGAATCCCTGGCAGAAGATGTGCATCCAATGGATGAAACCTCGGTACTGTAACCAATTTTTGGGTTTCAATGTAAGTAGGAATAACAGGGTTGGTCTCTTAACAGGTTTTTTCTTAATGTTTTTTTTTTTTGTTTTGTAAAACTTTGATTCAAAGATCACTACTCCCTCTTAATCACTCTGAGATCTCAAGCGGTTTGAGTCTCAATATCAATATCATATAAATATAGACTCAACAACTAGATCTCTTTACCAAAACTGAAGCACATGCAATCACACGTAAACACTAAATTTACCCTGGAAACCCCAACCGGGGAAAACCAACAAACTGTGGGGCTATCTTCTCTCTCTTGAGCCCAGAGCATATATATAAATGAACAAATACAATACAGTGTTACCTCAAAGGTAACTCAATCCCTGAACGGAGCAAACTCTAGATCTGCATGCATCAACTGATGCATGCACTAGAAGAGTGAGCCCTAACTGGTAAACTGGATCTGAGTATCTCTGCAGGTGCCTCTGACTGATTTTCCTCTCTCTATCACACTGCTCTGATCTACTCTACTCTGAAGACAACCTCTCTGGATCTCTGAAGAATGCGCCTTCCCCTCTGGAATTATGATGCTCATACCGGACCAGATCTCAACAGATCTGAGCTCTGAACGTCACGAACCTGCCTCGAATGTTGAGGCAAGGCTACACTGAATGTCTCAGACTCAGAAACGGTCAACCGGGCTCTGAATGAGCTCCTCCCTCCTTGGGAATTGCGCCCTCCTCCAAGGGAACACGTCCTCCTCTAAGCTGAGCTGAAAGCTCTCTGATGGACTATCTCAGTCCACAGGCCTGGGTGCCTAGTGACTCCAGAGCTAATGGTCACTGATTCAACTCAGATCTGACCACCCTAGCTCCTGCAGTAGCTCATTTCTCTCTCAGAAATTCGCCCTGCATGCACTGTTGCGCCCTCCTCACTCCAGATCAATCAATCTCTGAAATGCCCAACTGAGTTGACTCATCCAGGGACCCCCTGCATCTATATATAATTTCATCGAAGAATTAGGTTTGCCAAAACCCTAATTCTCGGTGCATGCAAAAGCAACCTTTAATCACTGACAGGTCATGCATATCTCATGCATGCATGGGGTAAAACACCCAAAAAGGTCCGCATGCAGCCACCACTGGTCTCATGCCACTGAGTAGAGTGTATCTCACCCTCTACTCCATACTGATGCCTATACAACTAATGTACCTCCATGCAAGGCATCTGAATCATGGAGGACATCCCAAAGTTACCATAATCTAACATGTTTTGCTTAACCATCACTATGTAAGGGTATTCCCTCTTATGTCAAGATGAACTCTAGGAAGCAGACTAAAAACTTTTGTAAATCTAGACTAGTGCAAGTTTTGTTTATATCCTCTCAAACTGCATCAGAACTCAAACTTCTTTTATGACTTTGTAATGAATAGATGTACACAACTTTTTTATAATATCAAAGATTTTCAATTTTTATTAAAAAGAAAGAATAGAGACTCGTAATATATATATGATGAAGCCCATAATAAAACTTTCAACCATATCACACTAAACTTTAAACATTGTTGCTAAAAAGATTTCTCCATTCAAGGTTATTCTTTGGTCCTTAAAATTTTATGGATAATGCATTGTGCATTGACATTATGGGAAATCCGTGAAAACAATGAAAGCCATGGGTATTAGACATATTATGAATGAGCAACGTGATGTTCACCTACAACAGTAAGGAAGCGGATTACTCTGTAAATTTAACATAAATAATAAACTAACATTATTGAAAAGAGTATTTGAAACTTATTTATTTTAGATAAAGAATACACGATTTGCCATTATCTTCTCTTGTAAAATTATATTATGAATACATAATTAAAATATTAAAAATTAATAATAAATACATTATAAATAAAGAAATGATTGAATTTCTTCTTTAAAATATATATATATATATATAATAAATGTTTGATTATGAGTTAAAATTTTGATAAAGTGAAGATGGATAGTTTTCATTAAGTAAATAATTATATAAATAATATAATTTCTTCTTTTTTTAATGGAAAAAAGTGTACTATTGTTATTTATCCCGAATCAAATCATACAACGATGTTCATGTCCACTAAGACATATTAGCTTTAAAAAACTTACAAACAAACTTTTAAATAATACATAATTATATCCAAGTGATGATCCAACTTTCCAGATACTTCAAAAAGTATTGCTATAGAAAACAAAATTTTCCACAAAAACATATTGAGAACTTAATAAAAAAAACATAACACACCCCTGTCTTGGATATGTTATCCCTGCCGTTCTTCCCAAATCAAGAAGCCTTCCTTTCCTTCCATAGCTTGTTTCGAGAGTTTATCAGCCAAGGAGTTATGTTCTCTATAAATGTGTTCAAATGAGATATTATTAATCTGCTTGATTTCGGATCTGGTCTGATTGCACCAATGAAGAAGAGAAGTCACTTTTAAATGATAATCTCCAGTTTCCCATTTTATAGTAACACGAGAATCACCAAATACTTTAAGATCCACCAGGCCAAAAATGTTAGCCACCCTTAGAACACACCAAAGTGCCAATAGTTCAGCCTTCATATTGGTACCCAATCCACAGTTTAGACGCAATGTATAATAATGATCTTGATTCAAAAATATCTCTCCACCAACTGCACAGAGTCCATTAGTTGTTGCACCATCAAAGAAAGGAACTGGACAAGTAAAATTAGGAGAAAATAAGCTGACTTTTGAGGATTTAAGAGTCTCCTTCTCATTCTTGTAAACCGAATATAACTTCAAAGCCATAACACCTGCTAATTGAATATTTGGAGTCTTATCTCGGAACACGGCACAATTTCTTGCATACCATATAGACCAGGAAATGAAGACTGGTAATGTAGGATGAGACTTACAGTTTCTAATCCAGTTGAGCATACAAATATCGAAATTCTCAGAGCCCCATCTCTGTTCAATTTTCAGCGCAGAGCAGCATAAATTCCAGACTCCTTCCATAAAAACACAATCCACAAGAAGATATTTAGTAGTTTCAACATAATGCATACAAAGACTACACCTACTAGGACCTATCCATCCTTTTTTCAAAATATTTTCCCAAGTCTTAAGACGCCCCTGAAATACAAACCAAAGAAAACATTTAAATTTTAGAAGAATCTGCCAATTCCACAATCTTTTATACCACCAGTTTTGCGGAAAGATGCATTTTTATTTGATAATCCTTTTGTATGCCAACTTTGTTGTCACAATACCGGTACTCGCATTACCATTCCAAATAATCTTATCTCTTTCTCGGTTAATTCTACAACCTGTAGAATTTAGAGACCGAATATACAAGTCCCATTCCTGCACTACACCACCAGTAAACCCAAGTTCCTTGGAATTCAACCAATAATCGTTCTTTAATTCACATCTACCTCTTTTCCTAATACTGTTAAGAGTAACATAATCATAATCTTTTAAAATATCGAGCATCTCATCACACAGACGATATATATCCTCCAATCCTAAGATTGGATCAATACCAATTAGAATTTCCTTACCCGATCCAACTTGCCAATAAATATCTCTTTTCAGCCAGTTGTAAACCTTGAGAAACCCCCTCCAGATAGGTGAAACTATTCTAGTAGTCTTTCTAGGATTCATGAACCAGCTGACTACATCGCTTTTGATATATTTCTCTTGCAAACATTTTGACCACAAAGTATCCCCAAACAACCCCCTCCAAAAGTTTTTTAACCGCAGCGCTAAACTGAAAGAATTCAAATCTTTAATTCCCCATCCACCATTACTTTCAGGCAACGATATCTTCTCCTAGCCAACCATTACCAGGCAGGAACACTCAAAGCCACCAGTCCACAAGAAATTGAAAAATAATTTCCTCAAAGAGTTTATGATGTAACTAGGAACTTGTAGCAAAGAAAACCAATATACAGGGATACCTATCAACACTAATTTCACAAGGGTAAGCTTCCCACCAACTGATAAGAGTTTGTATGTCCATTGAGAAATTTTGGCTTCAACCTTCTTGAGAAACCAGTTCCAGTCTCTGATAGGATAGCCATTGGGTTTCAGAAAAAAGCCTAAATACTTAAAACCCTCCTCCAGACAATAGCATTTGTATGGAAAAATCCCCATAATTGCCCCTACCCTTGTATCATCAACTCTATTATGATAAAAACTGGATTTTGAAGAACTAACAAGCATTCCTGAGGCATTACAAAAGATCTGAATGATTTCCTTGAATTTTTCCCATTCAATCAAAGAGTCATTTCCGACCAATAATACATCATCTACAAATAGAAGATGTGTAAGAAATAAGCCACTAGTAATCTTTAATCATGTTATCAGACCTTCACTTTTTGCTTATGAAATCAATCTGTTAAGTCCTTCGATTACCAACAGAAATAAAAGTGGGGATAAGGGACAACCCTGTCGTATCCCTCTCGAGCATTTGAAGAAACCTAAAGGAGCACCATTAATCAAAACAACAATATTCATAGATGAAACACAAGCCATTATCTAGTTCAATACAAGAGGAGGGATTCCAATTTGTATCAGAATTAATCTCAGAAACACCCAATTAACTCTGTCATAAGCTTTCTCCAAGTCCATCTTGAGAAAAAATGCCTTAAGCTTCCTATTCTTGATAGAATGCATAAGTTCCTGCGAAATCCCAACAGCATCAAGAATTTGTCGATTCTGCAGGAACCCAAACTGTTCAACCGAGATGTGTTTTGAGAGTGCAAGCTTGAGACGCATTGCAATAATTTTAGAGATTACCTTGTAAGCCAAATTGCATAGTGCAATTGGCTGAAATCTCCAAAAGATTCAGGATTGATGCATTTGGGAATCAATGTAATAAACGTCGAATTCAATGCACCAGAGATGTAGCCATTTGTTCTAGTATACTCCACCATTTTCAGGATATCCTCCCCCATTATGTCAAAAAAATGTATAAACAGCTACACTATCCATCCATCGAGCCCCAAGCTCTTCTCTTTTGCAAAAAGCTTTAAGGTTTGTTCAATTCCTTCCAGTGTAACCTCCCTACCCAAATCCCTGGCCTCTTGTTCATAAAAAAAACACGAGTAGAGTTTCTTCTTTAAAACATATATATATATATAGATATATATATAGATATATATAGATATATATATATATAGATATAGATATGCGCAAATATAAATTTGATTATATTATAAATAAATAACTATAATAAATGTTTGATTATCAGTTAAATTTTTGATAAAGTGAAGATGGATAGTTTCCCATTAAATAAATATGTAATTAAATACTTTATATAAATGATATAATTAAAAAAAATTAAATAATTTGATAAGTAATAGTAAATGAATTATAAGAAATAGTTGAAATTTATCAATTTTTAAAGATAAATAAACAAATAATTGTGTAATAAAATAATAATAAAGATTTGGTTATAGGTGAGTACAAGTTAATGATAATCGGTAACGCAACATGGAAAAATAACAATATTTTGACTTGGAGGTATGATGAAAGCTACTTTCACACTTAATTTGAATATGGTGTTAAAAAACAATTAAATGTGAAAATAGTATACTTGTCGAATTTAACTGTTTTTTAACACAATTATGTTTTTAAGGGTTTGAAAGTCCTAACATGATTAAACAAATTTATTTATTTATTTATTTTGCAAATATTTATCTAAACTAGTGTATCATTGTCATATTTATATAATTGTATAATTTTAAACAAATTTATTTTTTATTTTTTATTTTTTTGCAAATATTTATCTAAGCTAGTGCATCAGTGTCATATTTATATGATTGTATAATTTTACAAAGATAAAATTATTATTAACCTAATTAACATTCCACTTACACACGAGGTAAAATTTAAAAATATATATATAACTTAGTAATGTTGTTTTTATAAATACTAAGTAAAATTTAAAAATATATATAACTTAATAAAGGTCTTTTTTTATAGCTCTCGAGATTATAATAGTCTTTTTTTAAATAAGTAAATAATAATATAATTTTCTTGTGATGCACCCTAAATTACTCTACCAATAGGACGCGTTTTTCATAATATCATGAAATTTAGGCAATTAATATTTAATTGAAAGTATTTTGTTAGTTTTTTTTAAGCATTTCCAACGCATATTGCCATCAATATTTATGACAAAGACTTTCACCAACTCCCAATGCTAAGAAATTGCAAATATGCTCTATATTGAACTTTAAACATATATGATGATGCATATGGATTTATGATAGATCATGGGTTGTGACTTGATGGTTGATTAAGGGTATGTGGAGTAGTTAAGATGTTATTAGCATTATTGAGTGTAAACATTGAGTGATTTGTTAAGTTCTGGTTATTAATTTTGTAGTAAGTTGTAAATAATTAGTTAGGAAGTACCTTCTAATATAAAGAGAATTTGTTTGATTGATTTATTTTATACAAATAGCTAGCAAGGTTGAGTCCACATACTTGGTTCGAAAAAAAATTGTCTTTATTAAATATGTTAGTGGATTAAGTCTATATGAGACCCACCACCCTCCTCATTTAGGAATTAAATCATATTTACCAATTTAGAGTTGACCTTCCTACTCCTATGACCATAGGATGTGGTTAATATAGCAAGTGGTGTTTGCGTGAATATATTCTAAATAACATATGGTTTCAAATATAAATAGTTAGTATTTATAATGAATTAAAGGGTGTTGCGCAATGTTATGAAATTCCATTCATAATGATAATGACATCTTTCTTATGATGTGAAATGGTTAATGATAATGACATCTTTCTTATGATGTGAGATGGTTTATGGTAATCAGTCCTTCATTTTCTCAAAACAAATGAGATGAGGCAATAATTGCACTTGCTTTATTGATATTATATGGTCATGAGTTATTGTTTGGAGACTTCTTTCGTGATGACTAATGATTGACTATATGATTGTAATTGGAAATGTTACAGTAATTCCGCTATGGGGCCTTCAAGGCTGAGTCATTTTACAAACCATGATTTCATGGGAGCCCATAACCAGGAGGGAGTATGGGCTGAGGACCGACTCATTCAATAATACCTTGTTAGCTACAATTATGATGCATGGTCGACCAAAATCCGGTGTGGCCAATGAGGTGATCATACGAAACCAAAATCCGGTGCAGCCAATGAGGTCTAATACCGAAATTCCACGGCTAGAGGTACACTAGCCGTAGAGGGAGGTATATGGAGGACTTCCGATGCCTGGGGTTGGTTGCCTTGGAGGGATATGGAGGGAGTCAGGGCCAACCTTTCGAGATGCCTGGTTGACCAAAATCCGGTGCAGCCAATAAGGTGACCAGATGTGACCAAAATCCAATGTGGCCAATGAGGTCGAAATAGAGACCAAAAGTAGACCAAAATCCAATGTTGCCGATGAGGTCCATAGATCGGTTTAGCAATTATGCTAACCGTGGAGTATCTGATATCTATTGTACTATCCGCAGACAGGTTATAGTAGAGGGCTTGTGCCATGGCAAGCGAGACCACCCGGAGTATTGGCGTGGAGGATTATGGAGGTTGCTTGGGTGGTATGATTCTCAAGGAGAGGGTGAGTAAGGAATGAAGGAGTTTTGGAGAAGATGTGTTATGTTTTTCTATTTCATTTGAGACAGTTTTGATTTATTATCTATTTATTCTTACTGTTTATGAAATGGATGATGAAGTTAATGCATAACTTGTATCAATGTTTGCATATTAGACCCTAGGTAATTAATCAAGGGCATATTGTAATTAGGGCGTTGAATGTATTAGTGAAGGAGGAAAATTCTTGCATGTTGGTCATACGCAAGAGTTTTCATCTTCACAACAGTATTAAATACTTATATGTATACTATACTAATTAAGTATTGTGTTGTGTACAATGTTATTCTGTGTTGTGAACCTATTTCTATGGGGAGTATAACTTCAGGGCGAAGTTTCTCAGAGGGGGGAGTATGTAACACCCCTAAAAACTAATTAAGGATTATAATTCTTAATCCTTCATTAGCTACTAATGAAACATTAATAAAGTTAATTAACAATTAATCTAGGTTAAGTTAATTAAACTTAATTAAATGAAGTAGGATGCATGAAGGCCATGTGACCCTCATGCATAATTCTCTCTAATAAAATTAAAATTTGAAATTAAATGCATAAATAGGGGAATTGTGTGTTGACCGAAGGGTCTTTTTTTGGGTTTTCTTATGCTCTTGGTTTGGGAAAGGGATCTAGGAGCTAGGCGGAGATGGAGGTTGGAGGTTGAGGGTAGAATAGGACTATTTATGATGTTCAGCTAGCTTGGTATTGCTGAGTGAGGGCTCGGAGGCTTTCACTCTTAGACTATGGGGTTGGGGTCCCCCACACATGGTTTCCCAATTGTTGCCAACCGGAGGGACTTATGTGCTTCTAAAATATATCTGTAAGTGCTAGTTCTAACAAGTACACCATCTTCTCCTATTGAGCATTTGAAATTAAATTCATAATATGGGTTAAATATTAGTAAAAAAATTACTTATGTTATCTTCAAGGATTATTTTTGAAATTAACTATATTGTTTTATTATTTTCCTTCTTTAATTAGAATTTAGTTTTTGCACCGAGTGAAACGAGGTGCTCTACAGCTCAGTATGGGGGAGATGTTGTAACGCGATATAACGATATAACGTTTGTAACAAAATAATTAAAAAAATTAATGTCGGGTCATAAAATAAAAAATTATGGAAAGTATTTTAAAAAAATTCCATGTTGGTTCATAAAATAAAATATTATGAAAAGTAATTAAAAAATAGATTTTCGTTTATAAAATAAAAACTTAAAACTTAAACCTGAATATATCAATCAAGAGAGATCAAATTTCTTGAGTTTAAATTTAAAAAAAGAAATACACCTCAAGAAATTGGATCCCTCTCTGTGCTTGATAGATACAGGTTTAAGATGGATCTATGCTGATATAATTAGCAATTAGGATTTTATATAGCGATGGTTTGAACATCATATTCCTTCTAATATAATAAGAAAATTGATGAAAACACCAAAAATCTTATGTCAACAAAAAATTTCCATGTTAGATTGATGAGCAAGGGGAAACCACCCTCCACGAGGATCATTAGCAACTGCGCTAAAAGTAACAGCCAAAGCCACCCTGTTTGGCCTGAAAGTTGTACAGCCACGTATTAATGTACTACCACAACCAAAATTTTACTGCAATATAAAAATGGCATATAGCCAAGTTGAGAATATTACAAAACATTGAAATCTGACAGCTACGCAAAAGACAATTTTCCACTAGCACTCCTCAACTTCTAATGTTGATGGCGGGACACAAAACTTGCAGAGTATAGTACGCTCTCGACGTTTAAGTACCTACAACACACAACATAAGATGAACTTAGCACGTGTTTTTGTATTACGTGTGATAAATGTCAATGAAGGTAAATCATGTGCATAAAAAACACAACCACAAGAGGTTTATCATCTTTTGGTTTGCGTTATGTACAATAATTTCATACCTTCTTTCCATTGTATAAAAACATAAACTGACCCATCTCTTCCTCCACCTCAAGTTGTTGCCTCACTTCAAATAGTGTCCAATTCTCTTCCATTGATAATGTTTTGAAACATGTTCCATGCTTCAAAATATCAAATGACACCATCGGGGAATGCATCCCATCATTGTCGTCCTGCTCCTTTGGAACCCAAACCATCTGCCCTTCTCGTTGAACATGTTTCCATCGACAAAATTGGAAGGAAACATGTAAAATTTGTCTCTCTACCCAATAACTATTATAGAAAAAACACGTACATGTTAATAGTGATGCTCTTTTAAAATAATGAATGTGCTATTCTAGCATAGTAGATTAAAATGGGATTTTGAATACACCTGAAAGATATTTTGTCATGGCTCAATCGACACTCTACCACTTCTCCATTCACTTCATGCTCCCTTTTATCCCAACCAGAATGAAATAGCTTAGAAAGTAAGCTATCTGAAGGTGTTGAAGTCCTGAATGCCTTTTTGGTCCTTCTCAATTGTTCATTTTGGAAAAAATGAATGAATATATAAAAGGGCATGAATGTATCAACATGCACAAGAACGCTGCCATTTTCCTTCATTTTTCCTTGAACATCTGAAAATAACTTGAAACGAAAAGAGCTTATGATGGATTGTTCTATGTCACCATTGGGTTGCCAATCTAATGCGTCTTTGACCTCTTCAAGGTGCCCATGATGTCGACTACTTTGTGGAAGAATGTAATTATACTTATAGAACCAAACACCTTCATTTTTTAGCCATGTAGGACTTTGACCTGCATAAAGAAGCTCCCCAATCTTTGAATGGAAAACTTGCAACACACCAGTTACGGACTCTATGGGTTCCCATTTCTCCCAGTTTGAAATGCATAAACCTGTCCAAATGTAACAGCTATGTTAATATCAATGCAACAAAATTGACGAAGAATTAAAAACACCTATCTGAAAATATTTTCTTACAATTGCACTCAATTTTGGGAAAGTTTGATTGTTTGGAAATTTCCTCCTTCATGATGGCTGTGTGATCATATACATGAGCCACATGCACCTTTTCCACTTTCTGTCCGTCCTTGCTCATTTTGAAGGCTCTGATTATTCCTTTCCATTGATATTTGATATCTCCAAAGCATCTCCATTCTACCTTATGCTTTAGTCTTATTGAGGGTTCTATTGTAATCCAAGAACCAACAGATAAACTCAAAGGAATCCATGTCCCATTATTATCCTTTGTGTTATAGACCACAACCGATCCCAATTTATTATTAGGGCGTTGTTCTTCCATTTTTGTTTTGAAGTAGCTAAAACTATCAAGATAACAACAAACTCTGTCAGGATAACAACAAACAGTCCCACATGTGCATATACACAATTTCTTTTATTGAGAGTTTGTCAAGGATTCTTTCCACTCATATACATTCTACTTTTATGCTCTTTTATTGCATCTTTATTTGCACTACTAAATTGCTCATCATTGAATATGAGCACACCCAAGAAAGTATATTTCTACATGTTAATGAAGCAAATTAACAGTCAAGGAGACAAGATTGTAACTATTATTGTCATAAAACTGACCATTCACAAGGTTTAGTATTGTTTTGCATTTGATCCTTTCTTCGAAAAAGAAGTGAAGAGTGTTGTTCTACCTCTCAAAGTTGGTCATTGACACTTTTATGATGAACCTTTTTGATCTTCCTGTGCTGAGTTAATAAAATTTATAACAATGAAAAAGCAATTGTATCTCCTACATCCAAGCATTAAGTAGACATCCAATCACTAAGCAAACATCTCCTAATCTATTTAGCTTCCATCGAACATCACGTGTAAACATATTGTAATTAAAGGCAGCATGAGATGGCTAATGCTGTACATACAGCCAAAATGCAGTGCAACTTTTTAAACAATAGTTCTGGATTTACCAACTTCCCCAATATTCATCGGATTTTCTATTATAACCACTTTTCAGAAATTCCACGGCCACTCTGCATCTAATGGCATTGAGTTGACGAAAATTATGGGCACTCGGTCAAAAGATTACTACTCCCAAATCTACGACACCCCTCCAAAGGCCCAAAATGATGTCCACGTGCCAACAATAGTCCTTCAAGCTAGGACGTCACCTCCAAATGGCTCAATATCCAAGTGCTAACTCATCGAAACATATGCAAAAGCTAGATCCATAGAATAAGGAGCCCACCAATCAAGATAGAAGCATAACTCCAAGAGCAAAGTCCCCACAATAAGCAACCAACGTCCAAGTAGAAGGGGATGGCCCCATCTACAAGACATTAGCATGCCTCCACATGTGCCGAGAGAGAGAAATAAGGAGGGTGCTCAACCAATAACAATAGCCCATAGAACCAAGGTGTCATCTATGAGCAAAGATGCAAGAACACTCTAAGAGAAAACCACCCATGTCATCCATGAGTATGAAAATGCATCCAAAGAGCTTAGCCGCTCTACCAAAAATAAGGTCCACATCATCAAATAAGTGCTAGAATGGGGGCTGCTCTATGTAGAGTCAACCATGAAACCATAGTAACATAATTTGGCCGTTTTGGTAGTTTGTGTACGGAAATTCGGAACAAATTCGAATTCATGGAATATTCAGCCTAGTGTAATACGGATACGGGTTCTTAGGTAATTAAATTTTGAAAACCGATTTAAAAAAAACAAACGTTAATTATTTAAACACTATAAAAATACCATTCAATTTCATACTTTCTTACTAAAATAATTATTAATACTAGATGTGGTCTCTCACAATCATTGGGTCTAGGTTGTTGAGATTTTATTCTTTTTGTTTTTAAATATATGTTTAATTTTATTATATAAATGTCTGTTAATGTTTGTACTTTAATTCAATTATGTTAGATCTTTAATCTGAAAGATAGATAAGCACAACAATACACAAGAACACAAGAAATTTCTTCGGGGAAACCATAAAGGAGAAAACCCCGCAACTTCTTCAGCAATAGATTCGTCACTTGTACAATATCAAACCAAGATAAAAAAACCCAAAGATAAGATGACTTCTACAGCTTCCTTCTTCTTCCTCCATCAAACGTGTCTCTCTTCCTTGGAGCAAACTTGCTTGTTAGTTGTGTGTCCAAATGAGGGAGAGCTCCTCCCTATTTATACTTTATGTGTGACTGACCTAAATCCCCAATGGGGCCGACTTCCTTAACTGACTGGGCCGACCTCTCCTAGGGAGACTCAAAAGTACATTTTACATTTATTTTTTTGGGGACTAATGCCCTGACTTACAATGGAGGTTTTACCTCAATATTCTTACACAACCAAATACAATAATGACATCCCCGAACAGAGGAAAAACATCTCCGACGGAGGTACAATAAAAGTACAATAATAATATAACAATAATATAATAATAATAACAAAAGAATATCTTCTGAAGTTACATTTACAACAACACTCCCTCTTAACTAGGAAGGTATTCTCTCGACACAGTCATCATCACAACTGAACACAATCTTTGGACAATGTCATAATTGCTAGATCATCATCATCAATGGATCATCATCATCGCTGCTGCAACAATTCTCATCTTGTTGATCATTGACTAGTGACATCTCTCGAATCTACCCACCATGAGAAGTTCTACAGAGCCAGCCCTTTTTCATGTTGGATGTAGGCCTAGCTCTCATCTAGGACTTCATCATCTATACAAGCAAGCCATCAAGTAGGTACAACCCAAGACCACATACTACATTGCTAAAGCAATCACCTGCGTCTCCTACTATCATCTCATCGTATCCGGATCATCTCATCATCTCATGTGGAGAGCAGCCTAGGTGCATATACCATGTCCACCAGACAACCTACGTCTTCCACCCAATGGATACAGCCCAGGAACATCTGCGTCTTCCACCCAGTGGATACAGCCCAGCTATATTACATCTCTCTCAGTCAACCTGCGTCTTCCACCTAGTGGATACAGCCCAGGAACATCTGCGTCTTCCACCACGTGGATACAGCCCAGGAACAGGAACATTTGCGTCTTCCACCACATGGATACAGCCCAGATGTATTACGACTCTCTCAATCAACCTGTGTCTTCAAACATGTGGATACGGACCAGGAGCATCCCAGATGCATTACGTCCTTTCGGACCACCTACGTCTTTCACCATGTAAGATACAGCCTAGGCGCATCCCAGATGCTTTTATGACCCATGGACCACCAGCGTCTTCAAACATGTGGATACAGCCCAAGAGCATACCAGATGCATTACATCCTTGCGGACAACCTGCGTCGTCCACCATGTAGGATACAGCCCTGGTGCACCTGCATCTTCCAGACATGTCACATCACTCCCTCTTTCGAGTAACATCGATCTGGATAACACCAAGCTTCTCTCTGAAGTACTCAAACTTCACTCTTGCTAACGGCTTGGTCAAAACATCGGTTGTTTGCTCGTCTGTCGCCACATACTGGAGCTTCACTACTCCTCTCTTCACCATATCCTAGATATAGTGGTACTTGATCTCAATATGCTTCGACTTGTCATGGAACACCGGGTTCTCAGACAATTTTACACAACTCTAGTTGTCACAATAGATACAAGTCGCCTCTAACTCGAGATCAAATAGATGTAACGGTAGCTTCTAAAGCCATACTGCCTCACAACTAGCCGAACAGGCTGCAATATACTCTGCTTCGGCTGTACTCAGTGCCACACATGACTGCTTCTTGCTAAACCAAGAGATCGTACCGGATCCCAAACTGAAGCAGCATCCTGAAGTGTTCTTTTTGTCTATGGCACTGCCTGCCCAATCTGAATCAACATAACCATGCAAGTTAATCTTCTGATTCGTCGCATATTTGAGCCCATACTCAATTGTACCCTTCAGGTACTTCAATATATGCTTTGCAGCAATCAGGTGAACATGTCTCGAATCTGTCAGAAACTGGCTCAGGGTGTTCAAAGCAAAGCATATGCCCAGTCTCGTGTTCATCAAGTACATTAACAAACCAATCATCTGCCTGTACATCATGGCATCAACTGTCTCTGAAGAAGTATCACACAGTAGCTTCAAGTTCGATGCCATTGGTGTGGCCATTGCCTTGTAGTCCATCATTCTGAACCTCTTCAGAATCTCTATTGCATACTTTCCTTGACCAAGGAAAATCCCATTTGAACTCTGCCACACCTCCATACCTAAGAAGTAGTGCATCGTTCCCAGTTCAACCGCTTGGTTGTCCTTTCTTGTGGCCTATATTTTCTAGGGACTATGCTTGCACACAGGCTTCATCAATTGTCTTGGTCTTGAAAAGAATCACTTACTTTCGTAAATGACTATGTAGACCCCCCAAATACTTGAGGAGTACATATGGATTCTTGGGTGAGATACCCAACATGATAGCCATCTTCTTGAATTCGATGGAGTACTCTTGCACACTCTGCCCTTGCCTTTGCCTGAAGTAATGCCAATGGATCCACTGATCCTCTATATACCCAAAAGGGTAGAATTGGGACTTAATGAGGGTTTTGAAATCCTCCCACTTAGTTACTAGCGAATCACCGTCCAACCTAAGTGCCTCTATGTGGCTTTCCCACCAAGTTAATGCATTGCCCTCTACTTTCAGTCATACAAATGAAATTTTCTACTCCTCATCTATTTGATGGATACTAAAATAGACCTCTAATTGTTGCAACCAATGATTCAACTTTAAAGCATCGATCTCACCTTGGTAGGGTTTGATATCCACTTTCGCTTCCATCTTAAATAACAATTGGGAAGTAGTAATGGCATTGGAACTTGGCTGCCCTTTCTCGAGCTCTTTCCTCGACTCCTTTTCTTGGTCACCTTTGTCTCTTGATTTCCCCTATGATTCGATCTCTGAGTTAAAGCCTTTAAAATCAGGAAAAGGTCCAAACTTGTTCTCCATGGCCACCATGAAGATTGACATACTGCCCGAAATATCAACCACTTGTATTTTCATCTTTGCAAATCGTCGTTCGTATTCGCCCCCTGATTCTTCACCAGACTCATCCATCATGGCTAGGGTTTGAAGACTTTGTTTTTCACCAAGTATCATATCCTTCAAGTACCGACAAAATCCAAAAGAAAACTGCTATAATACCAAATATGATTTGTAAATTGTTGTGGATATTCCATTGGAACAGTGCCTCACAACGGATATTACAACTTAGTTCTTTTTATTAGTTTATTTCCAATTAATGCTAAATAAAATGGAACTGTAAGAACAATAACTACAACAAAGAAATACACAATCCACATAATCAACACAAGATTTACCCTAGGAAAACCCACTACGAAGAAAAACCCAACCAAAAATGAGGACTGCGCCTTGCTCTTTTATAGAGAATGCAAATACAAAGGAAAAGGTACTCTCTATGGAGTTACTTTGGGCATTGTGGCTCGTATGGCTACTACAAGATCTCCTACTCCCTTTGTTCTTCCCTAATATCCACTCCCAAACTGTTGCTTAGCTATGGAACAATACAATAACATCATCATAATGGAACCCCGTCTTCTCTTAACGGTCCGGTATTTAACATAGTCTGATGTCGTCTAGGGTTAATTTTAGGGGTTTATCCTGCCTCAATTCCCAATTAGGTTTAGTGATTTTGGACCTTCTAAAATGTTCTTGAAAGTCCACACGTGACTAGCTCTACATGTGTGAGAAATGAGAGCTGACGTGGAATCCACTCGATACCATGGTGGTCAATTGGATAGGTCAACTTGCAGAAGGCATAACTTCCTCATAAGGACTCCATTTGAGGTGATTCTTGCACTGTTGGAAAGGTCTCATAGTGTAAAATTGCGTAAAGGGGCATGGCGCAAGCAATAAACTTTTGACCCCAAAAAACATCGTTTAAACCCTCAAATAGGCCCTAGAAGATTTTAGACCCCAAATCTGCAAAGTGAGACCTGCCCCTAAAAAATGAGCCCTACAAGCCAATTCATCCAATCTTTACACCCAAAAAGCACCAAAATATATGACAAATTAGATATTGATCCATTTCGGAGTGATTTCCTGGACATGATTTTGTTGACTTAGCAAAGAGAGAACAAAAATCATTGTCTTAAATCCTGAGTATTGGTATTGTCTTGGCTCTTTGGAGAATTGTTGGCAGCTATGGTATCTCTGATGTGGAAACTCTGTTCAAAAATAGTATGGTATGAGAAAATTGTTGTAGGTTATGTTACCCTTCAAACTAGCAATTTTAAATCAGCAACGCAATTGTAGACTGAATGCTAGTGATTGGTAAGCATGTGGGATAAGTCTAGACCCAAATGTCACCACAACCTAGCCTCTCAACTTCTTTGGGTAACTCCTAAACCCAGGGGAGAGCCCTTAAAGATACCTAAACAACCAGATACACGCAAGTACCTTTCTACAACCTTGTAACCAAATCAATGGCTTATATGGAATCAAACAATGAATAATATAGACACATAAATCAAAATAAAGGAGAGGTTAATTCAGATTATCAATCAATATCACAACTTTCAGTATACTTCACAAATCTCCATGCAAGTGCTTCACACCTCCCAAGGCAATACCTCAGAAAGGTGCACTCTCAAGAGTTGAGGGCTAAGTGGCCTAGGGCGCACCTTTTGGCCCAATCAAAGTTGCAAAATACCCAACAAAAACCCTAATTCAACAAATTCATGCTTCCCAATGCACTGGGGCAAAATGGGGCACCCTTCAAGGTCTGTGAATAAATCCACTAGGGTGAAATTGATGGGTGGACCAGAATTCCCAAGTTGCAAATATTTTTAGGTTTTTGAATTTATTTGAATTTTTGGGGCTTTTTTGACAAGATATGATTTTTAGGGTTTTTTACCAAGGTAAAAGAGGACGCCCACAGAGATCTATGGATAAATCCACTAGGGCAAATTTGTAGGGTGGACCAGAATTATAAACTCACATATATTTTTCGAGTTATGAATTTATTCATATTTTTAGGGTTTTTAGGGATTTTCAGATTTTTAGGGTTTTTATGCATAAAATTGCAGCAAAAATAAAGACAAGAAAATTGATAAAAGAAGGTAACTAAATGACAAGCAAGGGATTATGATTTTTGTCTCAATCCCTAGGGCATTGAGAGATCAATGATCAACATCCCTCTTCTTGAAATGTCTTGCAACACTTGCAAGCTAGAGCATCACCTAGCAACCTCTAGGGTTCGGTAGGCGAGCCTAATTAGGGCAAATAAAGAAGTCCAAGGCCCTAGTAAGCAATAGAGAACCCCTAAGGAGGACATTCTCTTCATACAAAGTTGACAAAATGTTGACAAAAGCCCTAACATATCAGCAAAATGCACCATAAAAACACCATTCAACTAAGCTAGGAGCATAACTTACCAACATTTAACAAAGAATGAGCAAGGAGAAAGACCTTAGGTCACACTTTTGTACGAGTTCTTTCAATTGGTCTAGCATCAACCTCTAGCATGTGCAAAAAAGAAGCCCTAAAACATTACTTCATCCACCTTCAAACCAGGAAAATCATCCCAAGAGAAGTACGCATCACATTAATGACTCATAAAGTAGGAGAAAGAGAGTAAAAAACATATTTGAAGCCTTGTCTTATGATTTTACAATGAGGTGAGGTGATCCATTTATATGATTCATCCTCCACCTTTTAAGTTCTTCAGCCTACAAGTCAACATTAAATTAGAATATTTTTAGGGTAAATCCCCCATAAGTTGGGGAGTAAGCCCTAAAATGAGACTGAAATAAGGCATCACTTGATGAAATAGTGAGCCAAAGGGGGACGCCATGCCCCAACTAACCCCAAAGATGCCTTTTACCCTCAATGCCCCCCTTTCCAAGCTTGTAGGCTCACTTTGGAATGATGAAATCATGAGCCAAATCTCTAGACGAGGGGTTTTAAGTGCTAAAAAGAAGGTCCAAGTGGGTCAAGGAGGTGTGCTAGATGGAAGATAATATCCCTTTACAAGATGCAATCACCTCTGCATTATAAAAACCAAGGTGGTCATGTGCCCCAGTGGGTCACCCCTATAAACCCCGGACACCAACCCATGAGCTTAAAGCCCTGCATGTTGGGGACATCCACAAACCAAAGGGGGAGTCAGCTTTGCCACAAAGCCAAATACTCCTAAGAGTGAAACCAAAGGAGCCTGCCATGACCAATCCACGGGGACTACAGCCCCTTTAATCCAAATATCCATACAATATAACCCCGCTTTGGCCTTTACAATAAAAAATTTAAACCCCTTGCTCTAGGTTTGGCCATGCTCGAACGCTGCAGTAGCTCTGAGGTGTAATAGGTTACAACTGCTGTGGGTGTAAGATAAAATATGTTGTATTAATTGTTATTAGTAGGGTGCATTGTTGCTGCACTGTGTCTCCTAAAATTGTAGTTGGGACTAGAAGAAAGCTAGAACTTCTAAATTTCCGACATATTTGCCATCACCAGCATTTTGCTAGGTAATCTTTGCTGACATTGCAATATTGGGATAATGAAATTGTCGCTTTTAATGAAGAAATAGATTGAGCATCCTTGGATACACCTGCTTCAACCGGATTGTGCAATGTTAACATCTGATATCTGCAATTCCATCAAAATCCAAAATGATTCCTAAATGATTCCTGTCGGATTTCAGGCCAAAAATGCCTATTTCCCCTCCAGATATTCTGAATAGTCAGAAAAGGGTCAATTCATGTCGTGTTTAGACTACTCTATTGTTGTGTATCAAAGAGACTGGGCATGAGCATAAGTGAATGCTTGGATTTCCAATGAAGGCCGTGCATATAAATGTGTTTCCAAATTTGTTCTGCACTCTGAGTTTAAGCAGGCGGTCCTGTTCCCTTCTGCATCAGTTGATGAAAAGCTTGGGTTCGGAAAAGACCCGTATTCAAAACTCATGGACAACATGTTTAAGTGATAAGACCAAGAAAATGTTGTAGCTCCGTAGGGTTCATAACTCCTCTATACCCAAAATAAGATGCATTAACAGAAGACATGAAACTCCAAGTAAATTTGAAATATGATAAAGAAGATCAAGGGCAAGGAATAGATAAAGCGTACACAGGGATTCGACACTGTTCCTCATTGAGCCCTTGAGTGCCATCTGACAGAAGCTGGGGTTGCAAATTATTAGCCGCAAGTCCACTAAGGACCCTTCCATTGTGGGCTTTAGGGTGCTCTCCGAACTCAGTCTCCGGCGCCGAGTCGTCAATAAAACGTTTCAGCGCATTATAGTTTTTGCAGGACGGGCAATGACCCCACCACTGGCCGAATGAATATCCACAATCTTCACACACCCAGAACGGCTTCTTCTTTCCCGGCTTCTTCTTCATATCGCCATCGCCACTTCCATTACTACTAGTAGTGCCGCTACTTCCACTAGTACTACTGCTGCTGTTGTTATTGCTGTCCGGCATTAACTGTCTGCCGTTTGTGTGAATCGATGCCCTGCGAAAATTAGTGGCCGGACTATTATTCGTATTGTTGCTTGTTGTTTGCAGGGCATTGGAAAGAAAGCAGTTTCCAAGTAAATTGGAAATGTGATAAAAAGATCAAAGGCAAGGAATAGAGAAAGCATACACAGGGATTCGACACTGTTCCTCAATAAGCCCTTGAGTGTCATCTGACAGAAGCTGGAGTTGCGAAATATTAGCCGCAAGTCCACTGAGGACCCTTCCATTGTGGGCTTTAGGGTGCTCTCCGAACTCAGTCTCCGGCGCCGAGTATTCAATAAAACGTTTCAGCGGATTAAAGTTATTGCAGGACGGGCAAATACCCCACCACTGGCCGAATGAATCACCACAATCTTCACACACCCAGAACGTCTTCTTCTTTCCCGGCTTTTTCTTCATATCGCCATCGCCACTTCCCTTAATACTAGTAGTGCTACTACTTCCACTAGTACTACTGCTGCTGTGGTCATTGCTATCCGGCACTAACTGTCTGCCGTTTGTGTGAATCCATGCCCTGCGAAAATTGGTGCCCGGACTATTATTCGTATTGCAGCATGTTGTTTGCAGGGCATAGGGAAGAAAACAATTCTCTCTATTGGAAGCCTCTGAACTGTGCAGGAATTTAAGGGTTCTCAAGCGCCAAAATTTTCCTCTCTGATTTAAGTAGAGGAAATGGCGAAATGAGTACATTTTGGAGTAATCACAATACCCGACCCATCAAAACTTCAATGACTTTCGGATGCATGCGCGACAGTGGGCGGGAGGGTGCTCGGCCTCACTACGAACAATTATTTTGAATAAGAGGACGTGAGCGGTAGCTATGAGCCATTAACCACTATGTATGCGGCATAGGCGAGGGTAGAAATGAGGATGCTTTTGGGCCATGAAATTGCAGAGCGCTTATAAATCGACTTCAGGATTTAGCCACACCGGTTCTACTCATTGATTTGAAGGACAAAGTGATCGTTTTGAGTTGATTAAGGTGTATACTGTGACAATTAAGACTCACTGGCGTGTTTCCTTATGAATATATGGGATTGAGCATCGAACTTTCCATTTCAATAGTAGTTTTGACTTACCCATTTAAATGTGTACCATTGTAAGGTAATTCCTTTCTTCAAGTTTCATGGGATGATGGAGGGATCGAAGGGCTTCGTTCCTCGTCTCGAAACTGGGTAAGCAGGTTGGTTGAAACAAGAATTGCTAGATGTAATATGGGGTTGTTGAATTAATTAAATAAAGGGCATACATTGACAAAGCATGGCTAACATATTCACAATCCCAACACTTAAAATTGGGTTGTATTTCTCCATATGGACATTCACTAATAAGTCATGGGAGTTGTATTCACAATTCCAACATGTAATTTTGGATTAATAGTAATATGATGATGGTTTTTTATGAGATTTGATGTGATTAACGTGCAAACAATGCTCTATCCCTTATGTTTTGCTATTTCTCTCACCATCTTTGTGTTGCAATGAAGAAGGTATTGTGACAAATCGACTAAATGTAAGTTAAACTAAAGGATTCAACTATTCTCTCATGTAGACTTAAGGGTTTGGTGAAAGTGTGAAGGTTTGTAGATAGACAAAGGAAGAAGAAACAAAGCTCTCGGGTTTGGGGTAGCCAATAAGGGTGTGGTTGGTCAAGAATATGGATTTTTCTATGCATGTTTTCATTTTTTCTATGGATGGCATGCTTCTTATATTGGATCCAAATCAGCCAACAATGATCTTCTTCGATCTCTTCAGGTCATTATTCCTATATTGCCTTTTTCAATTTCCTCTAGGGTTTTTTCTTTTTCCTTTGTGTAAGTTTTGTCTTTGTCTTCTAATGTTGTGTTAGTGATGTGTTAATATTGCATGTATTATCGGAAGAATGCACATTGAATGTTTTTTATCACTACCTCTAAGGCATGGCTATTAACTAATGTTTTTTCACATGTTGTGTTTCTCTTCAAATAAATTTATTGTCGAGGTTTCATTTTAAATTTTACTCTCCAATAGAATGACGAAATTTTTTAATATTATTGCTTATGTTTGTGAAATATTTTTGTTAAAACTAAATTGCATGTGATGGTGAAAATATACTTCGAGGCACACTATGAGAAAATATTTCGATCGAGGCATTGATTTTGTGACATTTTAACTAGAAAGTTTCTTTAAGGACGAGGATGGGTTGCATACTTGTTTGTGATGATATGGTTTGTAATATTCTTTAATTTCTATATGTGCGTCACTTTTTGTAGTATTTTTCTACAATAAACCATTGGCCATTTTTTAAGATCATTCTAGAAAATCTTTAATTTCCACTTGTGTGGTACTACTAACTTTCAAAGCGGTTTATCTTGATGTCCTCTTCTTCTTGAGCATAGTATTATCCAGTATGGCTAGTTGTAAAACCTTTCCATCAATCAATATTTAAATATATTCATCTCTAATTTTGTGTATTTCCATAGATATGTTGTTAACTCTTCCTTCACTGTTAGCTAACTAAGTTTGGATGTACTTGATGAAATTGACCAAATCCATGATTGAGCATGAATTAACATCAACCAAGTTCATGAACTCTTGAAACTAAATCAAATCAATTCAATGTCCCTCTAATCCAATACCATGTTGTTATGATTTAGAACGCTTCTCCCGTAAGCAACCAAATAGGGAAAAAAATGAATTTTAAATGTAGGCAAATTGAATTTCAACTGAAAGAACTACCCATATTTCCCTTGGCCAAAATCTGCAAACAAAAATAAATATCCTATTTTTACTATTTAAGCACCTAGATGAGACCTTATGGTCTAGACTATGTAGGTCTCTTCCCTACTCGGTTTCACTTTTCTTTTGGTTGGTTTCTATAAGATTAATAGTCACCATCAAGATGAAATGTTGGGTTCTTTGGGTTTGTCCAATCATATTCCTCATTTTAGTCTTGTTGTTTAACAATTTTGCCTTTTCCTTTGATGTAAACAAGCATTTTGATACATTGCAAGGGTGTGTTTGTAACTTTCAACATTTCATTTATTCTTCAATCTAGTTAAAGGGCTTTATGATCTAGCTCTATGGTATGGCTTTCTCTATATATCTAACCTTTATAGTTAGTACCTTGCAATGTTATTTTAAGGGCAATAATAGGTGAGGATGTTTGACTTTCAATTTTTGTTAGCACATACTTACGCTTATAATCAATCTAGCATTGTCAAACTTTTTGAGTAT
Organism: Larix kaempferi; assembly: GCA_027924585.1. Classification (NCBI taxonomy): domain Eukaryota; kingdom Viridiplantae; phylum Streptophyta; class Pinopsida; order Pinales; family Pinaceae; genus Larix; species Larix kaempferi. The sequence goes on along the minus strand of BSBM01000595.1, from coordinate 41,389 downwards.
GTACTTAAGCTTTCACATTTTTTATTATGTACTTACGATTTCAATTTTTTGAGTATGTACTTATTGGCATGAGGTGCATACAAAAGTACAAGGTTCACAATGGATGAGTGATAATGTTGTTTACTTGTTTATCTAAATTAAGAGTGTTGTGATTATTCATATCGCTTCATCTAACTTTTTAATAAATCCTTTTAATCAATCCTCTAACTTCACAAAAATGTAACTTGAACTTATCAAAATGATTATTTCTCGTTTGATCAAATTTGAAGAGTGAGTTTTAGTTTACTTTGCAAGTTTTTCTTTCATACCACTCTTTAACATCAAATGGTTTATTCAAAATCAATTTTAACCTTGAATTTGTTCCAAATGGACATCGGTGGCCACCCATCTAGTCCACTGGCTCAAAACACAGTTTTCCAACTTGGCAATTATTTTATAGTTTTTTGGGTTCATATCTTCCAAAGCCATTTTGAGGCCCTAAACAACATTTTTTTGGCATGACAGCACCCAAAGGATAACCAAAGGTATATACTAGGCCTTTCGAAATGTGTACGTCTCGAGCAGACCTTTCTAATGGGATACCAAGCGCCCTAAATGGAGATTGTATACAAAAGTTACACCCCCATAAAGTTGGCGTATCAACTAACCACAACGGGGCCCACAAATCTTTTGACGTTTCATCCTTTGTGGTTAGGTTTTTTATGTTTAGGGTTTTCTCATTGATGCTTTATGTTAAAAGGCCCTTTTGGCATCATTGTAACTCGGCTTCTTACAAATGAATGCTGCTGCCACATCTATTCGCAAAGATCAACTACCACCATTCTAGCTATTTTGTATTCTACATTTTACAATCTATTATATTTCATTAAGTTATAGAGTTTGAGTTTAATGTATCACCATGTTCTTTGCAATATATATATGTGGACAATGTTCTATATGCATTCTTTCATTTCATTCTCACACAAATCCATATCAGTGGTATCAAAGTGGTATGCTCTTTATTTGTTTCTATATCCATGTCCCCAAAGAGGTCAAGGTATAAGGAATTAGGACTCGAGCTATTTGAGCTTCTGGAAGACCGTCCTCGCAGACACTGACAACTGCCCATGGCAAAAGAAAAGAGAGATGAGGGAGAAAGAGATCATATTAAGATGTTGCTCAAGGAAGCCCTCGTATGACAAAGGGATGAGATGATGGACAACTTTGCCCAAATCCTCCAATGGATGCCAACAACAATAGATGTGTCTTTGTCAAGAGGCTACTTCAGAGGTGTCGTCCCCTTCAAGGTATAAGTTAATTTTTATATTCCTATATTTTAAGGTTAGATAGATGCAAATGCTTTGGAAAAATGGTTAAATCCACTAGAAAGGTATTTCTCTATCCACAATTTTTCTAATAGGGAAAAAATCATCTTTGCACTCCTTAAGGTTGTCCCCCATGTCAAAAGTTGGTGGGAAAATTACTGTGAGAAAAACTCCACAAAGGAATTTGAACTATTTGGGTCCAATCCCACTTAGGCCTCTTTTATGGATATCATGAAGGAACAATACCACCATGTTCAAAACTATGACAACCAGTGAATGAGATGGACCACACTATGTTGGGAGAGGGACCAAATAATGGTGGAGTTCACAAATACCTTCCATACTTTACACACGAAGTTTGGTATCAAAGACTTTGAGTGGCATCTAGTTCTAAAATACTGTGGGGGATTACATAGGTACATCCAAACCGAAATGGAGTTTTTGTACATCTCATCACTGAGAGTTACTTATCGTTATAATGTTAAAATCGAGAAGAAATTTACGAAAAAGAATAAGCGGGAATTTGGGTCTACAAAATCATCACAACAAAAGAATGGAAAAGGAAACCCCAAATTGCAGAATAAACGACATGGAAAGGATAACCAACCTCAATACAACGTTTCCAAGCCATAAGCAAAGAAGGGTAATGGGAAGATGAAGAAGGATACTGACACGACATTGATGAATGTCTCTCAAAGCAGTCATTGGTGGCTGAGCTCAAATCCATAGGGTCTGATATCGATTCTGATTCTGATTAGAGCCCAATGTCACAGTCCCAGAGAAGGGAAAGAAAATCATTGATGCAGAACCCAGCGCCACGGTCGCTACCACAAAGATATAGCCAAGCAAACCTAAAGAACAGACGAAGGTGAGCAACTCTTCATCTCACAAAGGTGGGCGAAGGGTTCTCCACTACATTTCATTGTTGATAGTGGGAGTCAAAATAACCTAATATCAATGGAGGTCGTGAAAAGGTTGAAGTTGTCAACAACACCACACCCACATCCATACAATATCAGTTGGTCAAGACAGGGTCTAACTTTCACATCAATCAACAATGTCGCTTGCGCTAAGGCATCAAGTCTTTCAAAGACGAGGTACTATGTCATATTTCCCCTCTTGAAGTTTGTGATGTTCTTTTAGGACAACCATATATATGGAAACACCATGTTGGATATGAATCTTGACCACGTAGTGTCATTGTTTCTTTGGGAAAACAACTCTATAGGATACTAGAGGTCATTACAACTATTGTTGTCTCCTTGATCTCAATCAAGCAATGCAAGAAAGTGATCTCCCTAACTGGGAAATTCATCCTCTTCATGATTCACCATGGAAGCAAATGAAATGTCAGTGCAACATTCGTGACCTCTACCCAAGATCTTTCCCTACAACAGAAGTAGGTGGACAAAGTAGTGGAAGAATATAGAGATGCCTTCACCTCATTGTCTCGGGCGCCTCTACATTACCAAGTCAAACATTCAATTGATTTGGCACTCAGTGCTCCTATACCTAACGACCCAATCCACCAGTGCTCCATTATGGAGAATGAAGAAATCAAGTGCCAGATTCATACGTTACTCCAAAAGTGGCATATTCGACCAAGATCCTCACCTTACGGGAGATGAATTGTGTTGGTGCAAAAGAAGGATGGTACATGGCGACTCTGCATTGATTACAGAGCTCTCAACAAAATCACAGTTATGAATCGGTATCCAATTCCATGGATTGATGATCTTCTTGACCAACTCAAGGGGGATAAGTATTTCAGTAAGATTGGATCTAAATTCTGAATACCATTAGGTCCCAATTGAGAAAATCGATGTATGAAAGACAACCTTTATATCCAAAGAAGGTCTTTTCTAGTGGTTGGTCATGCCTTTCGGCTTGACTAGTGCTCCAACAACTTTCATGAGGATGATGGATGACATATTGTGACCATTCATTAATTATTTTGTGGTCATATATTTGGACGACATCCTCATCTTCAACAAGAATTGGGATGATCATTTGCAACACATTCAAAAGGTCCTCAACACCCTCCAGTATAAAAAACTACATGCTAATCTAGAGAAATGCTCTTTTGGCATGAAGAGAATCCAATATTTGGGGTACATCATGGATGAGCATCATGTGCATGTAGATCAAGCTAAGGTCTAAGTCTAGCGATTGATCATCCCCAACAACTGTTAGTTTTTCAGCATTTAATTCAATCTGATTTAGTATCTTAACTAAGAGAACAACATGTACAACATATCAAACACAAGAGACAAGAGACACAAAACATTTCACCGAGGAAAACCAAGAAGGTGAAAAACCCCGCAACTTCCTCAGAGATAGAATGAGCATCAATACAAAGATCACAAAGATCAAACCCCACAACAAGATATATTCTCCTAGCAGTTGCTCCTTCTCCACTTGTGGGAAATCCTCCTCTCTCTCACTAATGCGAAGTGAGTGAGTGTGTGAATGAATAGATGAGAGAGTCACACTCTCTATTTATACTTTACTTCACTTGAATTTTAACTCTAACTAGGTCGGCCCCAACTTAATCACTTAACATAATGCTAACTGGGCCAACCCCACTAGGGTGGTCTAATAACCCTTTGACCCACACAACTCATATAGGACTGACCCCACCAAGGTGGTCTAATAACCCATCAAATATAAGTTGCGACACTTGCAAATACAAATGACGACACTTCCAATCGGAGGAATAATACATCTCCGTTGGGGATACAATAAAGTAGAAATGTAATACATATAATTTACAAGTGAATATATTCCGAAGTTACAAATACATCAACACTCCCTCTTAACTAGGAAGGTATTCTCTCGACACAAGTCATCAATACATATAGGCACAAGTCTTAATTACTAGAGTTAGATCATTGTCACTGGATCACTAGAGCATCATCATCACTGCTGTTGTACTCGTCATCTCGATCACTGGGCTATCTCTCAATTCTTCTCGTCATAGGAAGTTCTACAGAGCCAACCCTTTTTCATGCTAGTTGTAGGTCTAGCCTCCTGTAGGTCTTCATCATCTCTGCAAGTTGGCCATCCCGTGGAATCCTCAGGACTGATTACATGCATCAACAAAACCTCGAAAGAGCATCCTAGGACTTTTACAAGCACACAGCTCAACCTATCGGATCTCCCAAGATCTTTTACATGTGACCTTCACAAAACCTTAAAAGAGTGTCTTGACCAGCAAGATCTCTAAAGAGCATCCGAGGCCTTTTACGTGACTAGCACAACATGTCCGGATCTCCAAGACGTATTACATGTGATCTAGCAAAACCTTAAAAGAGTGTCTTTCCCAACAAGATCTCTAAAGAGCATCCGAGGCCTTTTACGTGACTAGCACAACCTGTCCGGATCTCCAGGACGTATTACATGCTACCCTTGCACAACCTGTCCGCGACCAGCCTATAGCAAAACCTCGAAAGAGTATCCGTGCTCAAACTATCGGATCTCCCATGCTCTTTTTTTTATGCTACCTGCACAATCTGTCCACGGCCACAGAGTATCGACTTGACACTCATGATCCATCTGATCATCCTCACATTGAGCATCCTCCTGATGCTCATGATCGTATTGATCATCATCATAGCATCATCCTGATACATATCATCACATGATCATCCTGATCATCATCACAGCATCATCCTGATGCATATCATCTGGAGCATCATCCTGATGCTCATCACACATGATCATCCTGATCGTATAGCATCATCCTGATGCCTATCATCTGGAGCATCATCCTGATGCTCATCACAAATGATCATCCTGATCATATAGCATCATAGCAATAATCGGAGCATCGTCCCGATGCTCATCACACATGATCGTCATCCTCTTTAGATCATCTCATCGTCCACGGAGCACATCCTAGATGCACATCATACAACACCTACACTACCGACATAGGAGAACACATCTACCACCATTCAGGGAAGGCTCCAGCCCTTACTTTTTCACCATGGGAGAACACATCTACCACCATGTGAAAAATGGCTTCAGCCCTTACATCTACACCATGGGAGAACACATCTACCACCATGTGAGAACGGCTCAACAATTACATCACAACCATGGGAGAACACATCTATAAACATGTCAGAAAATCCCATGTGCATCTGCGTCTTCCGGACTCATCACTTCCCCTTGAAAGGGACCTCGATCTGAAGTACACCAAGCCTCTTTCTGAAGTACTCGAACTTCACTCCGGCTAAGGGTTTGGTCAACACATCTACAATCTGCTCATCCGTCACAACAGACAGGAGCTTCGCTGCTCTTCTCTGCACCATATCCCTAATATAATGATATTTGATCTCGATATGCTGCGACTTGTCAAGGAACACCGGGTTCTCTGACAACTTCACACAACTCTGGTTGTCACAAAGATACAAGTAGCATCCAACTGGAGATCAAATAAATCAGACAATAGCTTCCTTAGCCATACTGCCTCACAACTAGTCGAACAAGCTGCGACATACTCTGCTTCGGCTATACTCAGTGCTATGCAGGACTGCCTGCCCAATCTGAATCAACATAACCCTCCAGGTTAACCTTTTGATTCGCATCATACTTGAGCCCATAATCAACTGTACCCTTCAGGTACCTCATAATATGCTTTACAACAATCAGGTGAACATGTCTAGGATCCATCAGGAACTAGCTCAAGGTGTTCACCGCAAAGCAAATATCTAGTCTCGTGTTCGTCAGGTGCATCAAGGACCCAATCATCTGACGATACACCGTGATATCAACCGACTCTGATGAAGCATCACTCAATAGCTTCAGGTTCGATGCCATAGGTGTGGCCATGGCCTTGCAGTCCATCATCCCAAACTGCTTTAGGATCTCTACAACATACTTCCCTTATCCAAGGAAGATTTCATTTGCACTCTGCCCCACCTCCATGCCTAGAAATTAATGCATCATGCCCAAGTCCTTCATCTCGAACTTGGCAGCAAGCTTCCTCTTTGTATCAACAATCAATCTATCCTCACATGTCACAAACAGGTCATCCACATATAATAGAAGTATCACTAGTAAAGGTTGTAATATGCTTTACTCTTGGTAAAGCCCAAACTGTACAGGAAGTTGTCTATCATGCCGTACCATGTCCTAGGTGCTTGCTTCAAGCCATGCAAAGCTTTCTTCAATCTGCACACATATGAATCCCTGTCATGTGTCTCAAAACCAAGTGGTTGCTCCACATACACTTCCTCTTCGACTACACCATTCAAGAAAGTTGTCTTGACATCCATTTGGTGTATCTTCCACTTCATCACTGCAGCTAGAGCAAGTACTGTTCTGATGGAAGTGGATCTGGATACATGTGCAAAAGTCTCTTCATAATCTATCCCCTCTTTCTGGGAGAAGCCACGAGCCACAAACCTTGCCTTGTATTTCTCTATGCTGCCATTTGCAGCATGCTTGATCTTGTAGATCCACTTGGAAGTCACAACGGACTTCTCTTCTGGTCTTGGGACCACATCCCAGACATCATTCTTCATGATCGACTGGTATTCCTTGATCATGTCATTCTTCCACTATTGCATCCCAGGTCTTGGGAACTTCAGATTATTCAATATCTTCAATAGATAGTTTTTATTGAACTTCGTTGTTGGAACATATGTTGTAGTCCTTCTTTTGTAGGTGATTGTACATGATCTTTCCTACAATTCAAATTCATTTGCATGATTAGAAACTTCTCATAGTTTACAGAACAAAGTCTTACACATAAAGATATATGTCATACAGGCATGCAATTATCTTAGCCAATGATTCAATACAACATTTTTCCATATCATGTAACTTTCTAGATGCCTTCCATCTCTACCAGAACATTGTTAAGAGTGTGCACAATTCCCAACATGTCAGGAAAGAGGTTTCATTCTAGATAAGTAGCAATGGAATGTTGTACAGTACCATAGGTCACTTACCCATTACTATATTAGTAGTATCGTGTTCATTAATGCAACCTTTTCTAAAATGCATAATATACATCCTACATCTAGGAACATAAATATGTACATGAATGAACAACATCATTTAAGTAATAAGAAATGAAAATTCAAACACTTATCTTTGCTTGCTTGTTGGGTGGACTCCCTCTCAATCTTTTCTTCCTTGCAGGAACTACTGGAGTGAGCTCCCTCTCGATCTTTGCTTCCTTGCAGGAACTACTGGAGTGAGCTCCCTCTCAATCTTTGCTTCCTTGCAGGAACTACTAGAGTGAGCTCCCTCTTGATCCTGGATTATCTGTCTTTGAACTTATATCCATCTTGGACCACTATGCATGCTTAAGTGTGCACTAGTGTCATCCTCAAGATATCATACATAATCATACATGCATTAGTATAATCTCAATACTATCAAAAAATTATGATTCTAAATAATCTTAAACATGTATGGTTATGGTCATTTCATACACAGGTAATTTATCACAAGCGTTAGTACTCAAGGTTTCAGGGAGGACTTCTTTTACTCATGCATATTCTTATATGACCATAGGACTCTTCATTAAGAAGCATAATATGCATAAATCCATGATTACTCAAACTTATAACTTCATGACTAATCATTATCAATCATACAAAAAATATACTTATATAAGATCTTAACATAATGTAGGATTCTAACTCAATATAGGAAAACATACCTGGATTATCATGCTTGTCTAACATACCCAAACAATGTCTTCTTTGTTCTCTTAGAGACCTTGTGCTAGCAACTTGCATATCTCATAAGTTAATAATTGTAGAACCAAGTTATACATACCTCGTAAGTAGAGCTTCTATGTGATACATGGCTATGGATGAGTCTTTGTCTTCATGTGTCATATGTTCTTGATCTAGAACTTGATTTGTCTTTCTTGATGTACCCTGTCGGGATTGCTTGTAGTCTTCTTATGTAAGGCCTTAGCCTCAACTCCCTCTGGAACTGGAATCTCTTCACTTATGTAGGTGTCCAAATCATTCTCTTCTAGGATTAACCCAATCCACTTTGATTTGATGAAGCTGGATCCAAAGCTGGCTAGGGTTTGACAGAGAAACCCTAAAAATCCAAACTTTGAATTTCAAACTTATGATTGGATGAAAAGATGCGCCTTGCTGAGCTGATCAAGCTGGTATATTTCAATTTTGAAATCTACAAAATTTGACCCCTCAAAATTGCCTTTGAAACTTTCAGATCTTCTTGTCAAAATCCTGAACTAGGGTTTGATAATGCCAGGGGTTCTGCCCAGCCAAAAATTTTGATCTTGTGCTCTAAACTTTGATTTTTCTGAGGATCATCCAGTCGTGGTCACAAATTCCAAAAATTTTAACTTTTACAGAAACCCTAATTTTCCACCTTTTCGATCAAAATCCCGAACTAGGGTTTGATGATGCTCAGGATTCTGCCCAACCAAAAAATTCGATCTTGGTCTCTAAATTTCGATTTTCTTGAGGAGCATCCAACCTTGGTATCGAATTCCAAAAATTCAAACTTTCTCCAAAACCCTAATTTCCCGCAACAGTGACAAACCAAAAATGAAAGTGCTAGAATCCAATTCTGTTTGGACAGAAATATATGCCATATTGTTTCTGATGTATCTCTGAAATTTCGCATCCTCAGGGTCTGAAACTTTGGCCTGTGATAGAATGACCTATCATCTTTCCAACCCCACAGATCTGAGCTTTAATGGATTCTCCAAGAGAGAGAGATATGCCAAGTGTCGCAATGTGACCTGTTTATGGGATGAAACAATATAGAAAACTTGTACGGCATGCCACGTGTCACTGTTTCAACTTCGGCCTCTGAAACCAGGACCTGTGAAACTACAGTCCGTGCCCTAACTGTCACTCTTCACGGAATTACATTTGGAACTTCCTAGCCCGAGATATGACCTTTTTTCCTAGGTCACCTGTTTAGGACTGCATTCTGGAAGAGGCAGAAACCCTAAATTGTATGGATCATATCTCACAAAGTACAACGCATCTGAGGGTGTCCTTCAGACACAAGGTACATGGACATTTCATTTGTGACCTGTAAACATTTTAGATCCTGAACCTTCGCCAAAATGGATTTATAGCGAAAGTTCCATGATGACTGGTTTTTACTATACCAAGCCCTAGCTTCCGATTTGTCGCAAGTGCAACAAGTGTCATAAATGCCATACCATGCCTTCCTTTGGGATAGCTTTGATACCATGTTAGTTTTTCAACATTTAATTCAATCTGATCTAGGATCTTAACTGAGAGAACAACATGTATAGCATATCAAACACAAGAGAGAAGAGACACAAAACATTTCATCGGGGAAAACCAAGAAGGTGAAAAACCCTGCAACTTCCTTAGAGATAGAATGAGCATCAATACAAAGATCACAAAGATAAAACCCCACAACAAGAGATATTCTCCTAGCAGCTTCTCCTCCTCCACTTGTGCGCAATCCTCCTCTCTCTCACTAATGCGAAGTGAGTGAGTGTGTGAATGAATAAATGAGAGAGTCACACTCTCTATTTGTACTTTACTTCACTTGAATTTTAACTCTAACTAGGTTTGCCCCAACTTAACCACTTAACATAATGATAACTGGGCCGACCCCACTAGGGTGGTCTAATAACCCTTTGACCCATACAACTCATACAGGGTCGACCCCACCAAGGTGGTCTAATAACCCATCAAATATAAGTTGCGACACTTACAATAACACTTGCGACACTTGCAAATACAAATGACGACACTTCTAATCAGAGGAATAATACATCTCTGTTGGGGATACAATAAAGTAGAAATGTAATACATACAATATACAAGTGAATATCTTCCGAAGTCACAAATACATCAACAACAACCATAACCAAGCTTACAGTTTCTTGGGCCACATCAACTTCTATCGCATGTTCATATTGGGGTTCTCACATATTGTTTGGCCCCTCATCCAAGTGACCAAGGGTAGGTAGAAAGCCAAGTTTGTTTGGGATAAGACAAAACATAAAGCATTGAGGATCTGAAACACCACTTATTTTCAACACTGGTGCTCACATTACCCAATATGCCACAACCCTTTGAGACTGAGACAAATGCTTTAGACTATGTTGTTGGGGAAGTCCTCACTTACCATGGCCATCCAGTGGCATACCACATTGACACACTCTTAGATGCAGTTCGAAAATACCCCACTTATGACCAAGAAATGTATCCCATCATCCAAGCTTGATGCCAATGGAAGCATTACATTATAGGAAAAGAGACGGTCATCCACACTGATCACAAGCCCCTACAGTTCATGCAAACACAAGGGAAGTTATAGAATGATCGCAACATTTCCACTTGAACATCAAATATAAAAGGGCAACATCGATTGAGTTGAGTTGATTACCTAAGTCGAACTCCATTTGTAGCCTTGAAAACGGTGCTAAACTCTTGTGACCGTGAGACCTCAGGCTGGTCCTGACTATATGACAACGATCCCAATTTTGCTACCACCTATTAAACACTACGTGCAGGCACACCAGCTGCCAACTTTCATCTTCGGGATGGACTATTGTGCCATCTATGCCTTCTCTCTATTCCTTCAAGTGAGCATATGAAGTCGATAGTCAGGTGGCAGGGCACTCTGGCATAGAAAATACAATAGCAGTACAACAAATGTATTTTTATTGGTCGAAGCTCTGACAAGATGTCAACAAGTATATCTAGTCATGCATTGGTTGTGACATCGCCAAACCTGTCATTAAGAAAAAAGGGTTGTACACCCCTCTGCCTACTCCTGATAGGCCCTTGGAATCCATTTCCATGGATCACATTTCAAGACTACCTTCAACCAATCATGGTAATGACTATGTATCCTTCGTTGTTGATTGCTTCTCTTAGAGGGTTATTCTGACAACCTACAAGAAGAGTATCATAGTTGATACCATTGTTAAGATCTTCTTCAAACGTATTAGGGTTCATTTCGGGCAAACACAAACAATCATTTCAAATATGGACAACAAGTTCTTAATCACTTTCCGGTCTAGCCTATGGTCATTGATGGAAACCAAGCTCACAAAATCAATTGCCTTCCATTCCCAAACCAATTGACAAACATATTTGGTCAATAGGATGATTATGCATATTTTGAGAATGTACAATTCAAAACATCCCCACACATGGGATGACAATATTCCATATGTTTATCATAGTGACAACAAATCCCTTCATAGCTCTATTGGCCATAGCACTTTTTAGGTGTGCTAGGTTCCAACCATTAGCCCCAATCGACATAAATTTTCCCATTTCATTCACATAGGAGGAATCTCCCCATGCTCAAACTAAGGCTAACAAGGCCACCAGATTTATTGAATGGATTCAACACATCCGTGAATAATTTCGTGACATTTTGGAGAAAGTTAATTCCAAGTACAACCATCAACATTACCAACTTCAAGTTATGCACAAGTTTCAGGTGGGCGACAAGGTCTAGTTGCATTTACAGAAAGAGCCTCAGGGGACCCCATTGCAAGCTTCATCCACTTCGATATGGTCCTTACACCATCACCAAGGTGGTAAGAAATAATTCTTTCAAATTAAAAATTCCTCCATTCCTTGGCCTACATCCAGTATTTAATGTGGAGCTCCTCCGTCAATATTATCCACCACTATTGGACACCCCAGAGGTGGTAGAGCAGTTGGCACCTACAAAAATCAACCCTAACTACTTGGAGTGGGATGCCATTGATTAGATCATGGATACACAGGTGAAGGGCACTCGCTGATAGTGCATTCAACTCTATTGGGTCGTCAAAGAAGAGGAGCTTCTTCACCAAGGCAACTAGCTCACCAAGAGTCAAATTTAGCATAAATTTCCTGATCTGATGAGGGAATTGGCCGCAATGGAGACCATTAATTCCTAAGGGGGAAGGGATGATCCAAATGGACATCGATGGCCACCCATAGTTTTCCATCTCAATAGTTTTTTTACGGATTTTTGGGTCCTAATTTTCTGGGATCGTTTTGAGGCCCTAAACAACATCTTTTTGGCATGGCATTTCCCATTAGATATCTAAAGGCATGCATTGGGAAGTTTGGAATGTGTACTTCTCAACCCAACCTTTTCGATAGGCTACCAAGCGCCCCAAACGGAGATTGCACGCAAAATTTGCGCCCCCGGGAAGTTGACATATCAACTAACCACAACGGGGCCCACAATCCTTTTTGTATTTCATCTCCCGAGGTTAGTTTTTTTTATGTTTAGTGTTTTTCTCATTGATGCTTTATATTAAAAGGCCCTTTTGGCCTCTTCGTAACTCAACTTCTTATGGTTGAGATCTCTTCTCATAGATCAGATACCACCATTATAGTTTTTCTATTATGCATTTTAATGTCTGTTCTATTTCATTAAGTTATAGAGTTTGAGTTTATTAAATCATTGTGTTCTTTGCAATATATATTTGTGTACTTTGTTTTATATACATTTTTTCATTTCATTCTCACACAAACCCGGATTAGTGGTATCCGAATGATTTTCTCTTTATTTTTTTTCTCTATGCATATCCCCAACGAGGTCGGGGTATAAGGAGTTGGGACTTGAGCTACTTGAGCCTTTGAAAGACCGTCCTTGTAGACACCGATGACTACCCATGATGGAAGAAAAGAGATACAAGGGAGAAAGAGATCATGTTAGGATGTTGCTCAAGGAATCCCTCGCATGATAGAGGGAAGATATGATAGACAACTTTTCCCAAATCCTTAGATGGGTGTCGACAACAACAGACACGTCTTCATCGAGCAACCACTTTGGAGGCGTCGCCCCCTTCAAGGTACAAATTAATTTTGATATTCCTATATTTGAAGTTTATATAGATGAAAATGCTTTGGAAAAATCATTAAATATGATAGAAGGGTATTTCTCTATCCACCATTTTTTCAATAGGAAAAAAATCACCTTTGCACCCTTATGGATGTCCCCGTGTCAAAAGTTGGTGGGAAACTTGTTGTGAGCAAAACTCTGTTGAGGAGTCTAAATTGTTTGGGGCCAATCCCACTTGGTTCTCTTTTGTGGATGCCATGAAGGAACAATACTACCCTCTTTAAAACTATGACAACCAATACACGAGATGGACCACACTGTGTTAGGAGAGGGACCAAACAACGTCAGAGTTCACAAATACCTTCCATACCTTGTGCAACACGTTGGGTATCAAATACTTTGAGTGGCATCTAGTTCTAAAATACTGTGGGGGATTACATGGGTACATCCAAACTGAAATGGAGTTTCTGGACATCTCATCACTGGGATACACTTATCATTATGCTGTCAAAATCGAGTAGAAATTTAAGCAAAATAATAAGCGAAAGTTTGGGTTTGCAAGTTCATCATAGAAGAAGCATGGTGAGTGAAACCCCAACTTTCAGAACAAAAGGAAGGGAAAGGATAACAAACCTCACAACTTTTCAAATCCAAAAGCAAATAAGGGTAATGGGAAGACGAAGAAGGACACTGGGAAGTGGTGCGAATTCCACAAAATCCCCGGTCACAACACTGATGAATGCCGCTCAAAGAAGTCAATGGTGGTCAATCTCAAAGCCTTAGAATTCAATCTTGGTTCTGATTCTAATTCAAAACCCAACATCACAGTCGTAGACAAGGGAAAGTAGATCATCGATACAGAACCTAACACCATGGTCACTACCACAAAGGTCCAACCAAGTGAGCCTAAAGAGCCAGAGTAAGGTGAGTGACTCTTCCACTCATAGATGTGGGTGAAGGGTTCTCCACTACGTTTCACTGTTGATAGTGGGAGCCAAAAGAACCTGATATCAGTCGAGGTTGTGAAAAGGTTGAAGTTGCCTACAACGCCACACCACAACTCTACAACATTGGATGTCTAATCAAAGTCATGACATTTGTGTCATTCAGTAATGGCGCCTGCCTTGCAACATCAAGCCCTTCAAAGATGAGATACTGTGTGCTATTTCCCATCTCGAAGTTTGTGATGTTCTTTTAGGACAACCATAAATGTGGAAACATCATACTATATGTGTGTCTCAACCACGTAGTGTCATTGTTTCTTTGAAAAATCAACTCTATAGGATGCTAGAGGTCATTCCAATTACTGTAGTATCCTTGATTTCAACCAATTAGAGAATGAAGGTGGTCTCCCAGACTGGGAAATTCATCCTCTTCATGATTCGCTCTGGAAATGAATGGAAGGTCAGTGCAACATTCATGACCTCTACCTAGGATCTTTCCCTACAACAAAAGTAGGTCGATAAAGTAGCGGAAGAATACATAGATCTCTTCACCTCACTGTCTGGGGTGCCTCTACACTAACAGGTCAAACATTCAATTGATTTGGCACACAGTGCTCCTCTACCTAATGGTTCAATTTACTGATGATCCATTCTAGAAAATGAAGAAACCAAGCACCAGATTCATGAGTTACTCTAAAAGGGGCAAATTCAACCAAGCTCCTCTCCTTGTAGGGGACCAATTGTGTTCGTGAAGAAGAAGGATGGTACATGGAAACTAAGAGCTCCCAACAAAATCACAGTCAAGAATTGGTATCCAATTCCACGGATTGATGATCTTATTGACCAACTCAAGGGGAGCAAGTATTTTAGTGAGATTTATCTAATGTTCGGATACCACCAGGTCCCAATTAAGAAAACCGATGTTTAGAAGACAACATTCAAGTCCAAATAATGTCTTTTCAAGTGGTTGGTCATGCCTTTCAGATTGACTAATGCTCCAACAACTTTCATGAGGATGATGGATGGCATATGGAAGCCATTCATCAATTTGTTTGTGGTAGTATATCTAGACAACATCCTCATCTTCGACAAGAATTGGGATGAGCATTCACAACACATTCAACAGGTACTCAACACCCTGCGACAACACAAATTATATGCTAATCTAGAGAAATGTTATTTTGACATGCATGGTGTGCTTGTAGATCCAGCCAAGATCCAAGTCATTCACGATTGGCAGGCCCCAAAAACCATAATTGATCTCCATAGTTTCTTGGGCCTCGCCAACTTCTATTGCAGGTTCCTATTGGGGTTCTGACATATCGCTTGACCCCTTAGCCAAGTGACCAAGAGCGGCTCCAAAGGCAGGTTTGTATGAGGTAAGCCACAACTGAAAGCATTTGAGGATCTAAAACACCACTTATGTTCAACACCGGTACTCACTTTACTTGATTTGCGACAACCCTTTTAGGTTGAGAAAGATGCTTGGGATTATACTGTTGGCACAATCCTCACTCAGCATGGCCATCTAGTCGCCTACTACAAATACCCCACTCATGAAAAAGATATCAATTAAATCATCCAAGCTTGCTTCCGATTGAAGCATTATATTTTAGGCAAAGATATGGTCATCCACACCAATCATAAGCACGTATATTTCATGCAAACGCAAGGGAAGTTACAGAATGATTTCCACCAAAAGTAGTCCATGTACTTACACTGATTCCACTTAAACATCAAATATAAAAGGGATTCACGAATCAAGTAGTCGATTGGCTAAGATGACCTCTAGTTGTAGCCTTGACAACAATGCTCAACCCTTCTAACCATGAGACCTCAAGATGGTCTCAACGATATGACAACGATCCTAATTTTGCTACCACATATCAAGCTTATGTCCAGGCACACCAGATGTCAACACTCATTTCCAGGATGGACTGTTATGCCATATGGGCCATCTTTATGTTCCTTCAAGCAAGCGTGCGAAACTGATTTGGGAATCTCATCATAGTTGAGTGACAGGGCACTTTGACATAGAAAAGACAGTAGCAATACTGCAAATGTATTTTTATTGGCCGAAGCTCTATTAATATGTCAGAAAATATTTCTAGTCATGCACTGCCTATGCCATTACCAAACTTTCCATTAAGAAGCAAGGGTTGTACACCTCTCTTCCTATTCCTAATAGGCCCTGGGAATCCATATCCATGGACTACATGTCAGTACTACCTTAAACCAAGCACGGCGATGACTGTGTAATCACAACTGATCCCACTACTAATATCTTCTTCCAATGTATTTGGGTTCATTTTGGGATACCATAGACTCTCATTTTAGGTTGGGACAATAGATTCTTAAGCATTTTCTGGTCTAACCTATGGTCACTGATGGACACGAAGCTCACCAAATCAACTGCCTTCCACTGCCAAATCGATGGATAGTTAGGGGTGGTCAATAGGATGATTGTGCATATTTTGAGAATGTACAATTCCAAACATCCCCTCACATGGGATTAGAATATTCCATATGTTTAGCACAACTACAATAGAGCCCTTCATATCTCTATTAGCCACAACCCTTTTTAGGTGTGCTTGGGGTTCCAACCATTGGCCCCAATTGACATAGCTTTGCACATTTCGTCCACACAAGAGGAATCTACCCATGCTCAAGGACACCATATTTATTGAATGAATCCAGCACCTCTACCATTAAATCCATGACATTTTGGAGAAATCCAATTCCAAGTACAAGTAGTGACATGACCAACATCGGGTTCTGCATAAGTTTCAGGTGGGAAAATAGGTTTGGTTGCATCTACAAAAAGAGAATATCATGGGACCTCGTCACAACCTTCGTCCATTTTGATATGGGCCCTACACCATCACCAAGGAAGTAGGCAAGAATGCTTTTGAATTAAGCATTCCTCCATTCCTTGGCCTGTATCTGGTATTTAATGTGGAGCTCCTTCATCCATATTATCCACCGCTATTGGACACCTCAGATGTTCAAGAGCAGTTGGAACCTACAAAACTCAACTTTGACTATTTGGAAAAGGCTACCATTAATCATATCATGGATACACAGGTGAAGGGTACTCACCGACAACGTGTTCAAATCTATTGAGTTGTCAAAGCAGGGCAACTTCTTCACCAAGACAAGTGGCTCACTAGGAGTCAAATTCAATAGAAATTTCCCCATTTGGTGAGGGAAATTGACATACTGGAGACCATTTATTCCTAATGGGGAGGACTAATCTAGATGAACATCGGTGACCATCCACCTAGTCCACTAGCTCAAAACACAATGTTCCATCTTGACAATTTTTTTACGATTTCTGGGTCCTGATCTTTTGGGGCCATTTTGAGGCCCTAAAAAAAGTTTTATTTGCATGAAGACAAATAGTAGATAGTCGGAGTCATGTACTTGGTCATTTAGAATGTGTAATCCTCGTCCAGCCCTTTTCGATGGGCTACAAAATGCCCCAAACGTAGATTGTATGCAAAACTTAGACCCCTGGGAAGTTGACGTATCAACTAACCACAACGGGGCCCACAAACCTTTTGGCGTTCCATCTTATGGAGTTAGGGTTTTTTATGTTTAGTGTTTTCTCATTAATTCTGTGTTAAAAGGCCCTTTTGGCCTCATCGTAACTCAACTTCATACAGATTAGCATAGCCACCACATCTCTTCTTAGAGATTAGCTACAACTGTTATAATTATTTTGTGTTTTGCATTTTACAGTTTGTTCTATTTCATTAAGTTATAGAGTTTGAGTTTACTGTATCACTATGTTATTTGTAATACATATATATTTACTTTGTTCTATACACATTCTTTTATTTTGTTCTCATTCAAACCTGGATTAGTGGTATCAAAGCGGTCTATTGTTTATTTGTTTCTTTATGCATGTTCCCAACGAGTTGGGGTATAAGGAGTTGTGATCCGGATTTTATGAGCAGAACGAAATGAATACAGATTATTATCAGATGCTTAACACAAAATAACAGAGATACTATAAAATTGGTTTTCTATTCAATAAAGGAATAAGCTAAAACTGTAAAATGCAGCGGAAAACAAGCTTGCTGGAATGGTGGCGGCTTATCTCTGAGAAGAGATGTGACGGCCGCGCTCATTCGCAAGAAGATGGTTACAATGAGGCTCTCAAGGCCTTTTACAATAAATAGGAATGTCAAAAACCCTAGACATCCAAAAACCTAACCCTAGGAGATGAAGCACCAAAAGTCATGTGGGCCCCGTTTGGGTAAGTTAGTACATCAACTTCCCGGGGTCGTAACTTTTGCATACGATCTTCGTTTGGGGCGCTCGGTAGCCCGTTGGAAAAGTCTATCCAAGATTTTCAACTTTCGACTAGGCAACCATCTGGCTCTCCGAATTGCTAAAAATGGTCGTTTAGGGCCTCAAAACGGCCCCGAAAGTTCAGGACCCGAAAAAACTGCTAAAAATAGTAAATTACCAAAATTGCCAGAAAACTGTTTTGAGCCAGTTGGAAAGGTGGGTGGCCACCGATATCCACTTGGATCAATCCTCCCTCCTTAGGAAGCAATGGTCTCCATTGCGTTGAGTTCCCCCATCAGATGAGGAAATTTCTGCTGAATTTGGCCCCGGGTGAGCAACTTGCCTTGGTGTAGGAGCTGCCCTGCTTTGACAACTCGATAAAGCTGGATCCTTTGATGTTGAGTGCCTTTGATCTGTGTGTCTGCAATATGATCATTGGATGCTTGTTGCAGACAGTTAGGGTTGAGCTTTGTTGGTGTCAACTGCTCTGCTATCTCTGAGGTGTCTAATAATGGTGGGAAATATGGCCGAAGGAGAGCCATGTTGAAGACTGGATGCAGACCAAGGAAGGGGGGAATGTTGAGCTCAAAAGCATTGTCATCCACCGCCTTGGTGATGGTGTACGGCCCATAACGGAGTGGGTGAAGCTTCCGATGGGTCCCTGTAAGGCATTCTTTCTACAAATGCAACCAAACTTTGTCGCCCACCTGAAACTTATGTGGCACCTGATGTTGATCATGGCGCTGCTTGTACTTGGCATTCGACTTCTGGAGAATATCCTGAACCTGTTGGCGGATATGCTGGATCCATTCAATGAACCGGGTGGCTTTGTCGGCTTCAGGGGACAAGTTGGCCGAGGTGGTCACTAGGGGAAGTGCAACATCCATGGGTCCTAATGGTTGGAATCCCAACCCCACCTGAAAGGGGCTGTGGCCAGTTGAGCTATGCAGGGCTTGGTTGTAGCTATGTTGGACATAGTGAAGACTCTCATCCCATGTGTGGGGGTGTGTTGAATTGTACATGCGCAGGATATGTACGACCATCCGGTTGACTCGGTTTGGCCGTCTGTCTGGGGGTGGAAGGCAGTGGATTTGGTGAGTTTGGTATCCAGCAGTGATCAAAGGCTCGACCAGAATGAGCTGAGGAACTGACTGTCACGGTCTGCGATAATGGTCTGTGGGATCCCAAAATGTACCCATACTCGTTCAAAGAAGAGCTTGGCAGTGGCTTCTGCTGTGATGTTCTTCTTGCAGGCAGCTAGAATCGCCATCTTGGAAAAGCGATCAACAACCACAAAAACACAGTCATTTCCCCTCTTGGTGGATGGGAGGCCTGACATGTAGTCCATTGAGATGGATTCCCACGGCCTTTTAGGAGTAGGCAGAGGGGTGTATAAGCCCTGTTTCTTAGTGGTCGGTTTGGCAATAGCGCAAGCGGTGCAAGACCTAATATACTTGCCGACATCCTGTCGAAGTTTTGGCCAATAGAAATGTTTCTACAGCACTGCCACTGTCTTTTCGACGCCAAAGTGTCCTGCCACCCGACTGTAGTGAGCTTCCCAAATCAGCTTTGCGCACTCGCTTGATGGAACGCAAAGATGGCCCAAATGGCACAACAACCTGTCCTGAAGATGGAAATTAGCGACCACTGAGTTGGTGCCCAACATTTGGTAGGTGGTGGAGAAGTCAGGGTCTATCTCGTAGAGGTGGGGCCATCCAGAGGTCTCATGGCCGCAAGAGTCTAGCACTGTGGTGAGTGCCGCGACTGGAGGTCGACTGAGGCAGTCAGCAACTCGATTGGTACTCCCTGTTTTATATTTGATGTTGAGGTGGAACTGCTGTAAGTATGTTGACCACTTCTGATGACGGTCATTCTGCAACTTTCCTTAGGTCTGCATGAATTGTAGTGGCTTGTGATCAGTGTGTATGACTGTCTCCTTCCCAAGAATGTAATGTCTCCACTGGCAGCAGGCTTGAACAATGGAGTACATTTCTTTGTCGTAAGTAGGGTACTTACGGACATCATCTGATAGTGTCTCACTATGATATGCCACGGGGTGGCCGTGTTGAGTGAGAACAGCGCCCACAACATAATCTGAAGCATTTGTCTCGATCTCAAAGGGATGTTGCAGGTCTGGTAATGAGAGTACCGACGATGAGCACAAATGCTTCTTCAAGTCATCGAAGGCTTGTTGTTGGGACGGGCCCCACACAAATTTTTCCTTACCGCCACCCTTGGTTACTTGGCTGAGGGCCCATGCGATATGAGAGAATCCCAGCACGAACCAGCGATAGAAATTGGCGAGGCCCAAGAAGCTCCGAAGTTCAGTGACTGTGGTTGGGGCGGGCCAGTCACGGATGACCTAGATCTTGGCTGGATCCACATGCACACCATGTTGATCAACGATGTAGCCTAAGTAATGGACACTATCCATGCTGAAGGAGCATTTTTCCAAGTTTGCATATAGTTTGTGCTGTCGCAGGGTGTGTAGAACCTGTTGAATATGTTGCAAGTGTTCCGCCCAAGTCTTGCTGTAGATGAGGATGTCACCCGGATACACCACTACAAAATTATTGGTGAAAGGTCGTAGGATATATTCCATCATCCTCATAAAAGTTGTGGGAGAATTTGTCAAACCAAAGGGCATGACCAGCCATTGAAAAAGAACTTCTTTTGACTTGAAGGCAGTCTTCCGTACATCTATCTGTTCTATTGGGACTTGGTGGTAACCAGACTTCAGATCAATATTACTGAAGTATTTGGCCCCCGTGAGCTGATCAAGGAGGTTGTTGATTTGGGGAATCGAGTACTGGTTGCAGACTGTGATTTTATTCAGGGCCCGGTAATCAATGCAGAGTCGCCAGGTCCCATATTTCTTCTGCACCAGCACGATTGGGCTCCCACAAGGTGATGAGCTGGGACGGATGTGCCCCTTGTGGAGCAATTCTTGGATCTGCCTCTTGATCTCCTTGTTTTCCAATAGAGAGCGGCGATAGACTGGCCCATTGGGTAGTGGTGCGCCTGGGGTTAGATCCATGGGATGCTTGACCTGGCAGTGCAGAGGTACCCCGTTAGGAGAGGAGAAGATCTCTGAGTATTCTTCCACCACCTTATCCAATTGCTTCTGCTGTGTGGAGAGATCGGCCACGGAGGCCCTAGATGTGGCTGCGATCTTTCTCTCACTCTGAGAGCGAATCACGAAGAAGACAAATTTCCCGGTCTGAGAGATGACCTTCCTGCATTGCTTGGCAGAGATCAAGGAAATAACACTAGGAGGAGCTACCTTGGGTATCTTGTACAATTTCCTGTTCAAAGAAATAATGACACTACAAGGCCTGGACTCATATACAGCATGACATTTCCATAAATAAGGTTGGCCCAAAAGAACATCTGAAACTTCGAGAGGAGCAACATCACACAATACCTCGTCCTTGAAGGGCTTGATGCCGTACGACAGTCGACACTGTTGGCTGACGTGGAGATCGCTTCCTTTGCGGAGCCATCCAATGGTGTAGGGTTGTGGGTGTGGCGTTGTCGGCAGGGCCAAGCGCTTGATGACCTATGCTGAGATGAGGTTCTTCTAGCTACCGCTATCAACGATGAAGTGCAGCGGGGTTCCTTTTACCCACATCTGTGAATGGAAGAGGCGTTCTCCTTCTTCTGGCTCGTCTGGTTCATCAGGCTGGAGCTTGGTGGTAGCAATGGTGGCGTTGGGTTCTGCATTAATGATCCGTCTTCCCCTTTCTGGTTCGGACTCAGAGTCAGAATCCGCATTTGATTCAGATGCTTTCACTTCGGCCACCAGCAACTGCTTTGAGCGGCAGTCAATAGTGTTATGCCAAAAGCTCTTATGGAAGTCGCACCACTTCCCGGTATATTTCTTTGTCTTTTCGGTGTCCTTCTTTGCTTGCGGCTTGGGATGGTTGTCCTGATACTATCCATCTTTGCTCTATCCTTTATTCTGTGGGTTGGGGCCGCCCTTTCCTGTCTTTTGCTGTGAGGGGTTCCCAGGCCCAAATTGCCACCGCTTTTGTTTGAACTTCTGCTCGATTTTGACAGCCTATCGGTAGGCCGCGCCCAAGGAAGAGATGCCCAGAAATTCCATTTCAGTCTGGATGTATCTATGCAGACCACCGCGATACTTGAGCACCAGATGTCGCTCTTAATCTTTGATACCCAGCTTGGTGCGCAAGGTATGGAATGTATTTGTGAACTCTGGCACTAGTTGGTCTCTTTCTTGTCGCAGTGTGGCCCATTTGGTATACAAGTCATCATAACTTCCAACAGGGTAGTATTGTTCCTTAATAGCATCCCTGAAGGATTCCCAAGTGGCCATGACTGAAAATAATGAGGTTTCCTCTGTGTCCTTTTGCTCGCAGAAAGTTTCCCACCAATTTTTGACATGGGGAACGGCTTTGAGGAGCGCAAAAGTAATCTTTTCTCTATTCGAAAAGTTATGGACAGAAAAATACCCTTCTAGTAGATTGAACCACTTATCTACAACATCTGCGTCTATCTAACCTTCAAATATAGGAATATCGAAGTTGATTTGTACCTTGAAGGGGGCGGCGCCTCCGCTCGAGGAAGATGCGTCGCTTGTTGGTAGCTGCCGAAGGATTCGCGTGAAACTATCCATCATCTTGTTCCTCTGTTGCGTGAGGGCTTCCTCAAGCAACATTTTGAAAGGATCTCCTGTCCCGTCATCTTTCTTTTCTCCTGCCATGAGAGGTCGCTTGGGCGTGCGAGAGGCTTTCTCCTCAAGAGAAACAAGCTCGAGACCCAATTCTTTGTACCCTGACCTCGTTGGGGACATGCATTAAGACGACAAGGAAAAGACCGCTCTGATACCACTGATCTGGATTTTATGAGAAGAACGAAATGAATACAGATTATTATCAGATGCTTCACACAAAATAATAGAGATACAATAAAACTGGTTTTCTATTCAATAAAGGAATAAGTTAAAACTGTAAAATGTAGCGGAAAACAAGCTTGCTGGAATGGTGGAGGCTTATCTCTGATAAGAGATGTGACGGTCACACTCATTCGCAAGAAGATGGTTACAATGAGGCTCTAAAGGCCTTTTACAATAAACATGAATGTCAAAAACCCTAGACATCCAAAAACCTAACCCTAGGAGATGAAGTGCCAAAAGTCATGTGGGCCCCGTTTGTGTAAGTTAGTACATCAACTTCCCGGGGTCGTAACTTTTGCATACGATCTCCGTTTGGGGCACTCAGTAGCCTGTTGGAAAGGTCTACCCGAGATTTACAACTTTCGAATGGGAAAGCATTTGGGCCTCCAAATTGCCAAAAAAGGTCGTTTAGGGCCTCAAAACGGCCCCGGAAGTTCAGGACCCGAAACAACTGCTAAAAATAGTAAATTACCAAAATTGCCAGAAAACTGTTTTGAGCCAGTTGGAAAGGTGGGTGGCCACCGATATCCACTTGGATCAAGTCGGGACTTGAGCTAGTTGAGCCTTTGAATGACCATCCTCGTAGACACCGATGACCACCTATGATAGAATAAAAGAGAGATGGGGGAGTTGGAGATCCTATTAAGGTGTTGCTCGAGGAAGCCCTCACACGATATAAGGACGAGATGATAGACAACTTTGCCCAAATCCTTCGATGGATGTCAACAACAGCAGACGTGAATTCGTTGAGTGGCCGCTCCCTTCAAGGTACAAGTTAATTTTGGTATTGGTGTATGTCAAGGTTAGATAGATGCATATGCTTTGGAAAAATGGTTAATCTACTAGAAGGGTATTTCTCTATCCACAATTTTTTCGATAGGGAAAAAATGACCTTTGCGCTCCTTAAGGATGTCCCCTGTGTCAAAAGTTGGTGGGAAGCTTACTATGAGCAAAATTCCACAAAGGAGTATGGACTGTTTGGGGCCAATCCCACTTGGGCCTCTTGTGTGGATGCCATGAAGGAAAAATACTAGCGTGTTGGAAACTATGATGACTGGTACACGAGATGGACCACATTGCGTTAGGAGAGGGACCAAACAGTGTTGAAGTTCACAAATACCTTCCATACCTTGCGCATCAAGTTGGGTATCAAAGACTCTGAGCAACATCTGGTTCTAAAATACCATGGGGGATTACATAGGTACATCCAAACCGAAGTGGATTTTTTGCAGGAAATCTCATCACTAGGATCCACTTATCGTTATGTTGTCAAAATCGACCAGAAATTTAGGCAAAAGAATAAATAGGAGTTTGGGTCTACAAATTTGTTACAGCAGAAGCATGGCAAAGGAAACCCCAACTTGGAGAATAAAGGGTAGGGAAAGGATAACCAACCTCGGGACAACCTTTCCAAATCACAAGCAAAGAGGGATAATGGAAAGACCAAGAAGGACACCAGGAAGTAGTGCAAGTTCCACAAAATCCCCTGGCACAACACTAATGAATGTCTCTCAAAGCCGTCATTGGTGGTCGATCTCAAAGCCTAAGAGTCCGATCTCGATTCTCAATCTGATTCAAAACCCAACATCACAGTCACATACAAGGGAAAGCGTATCATTGATGTAGAACCTAACGCTATGGCCACTACCAAAAAAGTCCATCTAAGAGAGCCTGAAGAGGCAGAGGAAGGTGAGCGACTCTTCCACTGACATATGTGGGCGAATGGTTCTCCACTACATTTCATCGTTGAAAGTGGGAGTCAAAGTAACTTGATATCAGCGGAGGTCATGAAAAATGTTGATGTTTCTGAAAACACCACACCCACAACCCTGCAACATCAACTAACTAAATTAGGCACATGACATCCGCATCAATCAACATTGCAGCATGCCCTAGACATCAAGCCCTTCAAAGACGAGGAACTATGTGATATTCCCCTCTTGAGGTTTGTAATGTTCTTTTAAGACATCCATATATGTGGAAATGTCATGTTGTATGAGTCTCGACCATGCAGTTCCATTGTTTCTTTGGAAAAACAACTCTTCAGGATACCGGAGGTCATTCCAACTACTGCAATCTCCTTAATCTCAACCAAGTAGTGCAAGAAAGTGATCTCCCAGACTGGTAAATTCATACTCTTCATGATTCACTCTAGAAGTGAGCAAAAGGTCACTGTGACATACGTGACCTCTACCTAGGATCTTTCCCTAAAACAAAGCAGGTGGACAAAGTAGTTGAAGAATACAAAGATCTCTTCACCCCACCACCCATGGTGCCTCTACACTACCAGGTCAAACATTCAATTGATCGGGCACCTAGTGCTTCTCTTCCTAATGGTCCATTCTATTTGTGCTCCATTATAGAAATTGGAGGAATCGAGCGCTAGATTCATGAGTTACTCCAAAAGGGGCACATTTGACTGAGCTCCTCACCTTGCGGGAACCCTATTATTTTGGGGCAAAAGAAGGATGGTATATGGCGAATCTGTATTGATTACAAAGCTCTCAAAAAAATCACATCCAGGAATCGATATCCAATTCCAAGGATCGATGATCTTCTCGACCAGTTCAAGGGGGCCAAGTATTTCAGTAAGATTGATCTGAAGTTCATATACTACTAGGTCCCAATTGATAAAACTGATGTTTGAATGATAGCCTTTTTTAGTCTAGAGAATGTCTTTTTTGAGTGGTTGGTCATGCATTTTGGTGTTAGGAGCCTATGTCAACCCTTCTCTTTACTATGTTAGTATATTGTTGTTGGACGCATATGCTTTGTAAGTCGTCCCGTAGTATTTGTTGATCCGTAGTTTATATTAGCCCATAGTATTGGACGCATATGCTTTGTAAGTCGTCCCGTAGTATTATATGTCCCATGGTTTTGACTCATAGTATTGGGCATAGACTTAGTATATAAGTTTGTGTTGAGGTCATTGAAGGCACGGTGAAGTTAATTGTATTGAGCTTGCTCAAAGGAGGTTGCCCCCTCGAAGTGGCCCGTGATCAATATAAAAGTGATTTTGTTCTATTATTTCTGCTATTTCACATATTCTTATTAATTAATTGTTGCAGGTGCATCACATCTAGTATCAGAGCACTTTCTTGGGCTCGCTGGGTGAAATTTCTGCCAATTTTTTTTTCGCATCTGTTGCAAGTTCGGATTTGGGAATAATCCCTATCCGCTTAACTATGGGAAGTACTTGGGCATAAGCTCTAAAACTCATTGTGAGGAGTACCATAGGAACCCCGAAGTAGCTGGCTCATTGAGAGGACCTGCCAGCGAAAAGGACAACGACTCCTACCTGATTGACTAGTTCCCACCCGTGAGGTAAACCAAGAGCTGTCGTTTGTGGCAAAGCGGTTATCAGTTTTACCTGAGCCGTGGAGTGAGGGGTACTGCCCCAATACGCAAGCCGTCAGACAGCATTGGTGGCCGAGTGAAACCCCTGAACTGTTAGGAAGCCGCACATACCTGGAGTCCATATCTACTTTCAGCTGAACTATTGTTGATCACTGCTGCACCATTTTAGATCCATTTTGCATGCTGTTCCAGATTCAGCCGTTTTCAATCCATTCGACGCTGTTCCAGATCCCTTTTGAGCCGTAGCCACTCCAGTCTGGAAAAAAAAAATCCAGTTTTTTCTCCATATCTCCCTTATTTTCACTCTGTTTTCCTTGAAATTTTCGGGGAACCCCTGTCATTCCATTCTGCATCTTTCATTCTTGAGGACCCTATCCCCAATTCCCCTTCCCAAAGCCCGAAATCCCACATTTGTCTATTTTTAGGGTTTGCCATAACTTCCTCAGATTTCACCCAATCACCTTCAAATTTTACCACAGAATTCCTTTCTGAATTCTACTTCTTTGTCCCTCTCTGCCAAGTTTTCTCATTTTATCACCCCGCTTCTGAAATCCCCATTTTTTGCTTTCTTGTCCTTTCGCCAGTGTCCAAAATCTAGTCAAACCCCAATTACCCATCAGATTGTTTCCCCAATCCAAATTTCCCTTTACTCAATCAGCTTTTGTTTGTGTTTTTCTACCCATTCCACAAAAAAAAAAAAAAAAACCTGGTTATGGTTGTCACCCGTGCAGGAGCAAACACCATGGAGGAAGCACTTGCAGCCATCCAAACCAAACTCCAAGATCTGGATGAAAAATTTCTCAGCCTCCATCTTCAACATTCAGCTATGAACAATAACCGAGAGCCAGAATCTTTTGCAGCCACCGGGTTCTCTTCTTCCAGCAATTTTCGTGGGTCGAAGCTTGATTTTCCTCGCTTCAATGGTACTGATCCGATTGGATGGATATACCGAGCAGAACAATATTCCAGTCTACATAATACTTTTTATGTCCAGAAAGTTCCACTTGCATCCTTTCATTTGGAACAGGAAGCCCTTCAATGGTACCATTGGTACATCAAAGCTCATCCTGAGCCAAACTGGACAGATTTTTGCCAACTCATTTTGCCACGATTTGGTCCTAGTGCTTTTGATGATTTCACAGGAGCACTCACTAAACTTCACCAAATTGGCACAGTGAGAGAGTATCAGACAGAATTTGAGAAATTGGCCAATCACACAGAAGGATTGTCTGATGAATTCTATAGGAGTTGTTTTATCAGTGGTATCAAGGATGAAATCCGCTCAGAGGTCAAAATGTTTTGTCCCAACACAATGATGGAAGTCCTAGGGTTGTCTAAGCTGGTCGAGGACAAGATTACAGCTCAACAATGCTCCAAAACCACCTTTGTTCCCTTCTGAAATATGGGTTCCCAACGACCTCCCATCACGCCTTCTCCTCAACCAACCCCTATCAAGCATTTGTCTGAAATAGAAATGCAGGCACATCGAGAAAAAGGGCTTTGCTATAATTGTGATGAGAAATTCACTCGGGGACATAGATGTGTTCAACAAAAGCTCTATCTCTTGGATGTGGATTCTCCGCCTGCCTTAGAACTTGGTGAAGAAGCTACAGATACAGTGGATGATCAGACTGACATTCAACACCCGCCTGTTGACACCCCATTTCAGGACGACCCACCTGAGATCTCTCTCCATGCTGTAACCGGCGTCACCACCCCACAAACAATGCGGGGTAGGGGATACTTCAAGAAGCTCCCTCTTACCATACTCATTGATTCTGGTAGCACTCATAACTTCATTGACCCTCGGATTGCCAAACAGGCTGATTATTTTGTCCATCCTTGCTCCAACTTTGAAGTCATGGTTGCCAATGGGGGCACCTTACCTTGCAAGGGGAAGTGTCATAATGTGCGTATCTCTATGGAAGATTATAACCTACGCTCTGACATGTTTGCCTTGTCCTTAGGCGGATGTGATGTGGTTTTGGGCGTTCAATGGTTACGCACACTTGGCCCCATCTTATGGGATTTTGCTGAACTTTGGATGCAGTTTAAAGTCAACGGGGCACAACACAAATTTATGGGCTTACAACCAGGGTCTCTCTGCATCATCAGTTCACATCGCCTGGAAAAAATCCTTAAGAAGAATTCACATGGTGTCATCGCTCAGCTCAATTCCATTCAGATGCACCCATCAACAGTCTCCACTACTTCCTTGGATAGATATGCAGGTATCTTTGCTGAACCAATGCGCTTGCTACCTTCACGAAACCTTTCCGGTAAGAATTTAGCCACATCTACCTGTCAGCAGGAAATGATGGCTATTTTGCATGCAGTACAGAAGTGGCAGCCATACGTACTAGGGAATTATTTATGCATCAAGACTGATCTCCCAAGTCTGAAAAATTTTCTGGAACAATGGGTCTCCTCCCCAACACACCTGAAATGGGTTATCCAACTCATGGGTTATCCCTATGTGATCACTTACAAGAAGGGTAAGGACAATATGGTGGAAGATGCTCCTTTTTGCACAATTGATGAACCAGTTTCTCTTACAGCTCTTTCTCTGCTTGTTCCAAATTGGTTGCAATATGTTCAACAGGGCTCTCTCTTCTATGAACTCCATGCTTCTTCATCAACAGGGCACTCTGGCTTCTGCAACATGTATGACCGGGAACAATGTAACTTCTTTTGGCAGGGAATAAAAATGACAATTCAACAGATGGTGGCTGAAGATGATACTTTCCCAGTCAACAAGGGTGAAACAACACTCCTTTCGGGATTACTCAAACCCTTGCCCATCCCTACACAGCTTTGGCCAACTATTTCTATGGATTTCCTAGCAGCGCTCTGGTGGTACAATACCACATCTCAAAGGACACCATATGAAGCAGTCTATGGAAAAACACCGCTAGTTCTTCTTCCATACACCCTTATCAGCTGCCCAGTTCAGGCAATTGACTCGGTTCTTCGAAACTGCGATCAGATTCTTCTCATTCTGCAGGACAATCTTCACATGGCCAGAATTCGCCTGAAACAACAAGCCGATCAACACCGTTCTGAGCGCATTTTCCACGCAGCTGACAGGGTTCTTCTTCATCTACAGCCTTCCAAGCCATCCTCATTGACACTCCAATGGCGTCAGTGGCCTGAAATGCAACCCGAGGATGCTACCGGGGAACCACTCCTTCAGCTTCTGCAACAATTTCTCCAACCAAAGCTTTGAGGACAAAGCTTTTTCTAAGGGAGAGGGGATGTTAGGAGCCTATGTCAACCCTTCTCTTTACTATGTTAGTATATTGTTGTTGGACGCATATGCTTTGTAAGTCGTCCCGTAGTATTTGTTGATCCGTAGTTTATATTAGCCCATAGTATTGACCCATAGTATTGGACGCATATGCTTTGTAAGTCGTCCCGTAGTATTATATGTCCCATGGTTTTGACTCATAGTATTGGGCATAGACTTAGTATATAAGTTTGTGTTGAGGTCATTGAAGGCACGGTGAAGTTAATTGTATTGAGCTTGCTCAAAGGAGGTTTCCCCCTTGAAGTGGCCCGTGATCAATATAAAAGTGATTATGTTCTATTATTTCTGCTATTTCGCATATTCTTATTAATTAATTGTTGCAGGTGCATCACATTTGGCTTCACTAATGCTTCAACAACTTTCAAGAGGATGATGGATGACAGCTTACAACCATTCATCAGTTCTTTTGTGGTCGTATATCTATACAACATCCTTATCTTCAACAAGAATTGGCATGAGTATTTGCAGCACATTCAACAAGTCCTTAACACCCTATGGCAACACAAATTATTTTCTAACCTAGAGGAATGCTCTTTTGGCATGCAGAGAATCCAATATCTAGGGTACATCGTGGATGAGCATGGTGCGCATTTAGATCAAGCCAAGATCCAAACTATTGGTCGGCCCTAACAATCATAAACAAGCTCCGTAGTTTCTTGGGTCTCGCTGACTTCCATCGTAGGTTCGTATTGGGGTTCTCACATATGACTTGGCCCCTCAACCAAGTTACCGAGAGAGGGTACAAAGACAATTTTGTTTGGGATAAGCCACAACAAAAACAATTTGAGGACCTGAAACACCGCTTTTGTTCAACACCAGTACTCACTTTACCTGATTTTCCATAATCCTTTGAGATTGAGACAAATGCTTCGAACTATGCTATTGGCACATTTCTCACTTAGCATGGCCATCCAGTGTTGTACCATAGTGAGATACTCTTATATGCAGTATGAAAATACCCCACTTATGATAAAGAAATGTATTCCATCGTCCAAGCTTGTCGCTAATGGAAACATTGCATTCTATGCATAGAGATGGTTATCTACACTAATCATAGGCCCATAGAGTTCATGCACACTAAAAATGGTCCACATACTTACAACAATTCCTCTTGAGGATAAAATATAAAAATGGAAACATCGACCGAGTAGCCAATTTCCTTAGTCTACCTCCAATTGCAGCCTTGAAAATGACGCTCAACTCTCTTGGCCATGAGACCTTAGAATGGTCTTGACTATATGATAACGATCTTGAGTTTGCGACCACCTTTCAAACACTATCTGCAGACACACTAGCTGCCGAATTTCATCTATAGGATGGACTGTTATGGCATTTGGGCCATCTCTGTGTTCCTTTAAGTGAGCATGCATAGCTTATTTAGAAAGGTTATTACAGTTCGTTGGCAAGGAAATTTGGCATAGAAAAGATAGTAGCAGTGATGGCCTCCAGTTTTGTTCTCCTTTTGTGACCTTGTATATGCCCATACCCCTTTACTACCTAAATTTTGTCTTATATATTCAGCCTATCAAGTCTAAAATTCCCTACTTGAGTATATAAGGTGATTTACTATTCATTTTGATTAATTCTTATGATTTTGGTATCTATTAAATTAATTTGTCTGACATTTTCACTCATATGGAACTTTTAGTACCACTTTTAGCACCGGGCTTTGCATCAGGTGAAGTCCAAGGTCTATATGTTTAAGTCATGTTTGTTGAGGAAGGATTCAATGTTGCATAATAAATTCATCAAGGTGGCACACCAAATCCCATTTTGTTTCAGTCTCTATCATTCTCAGGTCATCACAAATGAGCATCATTAATGGTCAAAATTCGCATCAGTTCATAGGAAGCTAAATTTAGACAGGTGTTTGGAGCAAACAGTGATTTATTAATAAAAATGGTTGAAAACCCACTTGTAGAATAGGGTGATTTAACTTAATCATGAGTATTTTCTCCAAATTCACAACAGTTTGGGATTTATGATTAGATATTCAAACACCAACCTATCCAAATGGATTGTTACGCCCATAATTTAATGAGGCAGTTATTTTTCCATATTTAGCAAATTGGTAGAACAAATCTGAGATGGGGGATCATTTGTATATGTAGCAATAGAATGGGGAGAGTTCCTTCCTTACTTACTTCACTCTTCTTCCTTCTTCTTCTTTTTTTTTTTTTCTGGAGGCGAGAGCTGAACATATTGTAAATCAAATTTGAAATAGAATGAAATATTGTTTATCTACTGCAAGTAATTTTTGTTTGAGTTCTTGTCACCCAGGCATGGATCAGATTGAGAGGGCCCCTTGATCTGGTAATGTTTTGGTTACATATATATATTTGTTTATATTGTATTACTAATGTGAGCATGTTTCTTTTTATTTAGATTTGCAATTGTAAGTTTGTGATTCTTTTGTAGCGGTTGACTCATTTTTGTAGAATTAATCAATCCTTGCACCCATCTTCGTTCCTGTAGTCATACATTTGAGCACTTCAGTTCTAGCATTCCCATTCTTGCACTTTCGTTCCAAAATTTATGTTCCTATAATTCTATTCCAGCACTTGCGTTTCTCCTTGTGTTTAATTCCATTTGCATCCATGCTATCTAGATCACGGTTTAAATCACCTATTGCCTTCATTTCAATTATGTTCCTGCAAGAAACCATTGCCCAAATCCGATTTCATGAATATCACCTTTCATTGTTTCGGTCTTCTCTTTCTATTCTTCCTGTAGATATTGATTTTGTTTTAATACATGAACGTTGCATGTATATTATATGTTTTTATGTGGGTATTTTATTATAGGTCATGTGTAAAGTTTAACATACATTGTAAATCATTATGTTTTGTGGCAATGATATAAAATTACATGTTGTTTCATAAATTTATTATGCTTTGTTGTTATATTTTTATAGTCTCATATTTTGTATGTTCGTTATATTATATGTATATAAATATAATATGAATTCCTTTGTTGTCTCATATAATTGGTTTACACTGCACATATCGTTTCAGATCGTATTATTGTTACATTATAAATGTTAATGGTGTAATTTTTAATTATATTACTTTGTCATATGTTGTTTTGTTATTAATTTATGTCATTGTTGATTGTTTAATACTATCCATATGTTAGATATGTTTTGTGTTTTATTAATTGTTTAATATTATTCACATGTTTTGTTAATCAATGTTATATTAATAGATGAACACATATATGTAGTTTTCAAGTGGATTACCATTGCAAAGCAATTTAATTCCTAGATATACTCAACCTCACAGCCAATACATTGTTTTTTAAAATTTATTTCAGCCCATTTTTATTCCATAATTCATTACTCTTCTTTCATATTTTGTAGGTGTTTCTT
Organism: Larix kaempferi; assembly: GCA_027924585.1. Lineage (NCBI taxonomy): Eukaryota > Viridiplantae > Streptophyta > Pinopsida > Pinales > Pinaceae > Larix > Larix kaempferi. The sequence goes on along the minus strand of BSBM01000595.1, from coordinate 8,103 downwards.
TCCAAGGACAGCTTATTTATGTAGTTTGATTTAAATTCCATTTGTTTGTTTACTTTTAGCTAGTTTGCTTTTACTTGGATTTCCTCTAGTTTAAATCTTTCACACTTTAACTCTTGCACTAGTTTTCCATTTCGGTACCGGTTTGCATTAGTTTTGCTTTCTGTACTAGTTTGCATTGATTTTGTACCAAGATTTCTTGCATTTTAATTTATGATAGCTCCAGTCACCGATGGATAGATTCAAGGTTTAACGTGTAAGATAAGGCCTCCCTGTAACGGGCTTCTTCCTAAGGTGCTAGACCATTCATGTTGTTTGTTTTTATTGCATTGAAGTGTGTTTGTCGGCTTTAGATTATGCTACTTTACAAGCTCTAGTCTTGCATTTCTTGTGCCTGCACCTCTAAGTTTACGAACTACCGGCTGATAATTTAATGTTTAGGTGAATTATTATTATTGCATATATTTTTCCTGACAAGCAGTACTGCAAACACATTTTTATTAGTTGAAGCTCTAACATGATGTTAGCAACTATATCTGATCATGCACTACCTGCTCCATCACCAAACCTGCCATTAAGAATCAAGGTTTGTATTCTTGATAGGCCTTGGGAATGCATCTCCATAGATTACATGTCGGGACTACCTTCAACCAAGCATGGTAATGACTGTGTATTCGTCATCATTGATCGCTTCTCTAAGATGGCTATTCTGACATCCTGCAAGAATAGTATCACAGTTGAGCCCACTGTTAAGCTCTTCTTCAAACTTATTTGGGTTCATTTCAAGCTACCATAGATTATCATTTCATATCGGGCCAACAAGGTTTTACGGACTTTCTGGTCCAGCCTATGGTTACTCAGGGACATCAAGCTCACCAAATCAACTGCCTTCCAACCACGAACCAATGGATAGATAGAGGTGGTCAATGGGATGATTGTTCATACTTTGAGAATGTACAATTCCAAACATCCATGTACATGGGATGAGAATATTCCATATGTTCAACACAACTACAACAGAGCCCTTTATAACTCTATTGGCCACAACCCTTTTATGGTGTGCTTGGGGTTCCAACCATTGTCCCCAATTGACGTAGCTTTTCCCATTTCATCCACATAAGAGGAATCTTCCCATGCTCAAACCGAGGCTGACAAGGCCATCATATTTATTGAACGAATTCAACACATTTTCCAACAAGTCCATGACATTTTGGAGAAAGCCAGTGCCAAGTACAAGCAGTGACATGACCAGAATCGGGTTCCGAACAAGTTTTAGGTGGGAGACAAGGTTTGGGCGCTACACCATCACCAAAGTGGTAGGTGAGAATGCGTTCAAATTAAGCATTCCTCCATTCCTTATCCCACATTTGATATTTAATGTGGATCTCCTTCCTCCATATTATCCACTGCTATTGGACACCTAAAAGGTGGCAAAGCAGTTGGCACCTACAAAACTCAACCTTGACTACTTGGAGCAGGATATTGTTGATTATATCATGGATACACAAGTGATGACAATCACTGATAGCATGTTTAACTCTATCAGGTCATCAAAGCAGGGTAACTTCTACACCAAGACAAGTGGCTCACCTTGAGTCAAATTCAATAGAAATTTTCCCATCTGACGAGGGAACTTGACGCAATGGAGAACATTTCTTCCTAAGTGGGGAGGAATGATCCAGATGGACATTGGTGGCCATCCACCTAGTCCACTCGCTCAAAACATAATTTTCCATCTTGGTAGTATTTTTACGGTTTTTCGAGTCCTAATCTTCCGGGGCCATTTTAAGACCCTAAACAAAGTTTTTTTGACATAAAAACACCCAATGGATAGCCAAGGGCATGTATGGGGCCATTCAAAATGTGTACTTCTCGAATATACCTTTCTAATGGGCTACCAAGTGCCTCGAATGGTGATTGTATGCAAAAGTTACACCCTTGGGAAGTTGACATATCAACTAACCACAGCGGGGCCATAAATCTTTTGGCATTTCATCTTCTAGGTTTATGGTTTATGATGTTTAGGTTTTTCTCATTAATGCTTTATGTTAAAAGGCCCTTTTGATCTCATTGTAGCTCAACTTCTTACAGATGAGCATAGCCGCCACATCTCTTCTTAGAGATCAACTACAACCATTCTAGCTATTTTGCATTATGCATTTTACAGTGTATTCTATTTCATCAAGTCAGAGAGTTTGAGTTTAATGTATCACTGTGTTCTTTGCAATATATATTTGTGTACTCTATTCTATACGCATTCTTTTATTTCGTAATCACACAAACCCGGATCAAAATTGGCATTTAAAAGTATAAGATATATATATTCAAAACAAGCAATAGTTTAAGCATGAAGAGCATACCATTGTCATTAACATAGTTTTTTATAGTTTTTTATTTGTTTTCCAATCCACTATTGATACAGAGTTTATACGGTAGAAATAAATGGCCATTTTAATAAAATGTTCAAGTAGTAGTGTTTCTTTTAGGGTTTTGATCATAAATTTGATCTTGGGTCACGGGTGACATTAATATATTATTATTCCTTCAAAGTGGGTTGCATATTTGTTGTAGTGTCCCCACTTGAATATATGCCAAAAATGGATGAGGCCGAATGCAAGTTCTTGGTGGTTTTGGCAGAATATGTGTTAGTCGAACCTAGCACCTATGTCGAATGATGTATGTTTCATATGATGCAGTCCTCTAACATATTTATCAAAGCAATTTTTGGAAAAAAAATAGGGTCTCCATAACAAGGTTAGGAGTTGAGAATATTCAACGTTGTTAGCATCTAACATGCATTTATGGGCTCATTTTGGATTTCATTAATGATTTTTTTGTATTTGAAAATATTATATGATTTTAATATAATTAAATTAAAGGCATTCTTATTTATTCCTCCTAATCATTTTCTAGTCAAGTCAAAGTTTAGATTTAAATAATTTTATGCCTTTTGAAAGGAATGTTGAGAAGCTTTAAATGGTCATGTTCTCTTATATTGAATAATCCATATTTTATTCATTAAATTTCAGATGCATTCTAAGTCTTGGGTACCTCATGATATCTAAATCTTTTAGGTTTTGGTAACCTTAGAAAGTCTTAGTTATTAGGCAATTTAAGATTGTTTTGGACTTAAGATTTTTTTGTTGAATATTTTTAGGCTATGCTTAGTGAGCTTAAGTCAACTAGAGATATTTTTGAAGGATTTAAGTAACTATGGATATCAAAATGTTCACATATTGAACCATTTGAACAACTTAACAAGCTTCTTATAGTGTTTGTTAGTTGCTTAGATGGTTTTGAGATATTGGATGATTTAGTTACTTTAAATGTAAGCAACTTTAATTTCCACTTATGTGGTGCTAGTTACTTTCAAAGCGGTTTGTCTTGATGTCCTCTCCTTCTTGAGCATAGTATTATCCAATATGGCTAGTAGTAAAACCTTTCCAATATCAATCAAGATTTCAATATATTCATCTCTAATTTTTTGTATTTGCATATACATGTCGTTAAATCTTCCTTCAATGTTGGATAACCAAGCTTGGATGTACTTGATGATATTGATCAAATTCATGGTTGAGCATGAATTAACATCAACCAAGTTCAACTCTTGAACCTAAATCAAATCAATTCAACGTCTCTCTGATCCAATACCATGTTTCTATGATTTAGAGCACTTCTCCCGTGAATAACCAAATAGGAAAAAAATGAATTTTAAATGTAGGAAAATTGAATTTCAATTGAAAGAGATGCCCAAATATCCCTTGGGAAAAATATGCAAATAGAAAGACATATCCTCCTTTTACTATGTAGTTCTCTTCCCTACTAAGTTTCATGTTTCTTTTGGTTAGTTTACGTAAGATTGATATTCATCATCTTAGTCTTGTTGTTTAACAGTTTTGCCTTTTTCTTGGATGCAAACAAGCATTTTGATACATTACAAGGGTATGTTTGTAACTTTCAACATTTCATTTATTCTTCAATCCAGTTAAAGGGATTTATGATCTGGCTTTCTCTATCTATCTAACCTTTATAGTTTGTACCCCACAATATTATTTTAAGGGGAATATTAGATGAGGATGTTTGCATTTTCAAAAATTTTGAGCATGTACTTAAGCTTACGCTAAATCTATCACTTTCAATTTTTTTAAGTATGTACTTAAGCTTTCAATTTTTTGATTGTGTACTTATTGGGATGAGGTGCATACAAAAGTGCAAGGTTCACAATGGATGAGTGATAATACTCTTTACTTATTTATCTAAATTAAGAGTGTTGTTATTGTTCATAGCTCTTCATCTAGATTTTTAATAAACCATTCTAATCAATCCTGTAATTTCACAAAAAGGTAACTTAAACTTATCAAAATGATTATTTCTCGTTTGATGAAAATTGAAGAGTGAACTTTAGTTTATTTTGTAAATTTTGTATTTCATACCACTCTTTAAAATCAAATGGTTTATTTGAAATCATCTTTACCCTTGAATTGACATTTAAAAGTATAAGATATATTTCGAAACAAGCAATAGTTTAAGCATGAAGAGCACACCATTGTCATTAGCACAATTTTTTATTTGGTTGTCCATCAACTATTGATATAGATTTTATAGGGTAGAACTAAATGGCCATTTTAATAAAATGTTTGTGTAGTTGAGTTTTATTAGGGTCTTAATCGTAAACTTGATCTTGGGTCATTGGCGAGATTGATGGCGTATTATTCCATCCAATTGGGTTCCATATTTGTTGTAGTTTGTCCCACATGAATGCACCAAAAATGTCTAAGGTCGTATGCAAGTTTGGGGTGTTTTGACACAATATGTTTCAATCAGACCTAGCACCTAAGTCGAAGTATGTTTGCATCATCTGTTATGAATAAAATAAACATCAACATATATATATATATATATATATATAAAATAATAATAATAATAACAACAAACAAGAATATAATAATATAATTAATTAGTGAAATGGTGTAACTCTTTATGAAGAGTTGCATTAGACACCCTTTAAACAATTATAAATACGGGAAAGTCTATCTTGTAAAAGACCATATCTATTTTATCAACTTTTATATATATTCATGGATTATTTGTATTTTCGAAAGTGAAAGTTTGAGAAGTTCCAGTATATGGATTTTTACTGTTACAGTGGTATTAGAGCCTCGTTGGCTGATCCGGCCTTTGGCCATATATTTTTTTGGTTTATAGCCATCATTAGGGTTTCCCTAAAATCTAGGACATTGTCCAAAAACATAAAAAAAAACTAAAAAGAAAAGAAAAAGAAGAAAAGTAAAAACAAAGGAGTAAAAAGAAAAGAAAAGAAAAGTAAAAAAAAGAAAAAAAAGAAAGAAGAAGTAAAACCGCACATGGTTTTAAAGTACACGTGGAAACCAAAAGTGAGATTCGAACTTGGGTGGGGAAGGTAACAATCATTCCTCCCAACCACACATTCTACACCATTTTACAAAAATTAAGGGGAAATTAAATTAGAAGAGCATGAACACAAATAATTTTTATAAGAAGAATCAAAGAAGACCAAGTCAAAGAAGATATTGAAGACAAAAAATTATTGTCAAAGAAGTTGAAGATCAGTTATCATCGAAGAGCAATATCAAGTCAGAAGAAGACCCTTATCGTTAATAAATCAAGTCAAAGGAAACCAGCTATCATCGAAGAAGTCAGCAACAATGGAAAACACATATTCAGTAATGAAGTCAAAGCTACAAGCAACAATGGACGAATTAGAGCAATATAAAGCAATCAGTAAATGTCTACACGCTAAGATTGAGACACAAAAATTCTTGAAAGAGTGGAGAGACGATGAGAATCGTCGCTTATGGAATCAAAATCGACAGCTAGAACGAACCATAAGAGATAATAAGACAATGTTATCTGATCATGATAAAGAAAACTCATGTTTAAAAATCCACAATCAGAACTTAGCAGACCAGATTAGGAAGTCAAAAAATGATGACAAGTCACCTGATGGAAGCGATAATGATTTAGAAGAAGAAATAAAGCGTTTAAACCAGCTCGTCAGAGACAAAGATGATGAACTGATGCAAGTCCAGAGGAAGCTACAAAGTCAAGAATCAGAGAGATTTCAACATCAATAACAGAGGGGAAAAATTTAGCAAGAGTATGACGACATTAAGAAGACACATAAGCTGGAAATTAAGAAAATTAAGGACGAATTAGGAAGCAATACCGAAGAACTATTTCGACTAAGAAGTCATAACAAGACATTACTTACGAAAATCAAGAAGATGAAACATAGTCGGAAGACGGAGCATTCAAATGAAGACCTTGAAGGAAGAATACTAGAAAAGCAAGAAGAAAACCAACACCTTAGAAAGTTTAAACAAGAACTAGAGGAACAAGTCAAGAAGTTAAAAGAGGACAAAAAGTCACAAGACGAAAGGTTCGAAAAAATTCAGAGTAATAACAATCCACTAGAGAACAAAGTAGCACAAATACAGAAGGAAGCATCCAGACTCTCCAGAAAACAAAATCAAGTTGAGGAAGAAGAAATAAATTCAAATTCAGTCTTCGCCGCAATTCAAAAAGAATTCAAACCAATAGAAAAACAAACAACAATAACTCCCTATCGACACCCCAACCATATAAACCAGTATCCTAAAAAGTGGGAATTGTCGAAAGATAATGGTACTAATGTGCTCAAAGCTCCCGACGACAGATCAATAGAGAATCTCAACAGTCATCAACAAATCAATTTTGGTGGGATTGATCCGTCAACATATCAGAAGTTATGTTGTACACTTAGAAGTTCGTACCGACATGTTTCGTCAGTTGCGACGTCACAAGGAACGGTGCGACAATGTTATAAGGCTTTGAGGACAAAGCCTTTCTAAGAGAGAAACAATGTTATGAATAAAATAAACATCAACATATATATATATATATATATATATATATATATATATATATATATATATAATAACAACAACAAACAAGAATAATATAATAATATAATTAATTAGTGAAATGGTGTAACTCTTTATGAAGAGTTGCATTATACACCCTTTAAACAATTATAAATACGGGAAAGTCTATCTTGTAAAAGACCATATCTATTTTATCAACTTTTATATATATTCATGGATTATTTGTATTTTCGAAAGTGGAAGTTTGAGAAGTTCCAGTAAACGGATTTTTACCGTTACATCATCCAATGCAGTACACAAGTATATTTCTCAAAGCAATTTTTGGAAAAAATAGGGTCTCCTTAATGAGATTATGAGTTGAGAATATTCGATGGAGATAACATCAAACATGCATTTATGGTATCATTTTAGATTTTATTAATAAAATTTTTGTATGTGAAAATATGATATGATTTGTATATAATTAAATTAATGGCATTCTTATTTATTGCTCCTAATCATTTTCTAGTCAAAGTTGGGATTTAAATAATTTTATGCCTTTTGAAAGGAATGTTGAGAAGCTTTACACCATTGAGTTCTCTTATATTGAATAATCTATATTCAATTCCTTGAAGTTTGGACACATTCCAAGTCTAGGGTATCTTATGAAATCCAAATCTTCTAATTTTTGGGAAACTTAGAAAGTCATGGTTATTAGCCGATTTAAGATTATGATGGACTCAAGATTTTACGAATATTGTTATGTTATGTTTAGAGAGCTTAAATCAACTAAAGATCTTATTGAAGGCCTTAAGTAACTAAGGATATCAAAATGTTTACATATCGAACCATTTGAACAACTTAGGAAGCTACTTATAGTGTTTGTTAGTTGCTTAGATAGTTTTGAAATATTGGATGATTTAGTTACTTTAAATGTAAGCAACATCAATGAACCAGATTTCATGAAAAAGTATTGAAAGGAAAACAATCTATCATTCATCCAAAAAAATCATTCACTTATGTATAGTCAATCAAGATGTGAAGGGGCAAGAAAGCTTACTTGAAAGCAAGAAAATATACTTGCTAGTTTCAACACTAACTATGTTAGGGTCTTAGCCTAACCCCCCCATTTTATCCATGTACAAGGCTATAAGAGCCATTAGTAGGTTAGTGGGTAATTGTCTAATGTAAAAGGGCCTTCCTTATTGATTAAATGTCCTTAGGT